>CP136057.1:300671316-300996069 GCA_032464435.1 Aegilops umbellulata
CTGCCAGGGAAATCAAATTGACTCACTCTTCTAACGATGTGATCATCTATGCTTCTCGTGATGATACCATTCGGTTGTTTTCTCCCAATGAGATTGGTGAAATGGAGGCTATCTCTCAGATTCCAGTCGTTTGTGAGTACCAAAATGTCTTTCCAGAAGAGCTTCCGGGTATGCCTCCCCGTCGGCCAGTTGAATTCGTTATTGATCTTGAGCCTGGCACGGAACCCGTTTGCAAGCGTCCTTACAAGCTTGGACCAGATGAGCTCAAGGAATTGAAGATTCAACTCGATAAACAAGAACGTCTGGGTCTGATCAGACCGAGTTCTTCTCCTTGGGGTTGTGGTGTTCTTTTTGTCAAGAAGAAGGATGGCACGGACCGACTTTGCGTTGATTACCGTCCATTGAACAAGAAGACTATCAAGAACAAGTACCCACTTCCCAACATCAATGAGCTATTTGAGCAACTCAAAGGTGCTAAGGTGTTCTCCAAGCTTGACCTTCGTATGGGTTATCATCAGATTTGCATTCGTGAAGAAGATATTCCCAAGACAGCATTCAGAACAAGCTTTGGTTCTTATGAATATACTGTCATGTCTTTCAGCCTCGTCAATGCTCCTCCGTATTTCACTCGCTTGATGAATTTCATCTTCAACCCCTACATCAACGAATTTGTCTTGGTCTATCTCGATGATATTTTGGTCTTCTCCAAGAATAAGGAGGATCATGCCAAACATTTGCGATTGGTACTCGACAAGCTCAGAGAGTATCAATTATATGCGAAGTTCTCCAAATGTGAATTCTGGCTTGATGAAGTTCTTTATCTTGGCCATATCATCTCTGCCAAGGGCATTGCTATTAATCCAGAGAGGGTGTCTGCAGTTTTGAATTGGCAACCTCCTCAGAATGTCAAGCAGCTTCGCAGTTTTCTTGGACTTGCAAGCTATTGCAGAAGATTCGTTGAGAATTTCTCCAAGATTGCTAAGCCTCTTTCCAACCTCCTCCAGAAGCATGTGAAATATGTCTGGTCTCCTGAGTGTGACGTTGCTTTCAACACTCTCAAAGAGAAACTCGTCACTGCTCCAGTTCTGACTCCTCCTGACGAATCCAAGCCTTATGAAGTATTCTGTGATGCTTCTCTTCAGGGCCTCGGTGCCGTCTTAATGCAAGAGAAGAAGGTTGTTGCCTATACCTCTCGCTAGTTGAAGCCCAACGAAAGGAACTACCCCACTCACGATCTTGAGTTGGCGGCAGTTGTCCACGCACTAATAACATGGAGACATCTCTTGTTGGGAAGGAAAGTGGACATTTTCACCGATCATAAGAGTCTCAAGTACATCTTCACTCAGCCTCATCTCAACCTCAGGCAAACTCGATGGGTCGAAATGATTCAAGAGTATAATCCGAGTATTGAATATACTCCAGGCAAGGCTAATGTGATTGCAGATGCTTTGAGCAGGAAGGCTTACTGCAACAGCTTAATCCTCAAGCCCTTTCAACCGGATCTTTGTGAATCTTTCCGCAAGTTGAATCTCCAAGTTGTCCCTCAAGGTGTTCTTGCCAACCTCATTGTCTCTCCTACTTTGGAAGATCAAATTCGTGAGGCACAATTGTTGGATACCATGGTGAAGAAGGTGAAACGTGGTATTGAAAAGAGCATCCCCAAATACAAGTGCTATCAAGTTGATGACAGAGATACTCTTTTCTTCGAGGACCAGATCGTGGTTCCAAAGGGTGATCTTCGTAAAGTCATTATGAATGAAGCGCACAATTCTCTTCTGTCAATTCATCCTGGAAGTTCGAAGATGTACCATGACCTCAAGCAGTCGTATTGGTGGACTCGAATGAAGCGTGAGATCGCTCAATTCATGAATGAGTGTGATGTCTGCAGAAGGGTGAAAGCAGAACACCAACGACCATCTGGTCTTTTCCAACCTCTTGCTATTCCAGAATGGAAGTTTGATCATATCGAAATGGACTTCGTGACTGGTTTTCCTAAGTCCAAGCGTGGAAATGATGCTCTTTTCGTCATCATCGACAAGCTCACCAAAGTGGCTCATTTTCTTCCTATCAAAGAGTCTATCACAGCAGCGCAGCTGGCAGAGCTCTACACCTCCAGAATTGTCTCTTTGCACGGCATTCCGCAATTGATCTCTTCAGACCGTGGCAACATCTTTACCTCCAAGTTTTGGGATTCTTTTCAGAAGGCCATGGGCACCAATATTCGATTCAGCACAGCTTTCCACCCTCAGACTAGTGGACAAGTCGAGCGTGTCAACCAAATTCTTGAAGATATGCTCAGAGCTTGTGTTATCTCTTTCGGCATGAAGTGGGAGGATTGCCTTCCTTATGCTGAATTCTCTTACAACAACAGTTTTCAAGCCAGTTCGGGCAAAGCCCCATTCGAGATTCTCTATGGCAGGAAGTGCCGTACTCCTCTCAACTGGTCGGAAACCGGTGAACGTCAATTGCTCGGCAATGATTTGATCTCAGAGGCTGAGGCTATGTGCAAGGTCATTCGTGAGAACCTCAAAGCCGCGCAATCGCGCCAGAAGAGCTATTACGATAGCAAACATCGTGATGTGGCATTCGAGATCGGAGACCATGCTTACCTCCGCGTCTCTCCAATGAAAGGAACTCGTCGCTTCGGTATCAAGGGGAAACTTGCCCCCAGATACGTCGGCCCCTTCAAGATCATCGGGAAACGAGGCGATCTCGCCTATCAACTTGAGCTTCCCTCCAACTTTGCAAATGTGCACGATGTCTTCCACGTGTCACAGCTTCGCAAGTGCTTCAAGACGCCTGAGCGCACCATCAACTTCGAATAGATTGATCTTCAAGAAGATTTGTCCTATCATGAGCATCCAGTTGCTATTCTTGAGACAACTGAGCGCAAGACTCGCAACAAGTCAATCAAATTCCTCAAAGTGAAATGGTCACATCATTCAGACCGAGAGGCCACCTGGGAGCGTGAAGACCACCTACGTTCTGAGTATCCGGAGTTCTTTCAATCCTAGATCTCGGGACGAGATCCTCTCGTAGTGGTGGTGTGTTGTAACGCCCCAGATGTAACTTGCCATATTTGTAATCCAACTCTTGCCATTTTCGGCTATGTGATATGATATTCCCTCCGTGGTTGGGTTTCTCTTCGTTTTGCATTTTGGTCATGTCATGCATTTCATATCATGTCATCATGTGCATCGCATTCGCATACGTGTTCGTCTCTTTTATCCGAGCATTTTCCCGTTGTCCGTTTTGCAATCCGGCGCTCCTATCTCCCCTGGTGTCCCCTTTTTCATTTCTTCATGAGCGGGTATTAAACTTTCTCGGATTGGACCGAGGTTTGCCAAGCGGCCCTGGTATAGCACCGGTAGACCGCCTGTCAAGTTTCGGGTCAATCGGAGTTCGTTTGGTACTCCAACGGTTAACCGGGTAACCGTGAAGGCCTCGTGTGTGTTGCAGCCCAACACACCTTCAAACAGCCCAATAACCCATCTAAGGCACTCCCATGTCCTCCGCCGTTCGATCACGATCGCGTGGCCGAAAACCGCACTCCATTTGGAGCCTCCTAGCTCCTCCTATATATAAATATGTGCTCCCTCCTCCAAATCCGGGTCAAAAACACCCCCAAACCCTAATTTCATCGCATCCGCGCGGGCGGACGTGTCCACCGCCGCCGGACAAGTCGCCGCTGCCGCCTCGCCCAACCAGGGGCCGCCACGTGTCCAGGGCGGTCCCCCAGCTCGCCGCCGACCCGCGGGCCCGCCGGGCCGTGCGGGGCCCCCGCGGCCCGGCTCCGCCCCGTCGCTGCCTGGCTCCGCCGCCGCCTGCCGCCTCCCGCGCCGGCCTCGCCCTGCCGCCGCCCTCGCCCCGCGAGCCGCGCCGCCCCTTCGCCCGGCGAGCCGCGCCTCCGCCGCCGCCTTCCCTCGCCGCCCCGCGCCACCCGCGGCCCGATCCGGGCCGGCGCCGCCCGGATCCGGCCGGGACCGCCTCCGCCGCCGCCTCTCCGGCCGCATCACCGGCGAGCCGCGCCGCCGCCTCGGTTTCCGCGCCGGAAACCCTAGATCCGGTTGACCTTTCCCCCCCCCCTCGAATTCGTCCAGGAATTTTATCATCATCATCACATGTTCTGCATGCCATAACTATGCATCCGTAGCCCTGTTTCACGCGTATAATATGTCAAATTGTTCGCCTCGAAGAGTACATCAATTTGTTCCATTGCATAATTTGCTTTTTAGGTCATATTGATGACCGAAATGCTGTTAGAAGAGGGCTAGTTGATGTTAGTGACTGGATCTTATCTGAACATGCACTTTTGTCATTTTTGCCATGATTGATGTGTACCTCCTATGAAGTTGAGTCCTACATGAGTTTTGTAATATGCCATGTTACCTA
Organism: Aegilops umbellulata; assembly: GCA_032464435.1. Classification (NCBI taxonomy): domain Eukaryota; kingdom Viridiplantae; phylum Streptophyta; class Magnoliopsida; order Poales; family Poaceae; genus Aegilops; species Aegilops umbellulata. Next base: position 300,675,709 of record CP136057.1, read on the forward strand.
TCCAGAGAATTTTGCCATGTATTTTTGTGATCTATGTGGTGACTAGCACAAGCATGCAAACTAGGTCACTTGATGTTGCTGATTTCAGAGACTTAGTAATTTCATTAAGTCCCTGACTGCTGTTATTTTCATGCCATGTATTCATCTTGTTTCTGAGAGATCCATGCATAATTTGAGCATGATCAGTAAGGGTGTTTTGAACTTGAGTATTTGCTCTATGCATCCATGCATTTGTTTGCAATTATGGAGTGCCATAGCTTGAGTCAATCGAGCTCTACTTTTGCTTCAAAATATTGCTGGCAGATTGTTTACGTGTTATGATTTTGCAAAGCTTGGTGTAGTTGATCCTTGCATGATATGATGTTATTATTGCCATGTATTGTTACTATGCCATGTCTTCTTGATTTATGTATGCTTAGTTTATCATGCAATGCTCTGTAGTGAGTGCATCGAGCTCACGAACATGCCTAGTCGTTATCTGTTTTTGTCATGTCCAGTTTTCTGCTAAGTATGAAACCTGTAACGAAACTTGCTTATTTGACATGGGTGTAATCATATTTTATGTTCCCTTTTGGCTTATGGTCAGTAAGAGATTTTTGTCAAGTGCTATGTGTAGATTCATTCCGTGCCTTATTTTGCTATATTCAGAACCGCTAGCATGTTGTTTTATTGCTCTGAACATGTCATCCTGATGTTAGTTTCTGCTATGTTGTTATTTTCACCAAGTCTGAGAACTTGTTATCGTTTACACTTTTGCCATGATTGTTTGGACCTGTTGTGATGTGAATTAGCCGTAGCTCAGTGTTCATCTTTTGTCGCGCATCTTGTGTAGATTACTGTCATATGCTTTGTTGCCATGTGTGTGTGCATTAGCTTAATTATTTGTTGCTTGCTAAGCAGCATCATGCTGTTTATGGCAGATTCGTGTCATTTCTTGTATTGCTTGCCATTTGCAAACCGTGCATCTGATTCCGGTGATCTTTATATCGATTTCAACCGAAATCACCTCACCTATCCAGTGGCATGCTTGGTTTGCCACGATTATGCTTCGTTCATCCTTGTCCTTCCGAAGCATGCATACGCATTGCATATCACCTCTCGCATATCATGCCATGTTTTGCATCATGTTGCTTGCGCATTGCATCGTAGTTGATATTGGTTCCTTTGCTTGTTCTCTTGTCATGGGTAGAGCCGGGAGACGAGTACGTGAACGAGGATTCCGTTGAGAACGCTTTCGAGGACCAAGCTTTCGACAACTCTGACACTCTTGCAGGCAAGATGACCATACCCTCGAAATCACTTCTATCTTTGCTTGCTAGATTGCTCGCTCTTTTGCTATGCCTATGCTGCGATACCTACCACTTGCTATATCATGCCTCCTATATTGCCATGTCAGCCCCTAACCATCCATGTCCTAGCAAACCGTTGTTTGGCTATGTTACCGCTTTGCTCAGCCCCTCTTATAGCGTTGCTAGTTGTAGGTGAAGATGAAGTTCGTTCCTTGTTGGAACATGAACTTGTTGTTCCTTGTTGGAACATGTTTACTTGTTGGGATATCACAATACCTCTTATTTAATTAATGCATCTATATACTTGGTAAAGGGTGGAAGGCTCGGCCTTATGCCTGGTGTTTTGTTCCACTCTTGCCACCTTAGTTTCCGTCATACCGGTGTTATGTTCCCGGAGTTTGCGTTCCTTACACGGTTGGGTGATTTATGGGACCCCCTTGACAGTTCGCTTTGAATGAGACTTTTCCAGCAAGGCCCAACATTGGTTTTACCATTTGCCACCTAAGCCTTTTTCCCTTGGGTTCTGCAGACTCAAGGGTCATCTTTATTTTAAACCCCCGGGCCAGTTCTCCTTCGATTGCTGGTCCAAACCGAGCGATGTCCGGCGCCCCTTGGGCAACCAGGGTCTATGCCAACCCGACGTCTGGCTCATCCGGTGTGCCCTGAGAACGAGATATGTGCAGCTCCTATCGGGATTTGTCGGCACATCTGGGAGGCTTTGCTGGACTTGTTTTGTTGCTGTCGAAATGTCTTGTAGTCCGGGATTCCGAGATTGATCGGGTCTTCCCGGTAGAAGGAATATCCTTCGTTGACCGTGAGAGCTTATCATGGGCTAAGATGGGACACCCCTGCAGGGTATTATCTTTCGAAAGCCGTGCCCGCGGTTATGAGGCAGATGGGAATTTGTTGATGTCCGGTTGTAGAAAACCCGAAGTTGACCTTAACTAAAACACATAAACCGCGTGTGTAACCGTGATGGTCTCTTCTCGGCGGGGTCCGGGAAGTGAACACGGTGTTGGATTAATGTCTGACGTAGGTCGTTTCAGGATCACTTCTTGATCACTTCTAGCTTCACGAACGTGCTTTGCCTTCTCTTCTCGCTCTCTTTTGCGCTGTAGTCACCATATGCTAGTCGCTTGCTGCAGCTCCACCTCACTGTCCTTTCCTACCTATAAGCTTAAATAGTCTTGATCTCGCGGGTGTGAGATTGCTGAGTCCCCGTGACTCACAGATTCTATCACAACAGTTGCAGGTTCCAACGATGCCAGTGCAGATGACGCGTCCGAGCTCACTTGGGAGTTCGACGAGGAACGTGGCCGTTACTATGTTTCTTTTCCAGATGATCAGTAGTGGAGCCCAGTTGGGGTGATCCGGGGATCTGTTTAGCATTTGGGGTAGTCTTCTTTCATTTTGGTACCGTAGTCGGACCTTGAGTGTAATCTGTATGATGGATGTTATTTATGTACTTGTGTGAAGTGGCGATTGTAAGCCAACTATGTATCTTTCCTTTATTTACTACATGGATTGTGTGAAGATTACCTCACTTGCGACATTGCTTTCAATGCTGTTATGCCTCTAAGTCGTGCCTCGACATGTGGGAGATATAGCCGCATCGAGGGCGTTACAGCTTCCCAGTCAGAATTCCTGTAGGGTTAAGGCAGATGGCATGGGTCCAAGTTGTTATTGATGATTCCCGCTGCGATGATACACTCAAGACTTGACCATAATGGTCCTACTTGTGTAAAACGGTATGTATGGATGTAAGACTCTTGTTATTCAGCTTCTGTGTGTTCAGTGAGCATTGATCTCTGGGATCATTGTACACGTGCATTCGGTGATCTCGACTTATGAGTCGGGGTCCCCACACGAGCAGCGTCCACCGAAAGAGTGGCCAGAATTTGCTCCCTACAGAGGTAATCAAGCTCATTGTTTCGCGTGTGGACAATCTCAATACCATGCCGCTCGCCGCGTGCTCGTCGGGGTTGTACCGTTTACTCAAATCCCTCAGGCCGGAGCTTTTTAAGCCAGCTCCTTGCTTGCTGATGCCGCCTGATCTTCAGAAACGGCATGTCACATAGCGTAACGATCGTAGGGTGGCGAGCATCAACCCCCTTGACTGCGATACGATCCCTGTGAGCCTCAACTACATTAACGGTATGTACTGGGTCGGCATGAACACGTCTTGGATGGTGCTCGTCGACGATCATGGCAGCTGGATGCTCATGGAGGTCTACACCCAACGATTGATCCCCTTCCTTCGATTAACACTGCACTGCTTTGGCACCGCGGCCCATAATACTCGGAATCTTACAGTAGCCAACATGATACCAAGTTTAATTTGCTGAAGGTTGTAATCGGCCAAGTGCCCACAAGATCTGCGAATTATAAAGACTTCAGGCTAATTGCATTCTTCAACCGCGGTCTCGCCTATCTGACAGTTCACTGCGGTAAGTGGATAAATTTGCACGTCCATCGCAGGATCATATATCCTCCATGGTTCTCTGATGCCATTGAACACAAGGGCTTCATTTACGCAGTCCACTCCTTCTATGGCTGGACTGAAGGAAATATGCCCTAGAGGCAATAATAAAGTTATTATTTATTTCCTTACATATCATGATAAATGTTTATTATTCATGCTAGAATTGTATTAACTGGAAACATAATACATGTGTGAATACATAGACAAACAGAGTGTCACTAGTATGCCTCTACTTGACTAGCTCATTAATCAAAGATGGTTATGTTTCCTAACCATGAACAAAGAGTTGTTATTTGATTAACGAGATCACATCATTAGTTGAATGATCTGATTGACATGACCCATTCCATTAGCATAGCACCCGATCGTTTAGTATGTTGCTATTGCTTTTATCCATGACTTATACATGTTCCTTTAACTATGAGATTATGCAACTCCCGTTTACCGTAGGAACACTTTGTGTGCTACCAAACGTCACAACGTAACTGGGTGATTATAAAGGTGCTCTACAGGTGTCTCCGAAAGTATTTGTTGGGTTGGCGTATTTCGAGATTAGGATTTGTCACTCCGAATGTCGGAAAGGTATCTCAGGGCCTTCTCGGTAATGCACATCACATAAGCCTTGCAAGCATTGCAACCAATGAGTTAGTTGCGAGATGATGTATTACAGAATGAGTAAAGAGACTTGCCGGTAATGAGATTGAACTAGGTATTGGATACCGACGATCGAATCTCGGGCAAGTAACATACCGATGACAAAGGGAACAACGTATGTTGTTATGCGGTCTGACCGATAAAGATCTTCGTAGAATATGTAGGAGCCAATATGGGCATCCAGGTCCCGCTGTTGGTTATTGACCGGAGACGTGTCTTGGTCATGTCTACATTGTTCTCGAACCGTAGGGTCCGCACGCTTAACGTTATGATGACAGTTATTATGAGTTTATGCATTTTGATGTACCGAAGGTTGTTCGGAGTCCCGGATGTGATCACGGACATGACGAGGAGTCTCAAAATGGTCGAGACGTAAAGAATGATATATTGGAAGCCTATGTTTGGACATCGGATGTGTTCCAGGTGAAATCAGGATTTTACCGGAATACCGGGAGGGTTACCGGAACCCCCCGGGAGCATAATGGGCCAACATGGGCTTTGGTGGAGAGGTGAGAGGGCTGCCCTCATGGGCTGCGCGCCTCCCCCCTTCCCCTAGTCCTATTAGGACTAGGAGAGGTGGCCGCCCCCCTCTCTCTCTCTTTCCCCCTTGGGGAATCCTAGTCCAACTAGGATTGGGGGGGGGGGGGGAATCCTACTCCCGGAGGGAGTAGGACTCCCTGGCGCGCCTCTTCATGGCCGGCCAGCCCCTCCCCCTTGGCTCCTTTATATACGGGGGCAGGGGGCACCCTAGGACACACAATTGATCCTTGAGATCTTTCCTTAGCCGTGTGCGGTCCCCCTGCCACCAAATTCCACCTCGGTCATATTGTCGCAGTGCTTAGGCGAAGCCCTGCGTCAGTAGTACATCAAGATCGTCACCACGCCGTCGTGCTGACGGAACTCTTCCCCGAATCTTTGCTGGATCGGAGCCCGGGGAACGTCATCGAGCTGAACGTGTGCCAAGAACTCGGAGATGCCGGAGTAATGGTGCTTGGATCGGTCGGATCGTGAAGACGTACGACTACATCAACCGCGTTGATATAACGCTTCCGCTTTCGGTCTACGAGGGTACGTAGACAACACTCTCCCCTCTCGTTGCTATGCATCACCATGATCTTGCGTGTGCGTAGGAAATTTTTTAAATTACTACGTTCCCCAATAGTGGTATCAGAGCCTAGGTTTTTATGGTTTGATGTTATTTGCACGAGTAGAACACAAGTGAGTTGTGGACGATACAAGTCATACTGCCTACCAGCATGTCATACTTTGGTTCAGCGGTATTGTTGGACGAGACGATCCGGACCAACCTTACGCGTACGCTTACGCGAGACCGGTTCCCTCGACGTGCTTTGCACATAGATGGCTTGCGGAAGACTGTCTCTCCAACTTTAGTTGAACCAAGTGTGGCTACGCCCGGTCCTTGAGAAGGTTAAAACGGAGTCTATTTGACGAAGTATCGTTGTGGTTTTGATGCGTAGGTAAGATGAGTTCTTGCTTAAAGCCCGTAGCAGCCACGTAAAACTTGCAACAACAAAGTAGAGGACGTCTAACTTGTTTTTGCAGGGCATGTTGTGATGTGATATGGTCAAGACATGATGCTAAATTTTATTGTATGAGATGATCATGTTTTGTAACCGAGTTATCGGCAACTGGCAGGAGCCATATGGTTGTCGCTTTATTGTATGCAATGCAATCGCGATGTAATGCTTTACTTTATTACTAAGCGGTAGTGATAGTTGTGGAAGCATAAGATTGGCGAGACGACAACGATGCTACGATGGAGATCAAGGTGTCGCGCCAGTGACGATGGTGATCATGACGGTGCTTCGAAGATGGAGATCACAAGCACGAGATGATGATGGCCATATCATATCACTTATATTGATTGCATGTGATGTTTATCTTTTATGCATCTTATCTTGCTTTGATTGACGGTAGCATTATAAGATGATCTCTCACTAAATTATCAAGAATTGTTCTCCCTGAGTATGCACCGTTGCAAAAGTTCTTCGTGCTGAGACACCACGTGATGATCGGGTGTGATAGGCTCTACGTTCAAATACAACGGGTGCAAAACAGTTGCACACGCGGAATACTCAGGTTATACTTGACGAGCTATGCATATAAGATATGACCTCGGAACACGGAGACCGAAAGGTCGAGCGTGAATCATATAGTAGATATGATCAACATAGTGATGTTCACCATTGAAACTACTCCATCTCACGTGATGATCGGACATGGTTTAGTTGATTTGGATCACGTGATCACTTAGAGGATTAGAGGGATGTCTATCTAAGTGGGAGTTCTTAAGTAATATGATTAATTGAACTTAAATTTATCATGAACTTAGTACCTGATAGTATCTTGCTTGTCTATGTTGTGTAGATAGATGGCTCGTGCTGTTGTTCCGTTGAATTTTAATGCGTTCCTTGAGAAAGCAAAGTTGAAAGATGATGGTAGCAATTACACGGACTGGGTCCGTAACTTGAGGATTATCCTCATTGCTGCACAGAAGAATTACGTCCTGGAAGCACCGCTAGGTGCCAGGCCTGGTGCAAGAGCTACGCCAGATGCTGTGAACGTCTGGCAAAGCAAAGCTGATGACTACTCTATAGTTCAGTGTGCCATGCTTTACGGCTTAGAACCGGGACTTCAACGACGTTTTGAACACCATGGAGCATATGAGATGTTCCAGGAGTTGAAGTTAATATTTCAAGAAAATGCCCGGATTGAGAGATATGAAGTCTCCAGTAAGTTCTATAGCTGTAAGATGGAAGAGAACGGTTCTGTCAGTGAACATATACTCAGAATGTCTGGGTATAACAATCACTTGATTCAACTGGGAGTTAATCTTCTGGATGATTGCGTCATTGACAGAATTCTCCAATCACTGCCACCAAGCTACAAGAGCTTCGTGATGAACTATAATATGCAAGGGATGACCAAAACTATGCCCGAGCTCTTCGCGATGCTGAAAGCCGCGGAGGTAGAAATCAAAAAGGAGCATAAAGTGTTGATGGTTAACAAAACCACTAGTTTCAAGAAAAAGGGCAAAGGAAAGAAAAAGGGGAACTTCAAAAAGAACAGCAAGCAAGTTGCTAATCAAGAGAAGAAACCCAAGTCTGGACCTAAGCCTGAAACTGAGTGCTTCTATTGCAAGCAGACTGGTCACTGGAAGCAGAACTGCCCCAAGTATTTGGCGGATAAGAAGGATGGCAAGGTTAACAAAGGTATATATGATATACATGTTATTGATGTATACCTTACTAATTCTCGCAGTAGCACCTGGGTATTTGATACTGGTTCTGTTGCTAATATTTGCAACTCAAAACAAGGGCTACGGATTAAGCGAAGATTGGCTAAGGACGAGGTGACGATGCGCGTGGGAAATGGTTCCAAAGTCGATGTGATCGCGGTCGGCACGCTACCTCTACATCTACCTTCGGGATTAATATTAGATCTAAATAATTGTTATTTAGTACCAGCGTTGAGCATGAACATTATATCTGGATCTTGTTTGATGCGAGACGGTTATTCATTTAAATCAGAGAATAATGGTTGTTCTATTTATATGAGTAATATCTTTTATGGTCATGCACCATTAAAGAATGGTTTGTTCTTACTTAATCTCGATAGTAGTGATACACATATTCATAATGTTGAAGCCAAAAGATGCAGAGTTGATAATGATAGTGCAACTTATTTATGGCACTGCCGTTTAGGTCATATCGGTGTAAAACGCATGAAGAAACTCCATACTGATGGACTTTTGGAGTCACTTGATTATGAATCACTTGGTACTTGCGAACCATGCCTTATGGGCAAGATTACTAAAACACCGTTCTCCGGTACTATGGAGAGAGCAACAGATTTATTGGAAATCATACATACTGATGTATGTGGTCCAATGAATGTTGAGGCTCGTGGCGGATATCGTTATTTTCTCACCTTCACTGATGATTTAAGCAGATATGGGTATATCTACTTAATGAAACACAAGTCTGAAACATTTGAAAAGTTCAAAGAATTTCAGAGTGAAGTGGAAAATCATCGTAACAAGAAAATAAAGTTTCTATGATCTGATCGTGGAGGAGAATATTTGAGTTACGAGTTTGGTCCACATTTGAAACAATGCGGAATAGTTTCGCAACTCACGCCACCCGGAACACCACAACGTAATGGTGTGTCCGAACGTCGTAATCGTACTTTACTGGATATGGTGCGATCTATGATGTCTCTTACCGATTTACCGCTATCGTTTTGGGGTTATGCTTTAGAGACGGCCGCATTCACGTTAAATAGGGCACCATCGAAATCCGTTGAGACGACGCCTTATGAACTGTGGTTTGGCAAGAAACCAAAGTTGTCGTTTCTTAAAGTTTGGGGTTGCGATGCTTATGTGAAAAAGCTTCAACCTGATAAGCTCGAACCCAAATCGGAAAAATGTGTCTTCATAGGATACCCAAAGGAGACTGTTGGGTACACCTTCTATCACAGATCCGAAGGCAAGATTTTTGTTGCTAAATTCAGAAACTTTCTAGAGAAGGAGTTTCTCCCGAAAGAAGTGAGTGGGAGGAAAGTAGAACTTGATGAGATAACTGTATCTACTCCCTTATTGAGAAGTAGTACGTCACAGAAATCAGTTTCTGTGACACCTACACCAAATAGGGAGGAAGCTAATGATAATGATCACGAAACTTTAGATCAAGTTTCTACTGAACCTCGTAGATCAAGCAGAGTAAGATCCGCACCAGAGTGGTACGGTAATCCTATTTTGGAAGTCATGTTACTAGACCATGATGAACCTACGAACTATGAAGAAGCGATGGTGAGCCCAGATTCCGCAAAATGGCTTGAGGCCATGAAATCTGAGATGGGATCCATGTATGAGAACAAAGTGTGGACTTTGGTTGACTTGCCCGATGATCGGCAAGCAATTGAGAATAAATGGATTTTTAAGAAGAAGACTGACGCTGATGGTAATGTTACTGTCTATAAAGCTCGACTTGTTGCAAAAGGTTTTCGACAAGTTCAAGGGATTGACTACGATGAGACTTTCTCACCCGTAGCGATGCTTAAGTCTGTCCGAATCATGTTAGCAGTTGCCGCATTTTATGATTATGAAATTTGGCAAATGGATGTCAAAACTGCATTCCTGAATGGATTTCTGGAAGAAAAGTTGTATATGATGCAACCAGAAGGTTTTGTCGATCCAAAGGAAGCTAACAAAGTGTGCAAGCTCCAGCGATCCATTTATGGACTGGTGCAAGCCTCTCGGAGTTGGAATAAACGCTTTGATAGTGTGATCAAAGCATTTGGTTTTATACAGACTTTTGGAGAAGCCTGTATTTACAAGAAAGTGAGTGGGAGCTCTGTAGCATTTCTGATATTATATGTGGATGACATATTACTGATCGGAAATAATATAGAATTTCTGGATAGCATAAAGGGATACTTGAATAAGAGTTTTTCGATGAAAGACCTCGGTGAAGCTGCTTACATATTGGGCATTAAGATCTATAGAGATAGATCAAGACGCTTAATAGGACTTTCACAAAGCACATACCTTGACAAAGTTTTGAAGAAGTTCAAAATGGATCAGGCAAAGAAAGGGTTCTTGCCTGTGTTACAAGGTGTGAAGTTGAGTAAGACTCAATGCCCGACCACCGCAGAAGATAGAGAGAAAATGAAAGATGTTCCCTATGCTTCAGCCATAGGCTCTATCATGTATGCAATGCTGTGTACCAGACCTGATGTGTGCCTTGCAGCAGGTACCAAAGTAATCCAGGAGTGGATCACTGGACAGCGGTCAAGAACATCCTTAAGTACTTGAGAAGGACTAAGGATATGTTTCTCATTTATGGAGGTGACAAAGAGCTCGTCGTAAACGGTTACGTCGATGCAAGCTTTGACACTGATCCGGACGATTCTAAATCGCAAACCGGATACGTATTTACATTAAACGGTGGAGCTGTCAATTGGTGCAGTTCTAAACAAAGCGTCGTGGCGGGATCTACATGTGAAGCTGAGTACATAGCTGCTTCGGAAGCAGCTAATGAAGGAGTCTGGATGAAGGAGTTCATATCCGATCTAGGTGTTGTACCTAGCGTATCGGGTCCAATGAAAATCTTTTGTGACAATACTGGTGCAATTGCCTTGGCAAAGGAATCCAGATTTCACAAAAGAACCAAACACATCAAAAGACGCTTCAACTCCATCTGGGATTTAGTACAGGTGGGAGACATAGAGATATGCAAGATACATATGGATCTGAATGTTGCAGACCCGTTGACTAAGCCTCTTCCACGAGCAAAACATGATCAGCACCAAGACTCCATGGGTGTTAGAATCATTACTTTGTAATCTAGATTATTGACTCTAGTGCAAGTGGGAGACTGAAGGAAATATGCCCTAGAGGCAATAATAAAGTTATTATTTATTTCCTTACATATCATGATAAATGTTTATTATTCATGCTAGAATTGTATTAACTGGAAACATAATACATGTGTGAATACATAGACAAATAGAGTGTCACTAGTATGCCTCTACTTGACTAGCTCATTAATCAAAGATGGTTATGTTTCCTAACCATGAACAAAGAGTTGTTATTTGATTAACGAGATCACATCATTAGTTGAATGATCTGATTGACATGACCCATTCCATTAGCATAGCACCCGATCGTTTAGTATGTTGCTATTGCTTTTATCCATGACTTATACATGTTCCTTTAACTATGAGATTATGCAACTCCCGTTTACCGTAGGAACACTTTGTGTGCTACCAAACGTCACAACGTAACTGGGTGATTATAAAGGTGCTCTACAGGTGTCTCCGAAAGTATTTGTTGGGTTGGCGTATTTTGAGATTAGGATTTGTCACTCCGAATGTCGGAAAGGTATCTTAGGGCCTTCTCGGTAATGCACATCACATAAGCCTTGCAAGCATTGCAATCAATGAGTTAGTTGCGAGATGATGTATTACGGAACGAGTAAAGAGACTTGCCGGTAACGAGATTGAACTAGGTATTGGATACCGACGATCGAATCTCGGGCAAGTAACATACCGATGACAAAGGGAACAACGTATGTTGTTATGCGGTCTGACCGATAAAGATCTTCGTAGAATATGTAGGAGCCAATATGGGCATCCAGGTCCCGCTGTTGGTTATTGACCGGAGACGTGTCTTGGTCATGTCTACATTGTTCTTGAACCGTAGGGTCCGCACGCTTAATGTTACGATGACAGTTATTATGAGTTTATGCATTTTAATGTACCGAAGGTTGTTAGGAGTCCCGGATGTGATCACGGACATGACGAGGAGTCTCGAAATGGTCGAGACGTAAAGAATGATATATTGGAAGCCTATGTTTGGACATCGGATGTGTTCCAGGTGAAATCAGGATTTTACCGGAATACCGGGAGGGTTACCGGAACCCCCCCGGGAGCATAATGGGCCAACATGGGCCTTGGTGGAGAGGTGAGAGGGCTGCCCTCATGGGCTGCGCGCCTCCCCCCTTCCCCTAGTCCTATTAGTACTAGGAGAGGTGGCCGGCCCCCTCTCTCTCTCTTTCCCCCTTGGGGAATCCTAGTCCAACTAGGATTGGGGGGGGGGGGAATCCTACTCCCGGAGGGAGTAGGACTCCCTGGCGCGCCTCTTCATGGCCGGCCAGCCCCTCCCCCTTGGCACCTTTATATACGGGGGCAGGGGGCACCCTAGGACACACAATTGATCCTTGAGATCTTTCCTTAGCCGTGTGCGGTGCCCCCTGCCACCAAATTCTACCTCGGTCATATTGTCGCAGTGCTTAGGCTAAGCCCTGCGTCAGTAGTACATCAAGATCGTCACCACGCCGTCGTGCTGACGGAACTCTTCCCCGAAGCTTTGCTGGATCGGAGCCCGGGGAACATCATCGAGCTGAACGTGTGCCAAGAACTCGGAGGTGCCGGAGTAACGGTGCTTGGATCGGTCGGATCGTGAAGACGTACGACTACATCAACCGCGTTGATATAACGCTTCCGCTTTTGGTCTACGAGGGTACGTAGACAACACTCTCCCCTCTCGTTGCTATGCATCACCATGATCTTGCGTGTGCGTAGGAATTTTTTTAAATTACTACGTTCCCCAACATGGACGTATTGCTGGCCTACTCAAGTCATTGCAACAAACGGCTGTACAGCAGTATGTTACTTTCCTATGATATCATGATGGCTTGCTTATATTACTGTCAACATTTGCTGAAAAAATATTCATGCTCATAACATGCCGTTCTTAAGATTGACTAAACCAAGAGACCTTTTTTATTTGACTCCAACTTGATATGATGTTGTAGGCCGCTTGGTGTCTCTACCCTTCCTAATCCCAGAACCTTTCAAAGAAAAGCGGCATGGCAGTTGCAGGTGGTTCCTGGCTCGATCATACGACGGCGAAAGATTGATGACGTTCGCACGTATCGGATGTGTTATTTCGCGGAATACAATCACAGTCACTCCAAGGTCTTTGAGCAGGATCCCAGCTTCTCTGGGCCTTCAGGAATTTCTGACTGGAGGCTGGTAAGTAGCCTTGGTACACGCTCTCTGTTTGTCGAACTGAATTATCCGATTAACCAGGAGATAACCGACGGCAAGGATCATGATGGCATCGCGGTTTCGTTCATCAGGCAAAATTGTTTGTACACAATGTACCATGCGTCTCTGCATGCACCATACCCTGATATGTAACGCCACACTCTGCATCCCAAAGTAGGAGAGAGGGCCGCAAGTATCAGACTTCGACCTGCTGGCTGGAGTTTCCCCCGTCAGGCACCCATCTGGTTCAACCCGTCAGCCAATCTCCACAGCTTAATAAATAGTAACGTCTAACTGAGCCAGTTAGTTAGATGCGTACACTTGGTGTAGTAGAATCTTTATTTAGTTTGATGCATACACTTGTTCTTTTTTGGTAGCCCTTTTGTAATGATGGCTGATGTTTGGTTTGGAAGAGAGAGCTGCATCTTCACTCTTCTGGCCTGCTTACTGCTTCTGTTGCACCCCCAGCCCTGGTTGCTGCTGCTGCTGTTTTCAATGTACAATCAGTAGTATATTTCGTCTGTTGGTTGAATAAATGTGTTGTTAGAACAACAAACACAATGTTTTGGAAGTCGTTGCACGGTTCGATCCTTTAGTGCCCCGTACCGTACGTAGCGCATACTATTTATCGTACGGAACACGTTTTTTTGAAACTCAGAACACATTTTCCACTTGTTGATAACATGCAGCCCACTGATGAAGGCCCAATAGAGAAGCCCATAATTAACTGGAAGGGAGGCTCTCACATGAATCCGGCCTAGGTGCATGCTCATGGTCCCCTAAACATAAATAAGTAAATAAATAAATAAAACTAAATGCTCATGCACCAGTTCTTTGGGAAAATAGGTAGCCCAGTATTTCTTTTTGAAGAATACCCAAGTTAGGCCTATTTGTTTTGTCCGAATTACTGGGCTGCAAGTATTTCAAGACGAGGAGGGATGCATTCCGGCCTGGCTTAAGAGTATGGTCAAGTCTGTTAAAAGTAATAGCAAATGGGATATAAGTTTCTTTTTTTTTGTTTTTGTTCTTCACTGATATCTTATACGTATTTCGTTGGATTTAACATGACATAGTACTAATTTATTTTTAAATTTGTTTTAAAATAGCTATTAATTTTTGGATTAAGAATATTTCGTTCCCCAGCAAAAAATTGCGAATTTTCAAAATTTCCCACATATTTAGTTAATTTTTTAACCCTAGTACTGACCAGAAAATGGCCAGCAATTCTAAAAATGGAAAACGGGCTGCAATAAATTCCATACGAATTAGAAAATGAGTAAAAATTATAAACATAATAGCAAATGGGCTGTACACGCCATAGATTTCGAGGCTGACTTGTTTACGCAAGGCTTTGTCAGTGAACACACGATTCTAGCATCAGTTAGTGTTGGATGTCCATCCAACGGCCGTGTGCTTCTTTAATCTCTGATCTTCCTGCTCCAGCCTCCTAAACTAGCGCCGGCGGGACTGCCTGCTCCCTCCTCTTGTGGCCCGTTGTGATGCCGCGCAGGCTTCCCCGGCCCACCCTACTCCCTCCACTGGCCTGGCCGCACGCAATCAACTGCCTCGTTATTATGCGAAAAAAATGATTCCTCCCACTAACATCTGGGGCGCACCCGTTGGAAGGCTGATCTGTGGGCCTACTAAGTTGACGTGTACGCAGGGCTTGTCAACTTAGTCAACAAACGATTCTAGCAGCAGTAACCGTTGGATTTGAATCGAACGGTCCTGCTGCTTCTTCAATCACTGCTCTTCTTGCACCTACTGCCCAAGCCAGCGCCGGGGAGACCGCCTGCTCCTGCCTCGAGCGGCCGGATGTGCTGCCGATGAGGCCTCATTGCCCCTACTACTCCCACTGCTAGCCAGGCCCTGCGGCGACGGCAGCCTCACACCGCAGCCGAACCAGTGAACCCTCGTACTCCTCTTCGCGTGGGCATCCACTGACGCGTCTTCCCCGTCTCCGCGTCGTCCCCTTCCTTGGCCTCGCCGTCGTCTACCGCCTTGGTGCTCTTGGCGCGGCGTGGTCAACGTGGTCAACGACATTCCATCGGAAGAGTATTGTACGTGGAGAGGCCGACAGCTGGGTCCATGGCCACAACCATGTTCCGTTTCAATGTGTGTATATATGTTTTCATTCTGTATATGTGGATGATAATAGCTAGATACAAATTAGTATACAATAATAGATAGAAAATGGAATTCCTAATATATATATATATATATATAAATTGTTCATTAGTTCATCATAGAATAAATATAATATCATCACATACACGTGATGATATTTAACTAGTAGTTACAATGCATTAAATTGAAAACAAACAATACTAAAACTAATAATCCCTCCTGGGGGCTGTATTACGGCAGCCCCTCGCCAGCAGCTCCCTGGTGTGCGACGTGTTCCCAGTGCAGAGGCAATACTCCGCCTCCTCCACCTCGCAGCGCTTGACGTACCGATCTGGCTCTTGATGGCAGAAGAGCTTGAAAGATCTTGCCAATTCGTTGGGCGCCCATCGGAGCTCCTCGCCGGTTGCACACTCGAGCTTATCGCCTAGCGCCTTTGACCTTCGTTGCAAAGTACCCGTCTTCGTACACGTCCTCCGCACGACGACGCGCCCACCTCCAAAGCTCCACCACCTCCTTTATCCAGGCGGCATCATGGGCTTCACAGGCCGCCTGGTACCTGGCTTCCTCCTCCGCCATCACCTTCTTGAATGCCACCTACCTGGCTTTCACAGGCGGCGGGAGCGACTGCCACTAATAATGATTGTACTGGCCCCAAAACCACTCCAAAGTTTGGGGGTCCGACGCAACCTCGTCCGGCGGAGCGTAGGGGTCCTCCTCATCGCTACTCTTCGACTAAGCATCCTCGGGGGACGGCGCCTCCTCGTCGGCGCGTGGGAAGATCGACGGCGCCATGGACGAGATTCGAGAGAGAGAGAGAGAGAGAGAGAGATACAGAGGGAGAGAGAGAAGATGAGCGAGGGAAAGATGTAGATGAGAATGCAGGCAGGACGACATGTGCAAGGTAGTATTTATTGGCGGCAGGAATCTAGATCGACGGGAACAGTACACACGCCGGTCACTAGAATTTACGAGTACTCTAGTTTCAATTACACACAATTCCCGCAGCAAAATTCATGTGTGAACTTAATAGCTGAAGGTTTCCAATACAGAACCGTGTCTGATTAATAACCCGCGTAGAGTGTCAATCGTGCGGGGCCCGGTTGTCTTGCCAGATCTTTACATTTTATTTTTTTGGAATTTAAATGCCATGGCACTCCATGCATGTGCCCAAGCCGTGACACCAATATGTTTGAAAATTCGTTCCAATTTACTGCACATGGAAGTAACTCACACACAAGTACACAAATATTCTTTTTAAACCGTTATGGCTAGCCACTGTATGTAGATGTAGTTCAAATTTGGATTACGGTCATTAAATGGCTAGAAAATCACTTAAATTTCTTAAAGAAGGTCAAATGACCCCTGAATTTTTTCAAATTTTGATATGACAGTTGTATTAGTGCATGTTAACTCCAGAATTTTTTTGAAGCCCATGGTGTGTGTAGGCCCCCCAGCTCCTTCTTTACGACACACATCGATCGATATGCCTCTCTAGCTAGGTGTGCCTAGCACAAACACAAGCTTCCCCTGTTCTCTTATCACCGTCCATGCCTCACTCCTACCACTCTTTTCATCGATCTCGTACTCGCGCACTCCTTCCCCCTCGATATAGTATGACTCTCGCACCACCTCCTAGATGCATCCTTCTCTCTCTATCCTTCTCCCCGTGCCTCATTTTCTTCTAACACACACATGAATGTATACCTATCCCCCCCATCGATCGACATACCTCACAAGTTATATCTCTCCTTTCTCTGACAAACAATGATTGATCTTCCGATGTAGTTATGTCTGCTTACCACAGCCATATCTTTCCCCCCTCATCATTCGTGCATGCCTCCTGACCCATCTCTCACACGCACGTGCACAGACAGGCAGCCATCCCCTCTCTTATTGATATTGCAGGCGTGCCCTCCGGTTGTCTAGCAAGCCTATCCCACCATTTGTTAGAAGCAACTCCACTACCACCCCTCCAACACTCTAGCTCTGTCTCTCTCCCAACCTTATTCCTCTCCTACACATATGCATGGATGTCGATCGATCTCCCTTAATACATGAGGTAGATCGATCTCCCTTAATACATGAGGTAGGCCTCTCTCCTTCTCCACACATATACCAGCCATTGTACCTCTATAGTTAATTAGGCCTCCCCCCCACCACACACCGATAGTCGAGCATTGTAGGTAGGTATCCATGCCATAGAGACAAACCGCACCTGTCCCCTCTCTCGTTCTAGTAGGCCAGCCACTCTATATCTTTGACGTGGGCACACACAAATTCGATGGCACTCTTTATCGACCGCACGCGCACACACACACACACACATCATCCCTCTCTTCGATTCTATGGACACCTCAAGTCGATGATACCTCCACTCTCTTCTCGTGGATCGCCCCCTCTATATATATGATATATCGAGGACTCTATTTAACACACATTGCATATGTTACATTTTTTTATTACCCCCCCCCCCCCAAAAAAAAAACTCTCACGAACCCACACGATATATCTCTCTATGTTTGTATCTCTCTCACACAACCCCACGTAGGTGGTGTACATATACAAGAAGAAAATAGGTGCACCGTGCATGTACTCACGCTTCGTGCCCAGCCACACCCGCGCGGGTACATGGTGGAGCTCATTTTTGTATGAAATGGCAGCCCACGAGCTAATTTGAACTCGTGTAGCGGTTGTTTACCTATGGAGGTCGTGTACCACGCATGCACAAAACAAAGTTTGACTTGATGCATTGGCGCGTTATTTTTAAATGAAGTTATATCGCTCAATGGCACGCACACAAAATATAAAATGATTTTTATGGAGAAAAAGGTAGTTCCCTCCACTATATACAATGGAGCCTCCCTCCCTAGTTTTTCTCTCCTCAGAGTATCTCACACAAGGCTGCGGTGGCCTCTCTCTCTCTCTCTCACCATTGGTCACTGATCCAGCCGAATCCCGTCCGACATCAGAAAGGGAGGACGTGCATCGTTTCTCTGTTCGACAGCGCCGAGGCAGCATGTCCCGATCTGCGGTACACGTCGTTCTCTCTGACCAAGCTCCGGCATGGTAGGGCCTACGCCACCTGCTCGCTGCCGCAGTATGGGCAGATTCCGCCCGCCGCCGCTCACCTATTTACATCCCGACAACCTCCAGGTATCCCCTCCGGCCTTGCTCCACTGCCCGTCTTCCCACGTTGCTGCATGTGGATCTTCCATAATCCTTTGCGCAAAACGTAGCTCGTCCGGCGTACTTTCCTATGCAATCTCGTCCTCACACCTTTTTAGACAAACACAACCGTGTTGTTTTCTTCCCTTAGGACAAGGAATATGCTTATTTTTTGTCGTGGCAACTGTCATCAACAATATTTGTCTTTTTACGAATTTCAAATGGGCATATTTTAGAGTGTAGATTCACTCATTTTGCTTCCTATGTGTACTCCCTCCGTTCCTAAATATTTGTCTTTCTAGATATTTCAAAAAGTGACTACATACGGAGCAAAATGAGTGAATCTACACTCTAAAATATGTCTATATACATCTGTATATAGTAGTCCATTTGAATCTCTAAAAAGACAAATATTTGAGTAGTCACTCGTTGAAACTCTAGAAAGACAAATACTCCGGAATATATTTAAGAACCGAGGGGGCAGTGCACACCCGCATGGGAGACTCAGACTGGTCGTTTCGCCGCATTAATAGTGAGTAATGAGCAGTCAAATCATAAGCCCCACCTTTCCCAGTGTAAGTTGCTCGGAAGAAGCAACCATCAATACGGTCTTCTTTGAATCCGCTCATACTCATCCATCACTGTTTATAGAGCGCGCTTTAGAAAAAGAGAAAATCTCTGGGACCAAGGAGACTAGCGATCGGCCTGAAAAATAACATTGGTAGTTATAGCATGACGTCTATTACTAGAGGAAATAATGCGTACACACATGCATGTAGTGCTTCCACCCCGGGTACATACATGCATGCACTTACTACACTCCGTAGTACTACATCGAGAGAAAATTGCGGTTACCACGCCCTAATTAATTGAGCATTAAACCAAACGTGTCTAAAGTCTCTCTGGTGGTGGAAATGCAGTGAGAGAAATGCATCATACTGAAGCGCGCCCTGTAAACTGTGACGGAGGGAGGAGTAGTATGAAGGTGCAAAACCAAATACGCGTATGGCCAGTCGGTCAACGCACCTCCTCTTGGTATATCACTGACATGTGGGACAGGAGTGTGAGCAAACCGATCTCAATTGAAGGCAAAATGGCCAAGCAGCCGTTCCTTGAGAGAGACGAGGAGCGAGAACACACAGACGGGCTCGCACGGAGGCCAAGATATATTTGAGCATGGTTGATCGATATCATCATTACATGTTGGGCTGCCGTTTTCCGCCCTTCTTCAGAATAAATGTGTACTTTATCAGAGATTCAAAAAATAAGAGTACAGAGGCTCCACCATGCGGTTCTATTAGTAGTACTACTCGTACTACTAAACCTTGCGCTTGGCTCTTTGCCTCTTCGCGAAGTCGAAAAATGATGGTACTCCGCATGTTCGGTACTACAGTGTATGCCTCTGCCTATCTGACACGGAATGAACTGATGCATGTCCACCGCCTGGGCGAGGGTACGTTGCATTAGTTAAAAGGCGTGAGCGAGCTTCACCTTGTCCTGCAAGCTTCTCCTTGTTCTGCGAGTTGACGGGACACACCAACAAGTAGTGCTAGTCCATACTCCCTCCTTTCCGGTTAATATGGCTTAATCTTTTCTATGGGTAAATGAGAGAGCTTTATTCATATATAAGCATTTTTAGGACGATCAGCCAAGACACTGGTCACTAGGAAGCGAGGTACCCTGCAAAAAATGAATAGGAAGCGAGGTGTTTCATCAAGCCAGCTCTTGGCCACATTCAAAGTGCAGCAAGCACGGTTCGCACAAAGATGCGTCGCAAGGTTTGCTGACCTGTTTACATGCTGAATAACAAAAAAAGGAAATATTACCAAGCACTCCTATTTGTAACAGGATATGAGCCAAAATTAAGCGAGAATTGTGGCGAGTGTTCCATGCAATGAACTTCCATTATCACATGCGAGAACTCTTGAAGAGAACCAAATGTGTTAAAGATTGCTTTATCACAATTTAAAAATATAATTAGAGTGCAGACGCTCCTCCATCCGGTTCCTAGTACTAGTATAGTAGTACATACCTCTATAGACTATAGTAGTAGTACTACTACTAGTAAACTTTGCGCTTGGCTGTTCGCCTCTTCAAGAAGTGCAACAATAATAGTACTAGTATAGTGTATGCTTCTGGCAATCTGACACCGAATTAACTGTTGCAATTCCACTGCCTGAGCGAAGGACAGCTTGCATTAGTCAAAAGTTTCTCCTTGTCCTGCGAGCCACCACGCGCAAGCTTCTCCCGTCCTGCAAGCTTCTCCTCGTTCGGCAAGTTGACGGGACACAGCAAAGTAATGCTAGTCCATACTGCCTCCTCTCCGGTTAATATGGCTTAATTTCTAACTAGATAAATACACTGTCTATCACTGTATATTTGTAAAAATATGGTCAGTGGACTTTATAATACGCTCATTGCGCTCAATATATACATTTTCTGGTGTTTATACGGTCACTAGCTCACCCTGGCTGAGTATGTGTGTGCATGCACATGTAGGTTGAGCACTTGATTGTGACCGTGTGTGTTCCGTCGTGTCCTCGGACATGCATGCATTAGGGAGTCGCGCGCGTTTTTGTGTCCATGTGTACGTGTGACTGTTGCATACACGTAGGGGGAGTACGTGTAGGGGGCACTAAAGGAGTAGTCAAATCAAACAGTAAGTTAGTCAGAAGAAGCAACCATCATTTCACTCTTCAATGACACGTACGCAGTATAAAATGGTAGATATGGAGAGAAAAAGTAAACCACTATATATACACTAGCAGGAGCCTAAGCTACAAGGTTGCTTGCTTGGGTTGCTCTCTTCACAAGCATACAACGACGGTGGCCACACCGCTGGTCACATATCCGACCTGATCCCGCAGCTGGGGGAAGGGAACAATGTTCTGCGTAGACGCGGTCGACATCGGCGAGGGAGAAAATCCATGGTCGGTGCATCCCAATCGGGGGTCACCGCGGTATGGGCCGATGTCGCGTCCCAACCGCCCTTCTAAAATTAGTGCATGTCAACAAAAATTATACTAGTATCGTTGTTCCATTTCGGAAAAAAGCATATAAGTTGTTACTTCTTACCCAAAGGATCTTTATATCCAACAGACACAAAATATCCGTTCGACTGTTCGAAATTACTTTAACTGTTGATCTGATGTCGAGGTAATTGATGCATCGCCACCAAAACCCACCATCTCTTATGCTAAACTAGACCGAGCTAACCCTTATATTAGCCTATTACTAAGATAAACAGAAGGAACTGTAGAATCATTTAGGACATGAGCTTGTCAATCTGAATGTGGAGGGACACCAGCTTAGCCCCGGCCTACAGCTTGGGTGGAACTGTGAAGAAGGTCAGCTCTTGCACGGTGACGTCGCCGGGATCCCTGCTGCTTGTCACCTCCATTTCCACCTTGATGGCGTTGGTCCTGCCTTTGGGCTCCCCCAGCGGGCTGTTCGCCCATAGCTTGGCCACGTAGTGCGGCAGTGGGGACGCCCCCGCTCTGATGTAGACGACCGACATAGCGATAGGCGCGCCGATGTCGAGCACGTCGCCGACTATGAAAAACACACGGTCGTCCTCCTCCGCGAACAGCAAGAGTCGTGGCTCCGACAGTGGCACTTGCAGCTGGAGCACCTTGCCGTACTGGATCATGTGCATGAGCATGGGATGCATGGTGCTGATGTGGTGGGAGAGCACCGGCGGCGGGCCTTCACAAACGAGCACGGGGCAGTTGCAGGGCACGAGCGGACACACGCTCTGCTGATCGGCGAGCTTGTGGTAAGTGACTTAGAGCCCACAGCCTTCGTGCGAGCACTCCACCCTCACCGAGGAGAGGACGGTGTCCACCACCGTGTTCCGCACGTCGAAGCCACAGCCGCGCTCGCACTTTTGGCACTACCGCTGGTTCCCGGGGCGCTCGATGCGGTAGTCTGCGCAAGCCAGGTGCCCTTCCTTGCACTGCACAAATCAATCGAACAACACATCAATCAAGAAACCTGCACCTTGCTCGATCAGCCGAACAGACGAGGTGTATTCTAACCTCATACACTGGAGGCTACAAGGGGCGGAGGCACAACGGGTAGTGGAGCAAGGTGAGGTCCATCGAGACCAAAGAGAGCTCCATCGTCGGGTCCTGTTCCGTCTGCATGACCTTTCCCTCCTCGTGCACAACCATCTCTCGCTTTATTAGGGCAGGGGCATTACAAAGCTTTACTGTCACATATTCATACTACTTCAAGGTGCATTAAATCAACACACGTAAGTATCAAAAGGAGAGTCACGACATGCATGCATGCATTGTAATTAATGCATCGGTAAAGGCATATTATTGAAATATATCGAGTGCAGTGCTTTGATGTGTCGCGTCAACTCGTACAAGACCGAGAAGTTTGATTACTACAACGCCCTCTCGCCTTAACCGCACCTGCCTTTGGCTGCATGACAGGTGGGTCACCGACATGTTGGGCCCACCTATCATGGACGCAAAGGCAGGATCAATAAGTCAATGAAGTTGCGTCCCTCCCTCGCCCATGAGCGTGGTGGCTGGCAGGACTAGGAGAAGCTTTCGTTCGCTACACGCTCTCCCTCCCGTATGCGGTGGACATGCAGCAGTTCAATCGATGTCAGATGGCACTTCCTCAAGGCAGATCCCTCCTCACTTCTTGGAACCTTCTTGTCCTATCCCTCCCTCCCTCTCGCACCGCCCGTGAAGGCGCCTCGCCGTATCCGCGCTCCATCTAACCCTGCTATCCAAACACCTTTTTGGTTAGAGTTAGTTCAGGGTTAGTTCGGGGTTAGAATCTAACTCTAACCTCTAACTGAGTTAGAGTATCCAAACAGGGCCATTGTTCGACTTCCCAAAGAGGCGAAGAGCCGAGCGTAGCCCAGACGCTTGTGTGGCAGTTTCATGTGTACAGTAGTCTAGGATAGCGTGTACCGTGCCTATAAACTTAAAATCGTTGGGGTCGGCTCCATGCTATATTTTTTGGTTAAAATAATCTTCTGGACCTACCTGTCATCCTGGTGATTCTAGTTTGCACGCTCATATAGTCAAGACAGCAATATATATTTTAATGTGTGGTGGGGTAAATGTTAGAGGTTGCAGCAAATGGAGTATTGTACACTACAGGTCTTTCAGCCAAGTTTAGAGGCAACCGTGTGGGGCCAGTGCTATGATGTGTCGCGTCAACTCGTACAACGAGGAGAAGCTTGATTTTACTACTACAGGCCTTCTCCCTCGCCCATGCGCGCGGTGGCTCGCAGACGAGGACAAGCTTTTGCTTATCCCTCCCGCTCGCGGTGGACGGACATGCAGCAGTGGATTCGAACATGCAGCAGTGGATTCGATACTATAGAAGTAGTAGTAGTAACATCATTGTTCGTCTTCTAGAAGAGGCGAAGAGCCAAGTGCAACCCGAACGTGGCAGTTGCGAACCTTGGAGCACGCATATAGCCAGGATCTTGCATGAGACAAAATTTCTATGTGAGCCCACTATTGTAGTACTACTTGCTAGTATAGCCCTGTAAACCAGAAAGGAGTATTTGCCTTTCTAGAGATTTCAACAAGTGACTAGACTACACCGAGACGGAGTACATATGGAGCAAAATGAGTGAATCTACACCGTAAATAAATACATAGTTCTCTCGTTTTCCTCTCGACCTTGGTCGCGGTGCACAATATTGAGTATACTAGTACTATCATCTTGAAATTTACGAAGTCACCATAGGCACCTCATCGTTGACGGGAACGTCTCCTGACATGCGATAGACGCGAGCGGCAGTCGCCTCCATAGGTGCTTGAATGCCAAGGAGAGAGAGGGTAGCAGTTCCCGAGACGTCGAACGGTCAATGATGCGCCCTCAAATTACTCTACATGCAGAGGGAATTAATTGGGGAAGCAGAATAGAGCTAGCACAATGTGAATGCAACAGACTTTGGATTCTCATATAAAGGCGCCCCACCACTCCAATCTCATATAAAGAAGCACCTATGGAGGCGATGGTCGCGAGCGGCAGTCGGCTATGCCAAATCATCCAAGGCGCCGACCTGCGGCCCCGCACCGTGCAGCGTTTCTAGACGGTGCTGGCGACCACCGGCAACGCCTCTCGCATGGACGACATGATGGTCAACTCCATCCACAAGTTCGCCGCCGTCAAGAAGCGTGTAGCGAAAGCTCCTACTAGTCCTGCCAGCCACCACGCTCATGCGCGAGGGAGGGACGCAGCTTCATTGACTTACTGCTCCTGCCTTTGCGTCTATGACAGGTGGGCCCAACAGGTGGTTGGCCCACTTGTCATGTAGCCGAAGGCAAGTGCAGTTAAGGCACCAGAGCTGAGTCCGCGAGGGAGAGGGTGTTGTAGTAATCAAACTTCTCAGTCTTGTACGAGTTGACGCCACACATCAAAGCACTACACTCGATATAAGTCTTTTTACACATTTCAAATGGACTACTACATACGGATGTATGTAGACATATTTTGCTTCGTATGTAGTCACTTGTTGCAATCTCTAAAAAGACTTATATTTGGAAACGAAGGGAGTACAATGCATGCATGCATGCCGTGACTTCCCTTTTGATACTTGCATGTGTTGATTTGATGCACCTTGCCAAATTTTGACTATAAATTTAACTAACCAAATTTTCATGCATGTCACAAAAAATTACGGGGTTGTTTGGATTGTGACTATGTTTGTCTTATGTTGCCACATTATTTTTCCCACACTTGCCACACTTGCCTAACTTGAGTTGCTCAAATTGTTAGACACACTTTGTCTTGCCTAAGGGAATCTTGCCACACTTTTTGTGTCTATGACATGTGGGTTCACTGCTAATAAAAAAAATCTTGTCTTAGGTGTGGCTAATAAAAAAGACTTATATTTAGGAACGAAGGGAGTAGAAAATATAAATAATAATGCATGTTGGGGCAACCCATGTTTCCGATAATTTTAGCCGTGGGCTAGTTCACAATTTTTATGAGGGGGTGGTTGTTCATTTAATGGAGGGACTTGTACCAGACTTGAACGATACAAAGTGCGACCTGGCACACCGTAACACCACTTGGAACAAGCGGGTAGCTATCTCAAAAAACAATCAACAACTAAAAAAACGGCGACCTGACATGTAGTACACAATTTTAAATGATTGTTTTGATGGAGTGAAAAAGGAAAACTACCCACTACGTATATATAGGCCGGAGCCTCCACGCTTGCTTGCTAGGGTTTCTCTATTCACACACTCTCATCCTATCTAGATCTAAACAAGATAGGGGTTGTAACACTGTCTTTCTCCCTTCAAAAAACTCTGTCTTTCTATCCTCACCGCTGGTTACAGATCCGGACGTATCCCCCTCCGCCGGTGAAGGGGAGGAGGGGCAGCGTTTAGGTCGTCATCGACAGCGAGGGAGGAGACCCACTGCCGGCCGCACTGTTATCTCTGGCCGGGTGCCGGCGTGGGAGGTCCTCCGATCCCTTCGTCGTTGCCCTAGTGTGGGAGGATCCGGCCTCCCGCCGCCCACCTATCCACATCCCGACGACCTTCAGGTATATCTTCCTTTGAAACCGCCTTAGCTCTACTTCCCTAGCTCGCTACGTCGCTGCATGTGTGTCATTTTCTACCTCTCAGCCCCTCTCGATCGAATGGTCCAACGTCACCTACTTTTTTTCTTCTATTGTTAGAGGTAAAGCTACTTCATGGAGTCAAATCTTGTACTTGGTTCAAACAAGAAATAAAGTGGGTGTGGGGGAATTTAGTATGTAGTACATAGGACTTGGTACAAACAGGAAGGAAAGGGGATGAAAGTAGTACAGACTGGTCATCCAACCGGTCTCTTGGTCGACAAGGGAAATATAGGGATAACGCTGTACATAGTGGTATGACCAGGACTAGATTTGCTATCCACACATAGGAGTAGGTGGCTAGAGTGAACAAAAATGGGACCAACCCAGATATGTTTCTCGGATGTTTATTTCTCGGGGCAACAAACTATGAATCACCACTTTATGCCCCTGTTTAGGTACATGGTGCTGGACTGCTGGTGCACCCACTGTCCCATGCCCTTATACCAAATATTTAGCTGTTCTTAATCTAATGCCCATGGTAAAAATGAAGCCATGCCACTGTTATAAGCCATGACAAGTCTAGCCAAGTGTTTTTGCCTATAATTGTTTGAGACTCTGACTGTTTCCTCTATAGCTTTTTGTGCAAACAGGGATATCCATTTCACCTGGTTGCTGTTGTGACCTTTTGGTGCACTGCACAAAACTCTTCTTAAAAGAAGTGACTTTTGTGCTATTAACTGGAATGTCAGAATGGAATAGTTGGTTCATTTCAGTGGAACTGCACAAAGGGAGATCTGTGTTCCAATCCTCATCATCCATATTGGCACCATAACCTTCCTTTAGGTAAGAATGATATTTAATGCATGTGTTCATCTCTATTTTGCGACTGCCATGAGAAAGTAATGCTATTTTTTAATAGTACACTTGTACTCCCTCACTGACAAAACAAATTCTGAAATAGAAGGCCAATCATGTACTTGGTTTCACCAACTAGTGAGTAGAATGAGAAACAGAGCATGAAGAGGAAGAAGAAGAAGAAGAGTAAACAGTGCCAAGGCGATCTTGCTGAAGCCAAAGGCCACCAAGGTTGGAAAAAGCGGTAGGCGTAAGCGAGGCGGTTGGCCTTCGCCTAGTTCTTAGGTGGTGCTTAAGCGCCCTAGGCGTGGCCTAGGCGGTAATATAGTTTTACTATCAGGGTGTATTTGTGAGTATTATATGTGTGTTAATATTAATTTAGGGCATATAAATAAGTTAACTGCCAGCTAGTCCATTGGAATATGGACCATTTGGCATATTAGTGCAATATGGCATGATTCCTCGTTTGGATAGACAATTCCTTGCTTGCACTACCTAGACATCCATTTATGCCCTAGGCGAGGCGTTTGGCCATCGCCTAGCGCCTAGGCGTGCCTAAGCGCCTCCTAGGCACTGCCTTTTCCAACAGAGGAGGCCACAGTCGAGGCCATTCAAGGGCTTCGGCAACGACTACCTTACATGTGAGATGATCCTCTAGGTAGCCCTTCCACTTCTGCTGTCTCACTTAATTAATTAGGAGTACTTAAGTACCACTAATTTATTGCTGCCTAATTTTCCTGTCGGAGTTAAACAAATCTTTAGTAGCACCCTATGATGAATCATGTACGTGTGTATGTTTGTCTACGGAGGTGAATCATGTGGTGGAGCAGGGAGGGAACGCTAACTTTACCCATTAAGATAATGAGGGTGCTTCTATTTGTTAGTGTATGTTTCATCAACTAGTCCCACTATTACAGTAATCTCACTCTCTCAATATTTGTGCCAACAGGGATGCTCGATTTTGGTGGAACTGCACAAAAACTTTGGGTGCTTCATTGCCTCGACATCTTCCTTCCTTTCCTATTAGTCGCTAATCTCGGCTTGCATTCTTCCTTTGCTGTCAGGCGCTTGGCTTATCTCGGCTTGCAGTCAAAGGAAATAGTAATTGATATGCTACCTCACACAAGTTGGTATTGGTCTTTATCCTGATTATTGGAAATAGTAATTGTATTGGTAATTTGGTATTGTGCTATTGTTTGCCGATTTCATAAAGGAGTAACTTGGATCCTGAACTCGCAGGAAAATCATTACATCAGGTGATTTCAGTAGAACTGCACAGAAAGATCAGATGGACAGGTACTTATGCTGCTGCTATATACTCCAAAGTTCACTCAGACAAGCATCGATGTTGACAAGAAGAAGTGCCTATATTCATTCGAGTATCAACCGGCGTCAACCTACTGTCAAACTCCAAGTATTAGGAGAGTGAACACCAAAAATATTGCTTGGCGCATAGCCCAGAAAAACACAGTCCAGTCTTTGGTCCCAACTTGTGCCTTTTGGTCATCGGCACATATGGTTGCGAACTGTATGGTATGGAGTCTAAAGATTCCAGACAAGTTGGTTGACGCGTATATTCATCTGGCACTTAATCAGTTTACACGCCAGGGATGCTCCATTTCAATTGAACTGCACAAAAAATTTGGGTGGTTCATTTTCTCAACCGCCTCCTTTCTCGTCTGCAATGTAGAATTTTGGCGAGATACAGGACCAAGATGAGCCAGTAAACTAGTTGGATGAAAGTAGTGGCCAAGTTGCTCAAACCTCCCTCGGCACGAGGCCACTATTTGAGGATAAACCTACAAGCAAAGTTCAGATTGTCTGTGCTGCCTCTTATGTACTCGAAAGTTTACTCGTACAAGCATTAATTTTAGCAAGAAGTACCTCCGACTGAACACCATTTACGAGTTTGCAATGTAGAATTTTGGCGAGCTACAGGACCAAGATGAGCCAGTAAACTAGTTGGATGAAAGTAGTGGCAAGTTTCTCAAACCTCCCTTGGCACGAGGCCACTATTTGAGAATAAACCTACAAGCAAAGTTCAGATTGTCTGTGCTGCCTCTTATCTACTCGAAAGTTTACTCGTATAAGCATTAATTTTAGCAAGAAGTACCTCTGACTGAACACCATTTACCAATCTATACCCTAGGTAATTAAAGTTCGTCCATGGATCATATTGGCTGTGATCTCAATCATTTGGATAAACATACTGAACCTGTGTATATCTGAATCTTTTTGTGAATTATCTATGAATATTGTTGTGTGATCTATCAATCATTTGGATCCATAGACATGCTGAACTTGTGTATATATGAATCTTTTGGGTTGTTGATACTGAATGTTGGCTATGAATATGAATGTGTCCTGTGAACCTGAGTTTGATAAGCATGTTTACCTTTTCTGTTGTGCTTGTGTGTGAACTTGTTAGTATGCCTACTGTGGGGTATGTGACGTGTGGGTGTCAACGACACACCTTCTTCCCGAGAAGAATTGCGCCTGCTTTGTTAGGGTAGCAACGGCGCATCACCTCTTTCTAATCTTTTTGCTCTGTCTTGCCCCCTCCCCCGCTCAACCCCTGCCGTAATGTTTTCGGCCTCAAAACAAACATAGTATTGCATTGTTTTTGGGGCCTGATGAAAATCGAGTGCTGGTTTCTGTAGGTTGGCCCTCCCAGTAAATAGGTTGCTGGTCCACCACAGACTGGGAGGCTAAAAATACAAGTTGTATAGTGCAGAGGCAAGTAAAAAACGCCATCGAGAGCCATCCACTAAAGAAAAAAATCGCTCCTGATGTGCTTCTTCAATCGTGCTGCCAGCCCCCTCTATAATCCAGTTCGCTCGGGGATCTGGTATCATTTTTTAGAGGGTGAACAAGTATCAGCTAGGCCTAGGTTTTGTATTTTAACATGCGCAGCCCACGACAAACGAGTGATAATGGTTTCAACTTATTTTTTGAGGTCCATACGCTTTTTCTTAAAGATCGGCAGCCCAATGTATTTTTAACCACATTATATATATTTATATTATTACTATTATCCTATATTTGATAGAGACTTATATATACATTATGAAAACATCCCACGTGCTATTAACTTATAGAAGTAAATGTTTAACAGAAGTTGGAAAGGAAAATCCTGGTTGTTTTTGACTCACAGGACGGGAAAATCCTGGTGATTGCGTACAAAAGCTTGCAAAGATTTTAAGGACCAATGTAATAATAACACGCTCATTCTTATTTTGAGCAATAACTCGCTAATTTGTTAATTATGTATATAAAAAATGTGCCTCTCCGGTTTACTTTTTATATTAATTGCTCCTTCTAACATAACATTATATATATAACGAGCCCAGCTAATTCGTGTATTTGAAGGAAGTGCAAATGGGCTGGGATTTCTTAGATAATATAAATGGGCCGCATTGACGCGAAATTATTTGTTCACCCAGCCCAGCAAATGGACTGTACATTCTAGAAAACATGGGTTAAATATATGCCAAATTTTTGCAGGCTGACATGTGGGCCAATAGGTCGAAGCCTACGCAGGGCATTGTCAACTTGGGCGGCATGCACCTTCAATCTCTCGTGTTCTTCCTCCAGCGTCGCCGGGACCTCCTGGTCTGGCCTCCGGCGGCTAGCGGCTCTGCTTAGCACGCATCGCTGCGAAGCGCTACCCCACCGCCGGCCACGCTATCCCTCCACCCCTACACACCTCCTGTTATTCTCCACCGACTGCAGCCCCACGCCGCACCAGAACCAGTTATAACCCTTCTCCTCCACTCAATCTGTGACTCCACTGCGACGTCTTCCCATCTTCGAGTCCTTCCCGTCCGGGGCCTCGCCATCGTCCACGGCCTCGCTGCGCTCGGTGCGGCATGGTCAACAAACAAGAGTCATCGGAAGAGGACTGTACGTGGAGAGCCTAACGGCTGGGACCCACGAGGTCCATGGTCGCACGCAAGGAAAGTTCCTCCTTATTAAGGTGAAAAAAATGTTTCCTCCACCTGACAGCTGGGACCCACTGGCTGTATCTTCGCACGGAAGGAAGTGCCTCCTTGTTATGCGAAAAAAATTATTCCTCCCGTTGACAGCTGGGACCCATCAGATTTGGTGGCTGACTTCTGGGCCTACTAAGTGGACGTGTACGCAGGGCTTTGTTTACTTAATCAACAAATGATTCTAGCAGCTGGACCATTGGATGTTAATCCAACAGCCGTGCTCCTTCTTCAACCTCTTCTTGCTCATGTCTCCCGTGGGCGGCACAGCGGCTGTGCTGCCGCGCACCCGAACCAGTCAAGTTTCCCACTCCTCTCCATCTGTGACTCCACTGCCCCATCTTCCCCATCTCCGGGTCGTTCCAGTCTGGGGCCTCGCCGTCGTCCACCGGCCTTTGGTGCGCTCGACACGGTGTGGTCAACGTGGTCAACAACCTAGAGTCATCGGAAGATGACTGTACGTGAGAGGCTGACAGTGGGGACGCACCACGCCCATGGACGCATGCATGTAACTGAACAGGGCGTGGTTAACATGGTCAAGGAACGACTTCCATCGAAATTGTGTTGTACGTCGAGAGGCTGACGGCTGGGTCCACAACCACAGCAGGAAGTGCCTCCTTATTAAACGGAAAATAATGATTCCTCCACATAATAGCAGGGACCCACCGGACGGGCCACCGTATTTTGCGAACAAAATGTTTCCCCCTGACTGCTAGGACCCACCGGACGGGTCACCATGTTTCGCGAAAAAAAGTTCCCCCCGCTGTCAGCTCGGACCCATCGGAAGTGCCTCCTTATTACGCACAAAAAAATGAATACTCCCCCTGCTAGTTGGGACCCACCTTGGTGGGTGGCTGACTTGTGGGCCTACTAAGTTGACGGGGATGGAGTGCTTTGTCAACTTAGCCAATATGGACGATTCTAGCTCCAGTGACCGTACGATGTCCATCCAACGGTCGTAGTGCTTCTTCAACCTCTGGTCTCCTTGCTCCAGCCGCCCAAAGCAGCGCCAGTCGTGCTCCTGCCTCCCGTGGCCGGTTGTGCTGCCACGGAGACCTCACCGCCCCTACTATTCCCACCGCTGCTCAGGCCATGCGGCGACGGTAGCCACACACCACAGCCAAACCAGTGAACCCTCGTACTCCTCTCCGCGCGGGCTTCCACTGCCGCGTCTTCCCCGGCTCCGCGTCATCCCCTTCCTAGGCCTCATCGTTGTCCGTCGCCCTGGTGCTCACGGCGCGGCGTGGTCAATATGGTCAAGGAACAACTTCCATCGGACGAGTACTGTACGTGGAGAGGCTGACAGCTGGGTCCACGGTCGCAGCAAGGAAGTGCCTCCTTATTACGCGGAAAATAATTATTCCTCCACCTGACAGCGGGGACCCACCGGACGGGCCACCGTATTTTGTGAAAAAAAACATATTCCCCCTGACTGCTGGGACCCACCAGCTACATCTTCGCACGCAAGGAAGTGCGTCCAGGCAAAAAAAAACGATTCGCCCCCTGACTGCTAGGACCCACCAGCTACATCTTCGCACACAAGGAAGTGCCTGACATTCGGGACCCCCCTGGTCGAAGCGTACGTAGCGTTGTTATTCTGGTCGCGAACGTGTACGTACATACTGGTCGATGTAGAGGCGCGCACGTGTCATAGTAGAGGCACGCACGTAGCATGTACATGTATGTACAACAGCCAGGGTGCAAGAAAGTAAATACGGCCACGTATGTACATACGGGCGGGGTCTCGAACGCCTACTCAGCGTACGTACGGCCAGGGCTCGTGTACATGGCTGGGTCGGAACGGAGAAACTGCATCATCGCCGTGTTCATGGGGAGGCAACAAAATGCGTCGTGTTCATCGGGGGGCAACGGAACGTGTGGGAGCCAACCGGCTTGGACGGAACAGCCGATGGAAACGAGGCCTAGCATACCACATAACGGAGGAAACGACCTTGTGTTCGACCGATCATGTTCGAAAAGGGATCGTTTTCATCGGGAGGGGTCTAGCATACCGCAAAACGGAGGAAACGGACCTCCTACGGTCGAAACGGGGGTCTTGTTGATTGGGAGGGGTGTGGCATACTGCAAAACAGAGGAAACAGACTTGTGTTGGAGCGCCACGGTCGAAACGGGGGTCCTGTTCATCGGGAGGGGTGTGGCGTACCGCAAAATGGGACTCCACGGGATACTGTTCAGCTCCACTGCCGACCCCCTCTAACCTCCATGGGCTACTGTTCATCCACCATCGACCTCCTCCAGCCTCCACCTGCGATTGTTCATCCACGGGCTCCTGTTCATCCAGCCTCCACTGCGCGCTACTCCACCGGCTACTGTTCAACCAGCCACTCCACCGTCTAATGTTCAACTACCCCTCCACGGGCTACTGTTCATCCAGCCCTCCACCATCTATTGTTCATCCTTCCCTCCACGGGGTGGTCATGTTCATCTAGCCCTCCACGGGGTCCTGTTCATCCAACCCCAACCGGCTCGATTGATCGGGGTCCTGTTCATCCAGAGGCAACACCACGGGGTCCTGTTCATCCACCTCCACCAGGAACTGTTCATCCAACCCCCCAGCAACGCTCACTGTTCATCCAGAGGCAGCATCAGTGGGCTTCAGTTAGCAGCAGTAGCGAAGGAATCACTCGATCGAGTTCAGTTAACAGCCATCAATCGATCACTCGGGTTCAGTAACGCGTAGCCTGCAGTGCAATCTCTTGGGTTTAGTTAGAGCGCAACGCCTCGCACCCACGCGCGTGCGTGTACGAGAGAAACGCGCATCGCTCGACCCCGACCACCCACCGTAACCGGGAACACCCCGATATTTTCCTTGCCCTCGCTTCTACCACGGTTTTCTCCGTCATGGACGGCCCAAAGAATGTCATGCATCTGCATCTCCGGCCCGCCCAGGACAAAAAGCCCATTTTATGTCATGATTTTTTGTCATAGAAGTAGGACCCCGCCACATCTATCATGATAACGGGTTTTGTCACAATTATCGTCATAGAAGTGTCATAAGTATGACAGAAAAAATTCATTCGGCCCAAAATGTCACGGATGTGTCTTTGTTTTGTAGTGCTTGGGCATCCCCAATCTTAGTCTCTTTCCACTCCTTATTCCATAGTCCATCAAATCTTTACCCAAAACTTGAAAACTTCACAACACAAAACTCAACAGAAAACTCGTGAGATCCGTTAGTATAATAAAATAAATCACCACTTTAGGTAATATGGTGAACTCATTCTAAATTTATACTGGTGTTATATCTACAGTATTCCAACTTCTCCATTGTTCATACCCCCTGATACTACCCATAGATTCATCAAAATAAGCAAACAACACATAGAAAACAGAATCTATCAAAAATAGAACAGTCTGTAGTAATCTGGGAACTTCGTATACTTCTGTAACTCCAAAAATTATGAAAATTAGGATAATTTAAGAAATTTTTATATCAATCTTGTGTCAAAAATTCAAGAAGTTATCACGTTCTAGCAGCATAGATCAATTCTGTTACTGGGTGCAAAAGTTGTTGTGTTTCAGCAAGATCAAATCAAGTATCACCATTAATCATCACAAATGTCTTACTGTACTCAAACACTAATTGAAACACCAAAACACAATTACTTTAGTGTGTATTTTCATAAAAAGAAAAAGTAAAAATATTGGTTTGACTCCCAACAACCGCTTTTACTTAAAGCCTTTTAGCTAGGCATTGAGATTTTGATGATGCTCGCATGAAAGATAATAATTGAAACACAAAGAGAGAATCATAAAACATCTGACAAAAAAATAAGTCTAACATGCTTCCTATGCATAGGCATTTTATAAGCAAACAAATTATCAATAGCATATGCAAGGTAGAAGAAAGAAATAATAGCAATCTCAACATAACGAGAGGTAATTTAGTGACATGAAAATTTCTACATCCATATTTTCCTCTCTCATAATAATTATATGTAAGATCATAATCAAATTCAACAATATAGATATCAATAACATAGTATCTACATGATCCACAAGCATGCAAAGTTAACAGTCTTCCAATATACTGGGATTATCATCAACTAAGGTCATGACCTCTCCAAGCCCACTTTTGTTAAAAATTTCATAAGATTGATCATTGTCCAAAGTAGTGGGATCATTATTACCAAGAGTTGACACTCTTCCAAACCCACTTTCAATATTATTGCGAACACTACTATTAATAGCATATTCATCATGAGGCTTAAATAAATTTTCAAGATCGTAGGAAGAATCACCCAAATCATGATCATTACCATAAGTAGTGGACATAGCAAACATCCCCAAGCTTAGGGTTTTGCATATTATTAGCACAATTCACATTAATAGAATTTATAATAACATCATTGCAATCATGCTTTTCATTCAAGGAGCTATCATCAAGCACTTCATAAATTTCTTGTTTTAATACTTCATCACAATTTCCAGATAAACGAATTTCAAGCAAAACTTGATAAAGGTACTTCTAGTGCACTCAACTCACTAGCAATTGGTTCATCATAATTGGATCTTTTAAAAGGTTAGCAAGTGGATGTGGATCCATAAACTTTTTGCTTTCCGATTTTCAATAAACACATAATTATACCAAGCAAACGAGCAACAGGCCAAGTAAGACATAAAGGCAAACGAAAAGAAGGTGAATACAAAGGCAAATATTTTTGTATTTTTTTGAAAATGTTTTAGAAGTGGGGGAGAGGAAAACGAGAGGCAAATGGAAAATAATGTAAGTGCAAGAGATGATAGTTTATGATGGGTACTTGGTAGGCTTGATGTAGAACCTCCCCGGCAACGGCGCCAAAAATTCTTCCTGCTACTTCTTGAGCTTGCTTTGATTTTTACCTTGAACGAAAGGGTGATGCAGAAAAGTAGAGGTAAGTATTTACCTCAGTTAAGAATGAAGGTATCAATCCAGTAGGAGGCACAAGCAAGTCTACAATATATGCACCTGCACAAACTAACAAACACTTGCACACACTACTTCAGGATGGTCCAAACGCGATAGTCGAATCAGAGACCCTTCGACGAAACTGTGTGCGATGCATCAATCATAAACGATGATGTAATAAAACCATCAAAAAAGAAGCAATACATTTGCGATGGCGACGACATCAAACATGTTTCATATTAGATTTGTGTGTGCGATGAGTGGCAAACAGTTAATCCAGAAGAACTGTTTGCGATGATGCAGAACAACAGAAACGGGCAGCCAGATGAGGGTGCGTGCGATATACGACATAATGTTCACTAGGATGAACTGTGTGTGATTAGGAAACAAAATGGAAATGGTTCAACTGAATAAGGTGTGTGTGATACACGGCAAACAGTTTCGTGATCAGAAATTTGTGCGAAGACCAATAATAACATAGACGATTGCTGCTAATAAGCCGTGTGATTTGCTCTATCTACAGAAGAATAACATGTGTATATATATATAACTAAAATAAACATCCAATTACATAAGTGACTATACAAATCGATCGCACACACCTCAATAAACAATTGCATCCATTCTAAACTAGGAGAAACGATCGTCTAGTCATCTACTTCTTGTGACGCTCCCTCCATTGCTCTATGGCTCGATCCCTCGTCTGGGGCAGGAAGAAGACACTTCCTCATGTCAACGATCCGCCTAAATATCTCGTAGCTTGTGTATGCATCCTTGGTTGTGTACTTGACGTGTTGTTCATCCAGTCTCTCATGCCAGACACTGTGCCAGGCATTCTTGTCCTTCTTGCTCTCATCCTTCATCTACATGTAGTAGGGGTCGATGATGGCAAGGTCAACCAAGGAGTTGTGTTTGTTGTTATCGCTGCCCCAGACCTTGTAGTGGTCCTAGATGTTGCTAAGATTCCAGCATTTCAAGCCCGAAACCTTGGGCGCTTTTAGATCGTTGGTGGTGTCTATTGTAGCAAAATTGTAGTCGAAGCTGTTGATAAACCTGGAGAAACGCTCACAAGGCCTTGTGGTCAGGTGGTAGTGGTAGACGAGGACGTCATGTCACACACACAACTAAGCAGCAACAACCTTATGATCGTGCCCGACATGACCGATGGTGTACTCGAAGTCACGACCACTTGGTACTTGTCCTTGGCAAGGAACCGCTCCATAGTTTGGATGGAGCTCTCCACCAAGATCGGATCGTTCGTGTACACCACCATGAGGGCCTTCCCCTCATGTGGGTGTCCACTACGTGATGCGTGGTGAACTGCCCGCTGTTGTAGTCATCGGCCGCTGGGAACACCATTGGAGCCACGGGGACCGCCAGTGGAACCACTTGATGTCCTCTCTGTATGTGTCGTTGTGGGTGTGCTTATTGTGTTGTCCGGCGCGAGAGATGAGGGTAAATGGCCGCAGAAATAAATGGGGACGGGCGGCTAGGATTCTCGGCATGTCCGCATGGCAGTTTTTGCAGCGGGTAACTGCATCGTGCCACCACGCCCGGCGCAACCGCATGCATAATAGCAGCACGAACGTATGTGATCATGCACCAGCCCAAAACACTAGAAGCTCGCATGGAGGGACGAGGGAAGAGCGCCTGGAGGGACGCGAGAGCAGAGCGTGCGCAGCGGGATGCGAGCAGAGCACCCCGCGGCCGCCTCAATCGCAAGCAACCACATGCATAGAGTAGTTGAACACACAGGAAATGGTCGCCTACAAGCCGTCCGATAGTTGCGTCGCTGTGTAAGCGGTCGTGTGCTACTACCTCCATCTTGGTCTATTAGTCCCCTTTATATTCTATGCCATACTTTTCCCTTAAATTTAACCAACAAAATGTTAATGCATGTTATAAAATTACATAATTGGAAACTATGTTCAAATATGAATCCAACTATATAATCTTTGGGGACATGCATTCGTATTTTATTAGTTAAATCCTATTTATAAACCAGGATGGGGGTATAGTAGGTAATTAAATCACAAATGTTTTTTATTAACTGTATGTGTACGTGGCCTTTCGTCCTCGTCTTGCACGTCTTGTCAGCCACTGCCGCAGACGGCTGACAGTGCAAGCTTGTGTGGCATGCAGGGGCGTTTTTGGCCAAACGGTGGCTCAAAGCGGCGCTAATGAATGGTCGGTGAGCCCGTTCCCGCACAACCTCGCAGGTTCCCGTGCAAGCTTCCCACGCTAGTCGGTGAAATCCCCCAAAAGCCCAATGCTAACCGGCCTACTATATAAACCCTCATGGCCGGCGAGTCATGCATCACATTTTCCTCTCCCTCCCTGTAGCTTATCTCGTCTGCTTCTCCCACAATCGCCAATGGCACCGGTCCATCGTCGTTGCTCAGCCACTCCACCGTCATTACAGGATAGCTCTTTCTGGGAGGCTACACCGTGGCGGCGGCACAGTCCCCAGCATAGTGTAGTGCGGGTGGTGTCCCCGTTGGGTGTGCGCGGAACACCCACCACACGCTCCGCCATCGCTCCCGTGGGAAGTCGTTGCCGCCACACAACTGTTGAAAGCCAGGGCCATCGCCTGCTCCGCCGCCGCGGCCCGAAGGCGGGAGGTGGCCGTCGTGGCCGCCACCCCACTGCCAACCACCGTGGCCATCACCCGCTCCGCCACCGTGGCCTGAAGGTGGGAGGTGGTGGTCGTGGCCGCCACCCCATCATCGGCCGCCATGGCCGCCAGCCCACCATTGACCGCCAGGGTCATCACCTGCTCTGCCACCGGTGCTTGAAGGCCGGAGGCGGAAGTGGAGGCTTGCACGCGCGTCAACGACCTTGCACACTATATCGAGTTCCTTTGGGAGGAGGAGCACCTCGTCGAGCACGAAAAGAGCCTTACCGCCGCAGTGGCCGCGACACATGCCACCTCAGAGGCGAGGAATCAGGAGATCTAAGAGGAGAACCACCGCTTAGAGAGGGGTCGTCTGGAGCGGTAGAGGGCATTTGAGGTGAGCATCGCTGAAGGAACAGCAGTGGCACACACCGTATTGCAGTTGTCCAGCTCGTCGGTAGGCTCCTCCTCCTCTGCCTCTTACTAAGCATGCTCGACAGAGGAGAGGCTGCCGGAAGTAGTACAAAGCCCCTCCGTAGTAGTAGTATTTAGGGGCTATTTTGTTAAGTTCATCTGACTACATATGTGGTGGAACTGTATAGCGTACTTAAAATTAGCTAGTATATATAGTTGTTCTAGCTATTTCTGTACATGGTTGGCAACAATTGGGGAAAATTTTGGTCGGTTTAGCTATCGAGTTGAACTGTTTGTATAAAGAATGACTGCTTTATCTATGAATAAAATCTATGCTTAATTACTGAATTTTAGTTGCAAAAATTAGATAGCGCTAGTGATTTTTAGCTGCATATTTTGACAAATCATAGTGTTACAAGGTTGACAAATGGCAATGTTACTAGATCAACAAATGTCAATCTTTCCAGTTTAACAAATGGCAATATACCCAATATGACATATGCAAATCTTACCAAATTGTCTGTACGTGGTTGCACACGGGTCATCCAAAACAACCGTTTGCGTTGAAGAGATGCACAAATCCCGCTCTGCGAATTTTCCCTTGACTTAAGGGGAAGACCATAGCTCTCACTTTGCATAAGGGTGTTCTATCTAAAACGTCTGCAATCAAGAGCTGCACAAATCCCGCTTGGCACATTTTCCCTTGGCTTCCTAGGGAAGCTGTCGATTTTGCATACGGGTGTTCTAACTAAAATGTTTGCGATGAGTGTTTTGTATTTAGGAACCATTGATGTTGTGCTTCTCAAGAAGAACCTTCTTCGGGCTGCTACGCGTGCTGCATGCAACCGGCAAGCCTCGCGTCGCTATCACAGCCGCAGGGTTAATGCCCGGTGTTTTGAGGAAGACGATCTTGTCCTTACGCGCGTTCAGTCCGCCAAGGGTGCAAACATGTGGACGCCAAAGTGGGAAGGCCCTTACTGGGTAGTACGAATCACCAGACCTGGCGCAGTCCATCTAGAGACCGGAGATGGCATTTAGTTGCAGAACTCATACAATATTGAGCATCTCTGCAATTTCTAAGGCACGGCTGGTGGGCCCTGCCCGGCAGCCACACTTTTGTACATGCTTTGGCTCAGTTGCATGTAACCCCTTGTACAAAGCCAGGCGCAGACCCTGAGCAATAGAGAAACAAATGAAGCGTTGGGGGCCCCGACAATTTGCATGCATGCATAAGCATTTCATGAGCATCGCATGTTCATGTAGATAAGATCGCATCTGGCATCATTTTCATCTGCATAAATTGCAGGCTCCTACCGAAACTTGGTCTCCAAGAGGAGATGGAAAGATGACCCTACACTGTGATCTCCGGCAAGCCAAACAGATAAGTTGTTTCTCTTATCCATACATTTTCTGTAAGTAAATACTTGTGCATAAGAAAACCTCGATGCTTTTTGAAACTTAGGTGCTCCCATCCCTTGACCCGAACGTTGCTTCGGTCAAGATGGTCATAGTGGCCTTTGATGAAAAAAGATTGGCGGGGGCTGGTCACTCTTTACAATTTGTGGCCGATAGGCCTAACTCCCCAACAACAAAACAAAGAGTATTGGCAGGATAGCCTATCGAGGGAAACTCAGTAACTTAAAAATATAGAGGCATCCCACCTCTACATGGACATATACATGCACGAGTCCCCAACAAGGTTTACCTTTTTCATTAATATGCTGATCAAACAAGTACAGACCTTACAGGACACAAACATGGATTCAAGAGATTACATTTTTGAACTAAAATTCTGCAAGTTCCTACAGATTTAAGATTCAAAAAAGATAAGTTCCCCATAAACTCCTCTCCCTGTCCCTCTTATCCCAGGTATTGCGGTGGGAAGAGAAGGTGACAGAAGGGGTGCCTAAGCAGACGCCCCCCAATCCCGTCAGGGCCTACCAAACACGGGCTGACAAGATCGGGAGTGGCGAGGCTACGAAGGAGGAGGATGGAAGGAGCACCTCAAGGACCAGCCAAAAGCCCCAGCACGAGCACCAGCAGGGAAGGCCGTCAGAACTCAGTTGGAAGACTGTTGGAGGAGGCGAAGGCACCAAGAGAGCGGCTCCCTCCTCGTGAGCGGGAGGCAGGTGATGATGGTGCCAGGGAGGGAGCGGAAGGATGGGAAGACAAGGCGACAGGTCGCCAGTACAAGATGAACGCATCGGTGCTATCTTACTTCGACCTGACGTTCTGCCTCCCGCCTTCTCCTTCTTCCCTGGCTTCATATTCATCAACACTACTCTAGGGAAACATCGGACCTCCAGCCTGACACCTTCCCAAGAGAAGCGATCGACAACCAAGATAGCCAGGGGGCTTGGGGAGCACTGCTCCCCACCTTGGCGGGCAGGAAGGCGTCCCTCTCTTCAGTGTCAGCCCAGGTTCCGCTGGAAGGGGGCAGTGCTCGGATAACCAACGACCCCGAGCCCTGCATCCCGGAGAGGCGTCGAAGGCTCCAAGAACCTGGTTGCTAGACCGACGAGCTATAGCGGCTCACAACGAGATGCCACGCTCTCCAACAGACGGCCGGCTGAGGCAGAGGAGACAAGCATTCCACCACAATGGGAGAACTTGATATCTCCCGCACCATGGACGACTCGCCACCGCGCCTCCTCCCGACGTGGACCAGACTCACTCCCCAAGCATCAGCACGAGCATTTGGCGTCATCAACTCCGAGCTAAGCCCCGGGGCCTGGCCCCGGGCTCTCCCCTTCAGCATGACCAGCAGAAAGCAGAGGATGGAGGAGAAGGGATGTGAGGATGAATGCCTCCACCCCTCCCCCGCCCCTCCTTTTATATGTGGGTCAGGGAGGAGAGTCGATCTTTCGACGGGTAACCACCGCCCTCCTCCACCGATCCAAGAAGACCGGGCCCCTTCCTTGATGCTCTCCCGCAGCACGCGCCTTCGTTACCTACCCCACTTGGTGCATGCAGCATAGATGGCTAAAGATAAGGACGTGGTGGGAAGAGTGAATTGGCAGTTACTCGCCCGTGCATTAAATTCATTCACGGGCCATTACAAGAGTGGCCCCACCACGATTGGCGTTACGCGACGCGCAAAAGAACCGGAAACTGGCACAGGCTAAGGTTAATGAAAAGCAAAGAAGACCTCAAGGGGCCAGCCACTTCTATGCCCCTGCCTGTGCACTGGTTAGGGCCTACCCCGACGATGCCTGGTAGCACATTCGGGCTAGGCTCGAGGGCTCCTGTTGGTGCAACAAACCCTGGGTCCGTTGCCCAGACTGTGCACAGGCCCATGAACTAGATTGCAACACCAAGATCAAATCAATGCACGAGGGATCAGTTCTTTGAAGGACCAACATACAGATCAAGAAGACCAAGACTAGGCAGAGAGACAAGATACTACTACGAGAAGAACCTCCCTTGCCGGGCAGGCGAGCCTGGCGAGGTGGGGTTACCCCGGAAGCGAGCCTCCAAGATCGCCCCGGCAGGCCTGCCGGGGCTCACGGAGGCAAACTACACCACGCCACCTCACAGCGACACACGTCATCGATCAGTGTGGTGTCAAGCTCCTAAGTGACTAAGTGGCTGCCCCCTGCCACATGGCAGCCACTTCCAACAGAAAATACCTCCAAGCAACACCCGTCCTGAGACGTGTCAAGAAGGGAGGCGCGAAGTTGGGAAAACAACCCGGTAGGGCCCGCCGGGCGAGCTGTGATGTGACACTGAGCGAGGCATTTAATGCGCTCTATCAACTTGCAGAGTTAGGTATGATAACACTATTTGCTATCTAATCAGTACGTGATGACTGATTTGCCACTGTGGTGACCCCTCGATCAATAAAAGGAGGCCCATTGAAACCTTAGAAAGGATTCAGACCCCCTCACACTCATAAGTGTGTAGCCCGTCTCGCCCCGAGGCAACCTTGTCGGGCAAGAGTGCTGCACTTTTCCACCATCAATCCACCAAAGCAGGAGTAGGGTTTTATGCCTCGCGGCGGCCCGAACCTGGGTAAAACCACCCGTGTAATCTCTGTTGTGCTGTGTTATGCATCTCCGCCCTTTGTGCAACGTGCCTATCCCCCCGCCGAACCAAAAATGGGCTCATGGCCCCATAGGTGGCCGTGGTTTCCCACGACACCTTTGAGAGAAGGTGATTCCCCTGTACCAGATGATGAAAAATACTAATCATTTCGTCTAAGTGATGCTGCTAATGAGGCTTTTGAGGCGCTAAAGAAGCAGTTGGCTTAGCCACCAATCTTAGCTGCTCCAATGGACAAGGAGCCTCTGCTCCTGTATGTAGCAGCTAATAATAAGTTGTTGGTGTGGCAATTCTCATGGTGTGCAAGGAGGCAGGGAAGGAATATCCAGTTTAGCGGCCAGCTTATTATGCTAATGAAGTCTTGACGGAGTCCAAGCAGAGATACCCACATTGGCAGAAGCTGGTGTTTGGGGTGTTCATGGTCAGCTGTAAACTCAAGCATTATTTCATTGGGCATCCAATCACTGTGGTTAGTTCTGCTCCTCTAGGGGATATCATTCAAAATAGAGAGGCCACCGGTCAAGTTGCTAAATGGGCAATTGAGGTTGGGCCACATCATCTGAAATATGTGTCCAGAACAACCATCAAGTCTCAAGCTCTGGTGGATTTTATCAATAATTGGACAGAGCTTCAGACACCTAAGGAGAAGCCAGACAATACGTACTGGACGATGCACTTTGATGGATCCAAGCAGTTGAAGGCTCGGGGGTTGGAGTTATTTTGTCCTGCTCGCGAGGTAATAAGTTTTGTTATGTCTTGAGACTTGTGTGTTCCTATACTAACAATGCAGCTAAGTATGAAGCTTTATTACATTGGCTCCGAATGGCAAAGGAGATGAATTTTAGCCGGGTCAAATGCCTTGGCCATTCAAATCTTGTTGCACAAC
Source organism: Aegilops umbellulata (assembly GCA_032464435.1). Taxonomy (NCBI): domain Eukaryota; kingdom Viridiplantae; phylum Streptophyta; class Magnoliopsida; order Poales; family Poaceae; genus Aegilops; species Aegilops umbellulata. Next base: position 300,719,263 of record CP136057.1, read on the forward strand.
AATTGTGAGGGAAGTGGCATTATAAAGACCCGCTCATGATGGCTTATCGTCAGGCAGTGACTAATATTGCTTGTCACTTTAGAGGTTATCAAGTGGATCACATAGACCGGCGAAAAATGAGGCGACTGATACACTGTCCCGGCTGGGGTCCCAGCGTAAGACGGTTCCCCCTAAGGTGTTCCTTGATGTGCTGCACAATCCCTCAGTCAAGTTACCCTCAGAGGAAGACCTAGCCATCCCTGACCTGGAGGAACAGTTGGTGGTGGCTCTACGTGCTATTCCAGATTGCACGATCCCTTATCTGGCTTAGCTGGCTCGTGGCGAGTTGCCAGAAGATGAACTTTTTGCGCGACAAATCATAAGGCGGTCTAAGTCCATGACAATTGTTAATGGCGAGATACACAGATGTACTATGACTGGGATGCTCCAATGGTGTGTTTCCCCTGATGAAGGCCGAGAAATTTTGCAAGAAATTCATGCAGGCGACTTTGGTCATTGATACGTCTCCAACATATCTATATTTTTTTATTGTTCCATGCTATTATATTATCTATTTTGGATGTTTTATATGCATTAATATGTTATTTATATTATTTTTGGGACTAACCTATCAAGCTAGAGCCAAGTGCCAGTTTCTATTTTCTCCCTGTTTTTGAGTTTCGCATAATAGGAATACCAAACGGAGTCCAAAGGGAATAAAATATTTGCGATGATTTTTCTTGGACCAGAAGACAACCAGGAGACTTGGAGATGAAGTCAGATTAGCCATGAGGCGTCCACTAGGACGGAGGGTGCACCCAGGGGGTAGGGCGCGCCCCCACCCTTGTGGGCCACTCGTGCACCTCCTGACCTAATTCTTGTGCATATGTATTCCCATATATCCCCAAACCAATAAATGCATCCACGAAAACACTTTTCCACCGCCGCAACCTTCTGTACCCGTGAGATCCCATCTAGGGACCTTTTTCGATGCCCTGCCGAAGGGGGATTCAATCTTGGAGGGCTTCTACATAAACTCTATTGCCATTATGATGAAGTGTGAGTAGTTTAGCACAGACCTACGGGTTCATAGCTAGTAGCTAGATGGCTTCTTCTCTCTCTTTGTTCTCAATACCATGTTCTCCTCGATGTTCTTGGAGATCTATTCGATGTAATACTTTTTTGCGGTGTGTTTTCCGAGAACCGAGGAACTATGGATTTATGACCAGCTTATCTATGAATATTATTTGAATCTTCTTTGAAATCTTTTATGCATGATTTGATATCTTTGTAATTCTCTTCGAACTATCGGTTTGGTTTGGCCAAGTAGATTGGTTTTTCTTGTAATGGGAGAAGTGCTTAGCTTTGGGTTTAATGTTGTGGTGTCCCTTCCCAGTGATAGCAGGGGAAGCAAGGCACGTATTGTATTGTTGCCATCGAGGATAAAAATATGGGTTTTTCATCATATTGCTTGAGTTAATTCCTCTACATCATGTCATCTTGCTTAATGCATTACTCCGTTCCTTATGAACTTAATACTTTAGATGCATGCTGGATAGCGGTCGATGTGTGGAGTAATAGTAGTAGATGCACAATCATTTTGGTCTACTTGACACGGACGCGATACCTATATTCATGATCATTGCCTTAGATATCGTCATAACTTTATGCTTTTCTATCAATTGCTCGGCAGTAATTTGTTCACCCACCTTATTATTTTCTATCTTGAGAGAAGCCTTTAGTGAAACCTATGGCCCCATGTCTACTTTCCATCACATAAGTTTCCAATCTACTATTTTGCAATCTTTTACTTTCCGATCTATAAACCAAAAATACCAAAAATATTTACTTTACCGTTTATCTATCTCTATTAGATCTCACCTTTGCAAGTAACCGTGAAGGGATTGACAACCCCTTTATCGCGTTGGGTGCAAGTTGTTTGATTGTTTGTGCAGGTATTTGGTGAGTTATGCGTTGCTTCAACTGGATTGATACCTTGGTTACCAAACTAAGGGAAATACTTATCTCTACTTTGCTGCATCACCCTTTCCTCTTCAAGGGAAAAACCATAGCAAGCTCAACAAGTAGCAGGAAGAATTTCTAGCGCCGTTACCGGGGAGATCTACGCCAAGTCAAGCCATACCAAGTACCCAAAGTACCCATCATAAACTCTCATCTCTTGCATTACATTATTCGCCATTCGCCTCTTGTTTTCCTCTCCCCCACTTCGAAAATGATTTTCGAAAATATTTGCCTTTTCTTCGCCCCTCTTCCATTCGTCTTCCTTGCTTGCTTTTTGTGTGCTCGTGTGTTGGATTGCTTGCTTTGTCACGATGGCTCAAGAGAATACAAAATTGTGTGACTTTTCCAACTTCAATAATAATGATTTTATTGGTACTCCAATTGCTCCCGCTACTAATGCGGAATCTTGTGAAATTAATGCCGCTTTGCTGGATCTTGTTATGAAAGATCAATTTTCCGGCCTTCCTAGTGAAGATGCCGCATCCCATCTAAACAATTTCGTTGATTTTTGTGATATGGAAAAGAAAAAAATATGTGGATAATGATATTATTAAATTGAAGCTATTTCCGTTCTCGCTTCGAGATCGTGCTAAAACTTGGCTTTCATCTTTGCGTAAAAATAGTATTGCTTCATTTAATAAGTGTAAAGATGCTTTTATCTCCAAGTATTTTTCCTCCCGCTAAGATCATCTCCCTTAGGAACGATATTATGAACTTTAAGCAACTTGATCATGAACATGTTGCACAATCTTGGGAGAGGATGAAATTGAGGATACAAAATTTCCCTACTCATGGTTTGAATTTATGGATGATTATACAAAAATTTTATGCCGGATTGAATTTTTCTTCTAGAAATCTTTTAGATTCGGCCGCGGGAGGTACTGTTATTGAAATTACTTTAGGAGAAGCTACTAAACTCCTAGATAATATTATGGTTAATTATTCTCAATGGCATACCGAAAGATCTTCCACTAATAAAAAAGTCCATGCAACTGAAGAGATTAATGTTTTGAGTGGAAAGATGGATGAGCTTATGAAATTATTTGCTAGCAAGAGTGCTCCTATTGATCCTAATGATATGCCTTTGTGTACTTTGATTCAGAATAATAATGAATCTATGGATGTGAATTTTGTTGGTAGGAACAATTTTTGGTAATAACGCGTATAGTGGTAATTCTAATCCTAGGCCATTTCCTAGTAATTCCTCTAACAATTATGGTAGTTCCTACAAAAATTCTTATGGAAATTATAATAAGATGCCCTCTGATTTTGAGAATAGTGTTAAAAGAATTTATGAGTTCACAAAAGAATTTCAATACTTTGATTGAAGAAAAATTTCTTAAGATTGATGATTTGGCTATGTACATGGATAGAATTTCTCTTGATGTTGATTCTTTGAAACTTAGATATATTCCACTAAGCATAATATCAATGAGTCTCTGAAAGCTTTCTCCATTGATGACTGCAAAGAAAGAACCGCTAAGATGCGTGCTAAGCGAGATTGGTTTGTAAAAACGTGTTCTTCTAGTTTCCGTGAAAATAATGATTGTTGGATTTCGGGCTCCACAAACCCTTGATAGATTCGAACTCTGGGGTGCATGCGAGGAACTCAACCTCCCTAGTCTGCCTACTTACTAATCTCACGGCCTAGCATGACGAACTGTAAGGAAATAGGACAAGGCAGTTTACCCAGGTTCGGGCCACCTTGCGGTGTAAAAGCCTACTCCTTCTTTGTTGTGGACTGGCCTCGAGGGGCTGAGGATGAACTAGTATAGTGGGGGAACAACCTCAGGAGGAGGTGTGTTCTTGTGCTCAAGTGAGCTGGTGGGTGTGAGGATGGAACAGATCTGATCCTCTCTACGGTGGTGATGCTGCTCTACTTATAGTGGCCTTGATCCTCTTCCCAAATGAAGGCGGGAAAGGATCCCACAACGACCAAATTTGAAGGTAGACAACTAGCTAGTACATCTTATCCTGACAAAAGTAGTCTTTGCTTGCAAAGCCTCTAGTCGTGACGCCGTGGTGGGCTCTGATACGTCTCCAACGTATCTAATTTTTTTGATTGTTACGAGTTGTTTTATTATCAATCTTGTTTTATAATCATTTTATAGTCATTTTATATCAATTTTTTGTACTAACATATTGACATAGTGCCAAGCGTCAGTTGCTATTTATTCCATGTTTTTTACATCATAGGAAATCAATATCAAACGGAGTCCAAATGCCACGAAAGTCCACGATGATTTTTTATGGGCCAAAAGGAAGGCAACGGGCCCTGGTAGTACCTAGGGGGGGTTCCCCGAGGGGGGCACAAGCCACCAGGGCGAGCCAGGAGGCCAAGGCGCGCCCTGGTGGGTTGTGCCCACCTCGGGTGCCCCCTGGACCGCCTCTTTGCTCTATAAATACCCCAAATATACCAGAACCCTAGGGGAGTCGACGAAATATTCATCCAGCCGCCGCAGAGTCCAGAATCACCAGATCCAATCTAGCCACCATCTCGGATGGGGTTTACCACTTCCATTGGTGCCTCTCCGATGATGCGTGAGTAGTTCTTTGTAGACCATCGGGTCCGTAGTTAGTAGCTAGATGGCTCTCTCTCTCTCTCTCTCTCTCTCTCTCTCTCTCGCTAAATTCTCAATACAATGGTCTCTTGGAGATCCACATGATGTAACTCTTTCGCGGTGTGTTTGTTGGGATCTGATGAACTTCGAGTTTATGATCAGTTATATCTTTTTATATCCATGGAAGTTATTTGAGTTTCGTTGATCTCTTATATGCATGATCTCTTATAGCCTCGTATTTCCTCTATGATATTTGGGTTTTGTTTGGCCAAATTGATCTATTTATCTTGCAATGGGAAGAGGTGCTCAGTAGTGGGTTCGATCTTACGGTGCTCGGTCCCAGTGATAGAATGGGAAACGACAGGTATGTATCGTTGTTACTAAGGATAAAAAGACAAGATCTATATCTACTGTCATATAAATAAACGGATCTAGTCTACATCATGTCATTGTTCTTATTGCATTACTCCGTTTTTCCATGAACTTAATACACTAGATGCATGGTGGATAGTGGTCGATGTGTGGAGTAATAGTAGTAGATGCAGGCAAGAGTCGGTCTACTAATCTTGGACATGATGCCTATGTAATGATCATTGCCTGGATATTGTCATAATTATTTGAAGTTCTATCAATTGCCCAACAGTAATTTGTTTACCCACCGTTTGCTATTTTTTGTCGAGAGAAGCCACTAGTGAAACCTACGGCCCCCGGGTCTTCTTTCTCGTATATTTGCCTTGCGATCTACTTTTCCTTTGCATTTTTATTCAGATCTATCAAACCAAAAAATACAAAAATACCTTTCTGCGTTTTATCTTTATTTATTTTATTTGGTGTTCGAACTATCAATCTACTACAATTTACCTCACGCCCGCTTGCCTATCTTGAGGCACCGTACCGCTGAAGGGATTGACAACCCCTTTAACTCATCGGGTTGCGAGGTGTTGTTGTTTCTGTGCAGGTGCTGTTTACATTGTGTTGCTTGGTTCTCCTTCTGGTTCGATACCTTGGTTTCATTACTGAGGTAACAACCTACCATCACCGTGCTACATCATCCCTCCCTCTCCAGGGAAATACCGACGTAGTCACAGCTACCATCAAAAAGAATTTTTGGCGCTGTTGCTGGGGAGGATCTTCAACATAACCAGGTTCCTAATCACAAATCTCATCTCCTTGCAATTTACTTTATTTTCCATTTTCCTCTCGTTTTCCTCTCCCCCACTTCACAAAAATTTGCCGTTTTATTCGCCTCTCTTTTTCCGTTCTCCGTTCTCTTGCTTTCTATTCTCGATGGCTAGCGTCCCTACTCCTCCTTTGTCACCAGATTTTGAAGTCTTGTACTTCAAGCAAAGACAAGGAGAAAATTTGAAAGATGCCTAGTATAGGCTTATGGAATCATATCATATTTCCAACTTAAAGGGGGGCGCCAAGGTTTTGCTTCGTAATTTTTACATAGGATTGGCTTTGCATCATAGACAACTTCTTGATTTTGCCGCTAAAGGAAATTTTGTTGAACTTGATGCCAATGCTGCCTATGAAATCTGAGAGGAAATTTTGGGAATTCCACTTCAAAAGGAGGGGTTTCATTTTATCCCCGAGGGAGCTCAAATGTTGGATAAACTTGGTGATTTACAAAATCATATGGTTGAAATACAGAAATATAATGAACCCCCCTCAATGCTAGTATCAATCGCATGAATACTCTGATTACTCTTTGCAACAAGCGGTTGGATATTTTGGATCTTAAGATGGTTTCTTTTCTGGAGAATTTAGGGAAGCGTAAAGAGCCCCCCAGGTTTGAGAAAACCTTTACAAAAGTTGCCAAAACTTCAGAGAATGACAAAAATTAGATCCTTGCTTTATGCCTAGCTAAGGGCGTAAAACTACATCGCTTGTTGGGAGGCAACCCAATGAATAATTTTTTTTTCTTTTTTCTTGCTGTTCTTGTGTGTTTACACAATTACGCTAATGTTATGATTTTGTTTTTTATGTTTTAATCAGTTTTTGTGCCAAGTAGAACCAATAGGATCTTCTTGGGTGATAGTTGTTTGATCTTGCTGAAAAAGACAGAAACTTTTTGCTCAAAAATAATTGTCAAAATTCACGAGAACATGATAATATACTAATTTGTTTGGTAGAAGATCAATATACAAGTTATCTAGGTTGTCCTAGTTTTTCAGAATTTTTGGAGTTTCAGAAGTATTCGAACAAATCAGATTGTATAGACTGTTCTGTTTTGATAGATTCTGATTTCTTTGTGTTGTGTGCTTATTTTGAAGGCTCTATGGTTTTCTTTGATGAGTTTTTGCCATAGAAAAGTTGTAATACAGTAGATATAATACAAAAACAAAATAATATTTGATTTGATACAACACTTATAGTAGTGGTTTATTTTTCTTACACTAACAGATCTCACGGAGGTTTTGTTGAGTTTTGTGTGATTGAGTTTTTAAGTTTTGGGTTATCTTACGATGGATGAAGGAAGGATGTAAGAGACTAAGCTTGGGGATGCCCCAGCATCCCAAGCTATTATCCAAGAATGAGCAACCAACTAAGCTTGGGGATGCCCCCGAGTGGCATCCCCGCTTTCTTCCAACAACTATCGGTATTTTACACTAGGCTATATTTTTATTCATCACATGATATGTGTTTTGCTTGGAGCGTCTTGTATGATATGTGTCTTTGCTTGTTTTATTTTGTGTTTTAAGTCATCAATCCTTGCTAGACACACCTATTTGACAGAGCTAAAATTATATCATGACTTGTTAGAATTGCTCTCTATGCTTCCCTTGAATCTTTTATGAGCAAGGACTTGCTCTAGTGCTTCACTTATATATTTTTGAGCATGGTGTGCTTTGTTATTTTTGAAGAAATGCTCTCTTTCTTCAGTAGATTTATTTGAGAGTTATAAAATTCTGAAGAAATTCTCTCTTTCTTCACTTAAATTATTTTGAGAGTCACTTATATTTACTCGAGCTGATGAAAAGCAACACATGAATATTAGTCCCAAAGTGATAGATATCCAATAAGGATAAAGAAAAAGGAAATGCCATGAAGATCATCGGACAAAATAAACTTGATTCTTAGTAATAGTTTTGAGATATGATGATGTGATATGTGAGTTATGTTGATGAGTAATTGTGCTCTAGTAGGAATATTGGTGTTAAGGTTTGTGATTCCCTATGCATGCACGAAAGTCAATAATCATGCAATGAAAATTATATCCTACTTATTGTGCATTATTCGGTGTTAATTATATCCTACTTAATGATTACTCGTTTCTTGGTTGGTCGCTTACCAATCTTTTGCTAGCCTTCATTTTGCACTAATTATGACCTCTACTTGTGCATCCAAAATCCTTTAAACCAGTTTTGCCACATGAGTCCACTATATCTACCTATACGCGGTATTCTTTTGCCGTTCTAAGGAAATTTGCATGTGCCATCTCTAATTTTCAAAATAAACTTCTCTTTTGTGTGTTTGATTCGCTCGCGGAACGGTGATGGGTGGCTAATATTTTCCATGTTGGATGTGTTATTCTCAAGATGAGTGTTTATTCACTTGTCATTGCACGAGAGTAAGGCAAAGATCTTAGGGATGCCCAGTCCCGAAATGCAAATAAATATTTACTTTATGTTGTCAAATAATAAATTCCTTGGAAAGTGTTGATATGAAGGGCACCCGTGGATACGGTTAGCCATGGAAAGTGAAAGAATGGTGGGAAAAGGAATAAACTTTATTTTCTGTTTGGGAACCACCTATTTCGTTGGTGGGATGGAAAGTATTGTAGCATGGAAAGTATTGGGAACTCTAAGTCATTTTCGTTGGTGGGATGGATACACCTCCCAAAATGTTTTTTAATCTCTAATTTTTCGCTTTGAGCTCTGGCACCTATACAAATCCCTTCTTCCCTCTCCGAAGGGACTTTATTTTACTTTATGCAATTTTTATTTTGAAATTTGAGTCTCCATCTTCTCTCATAAAAAGCACCAACTAGGGGGCAATATGATCGTGCTCAAGTATTGGGTGTAGTTAATATTCGAGTGTCCTTCATGAATGGATCAATGTTTGAGCATGATGGGTAACTTGTTTTAGCCTTGATATTTTGAAAGACATGGTTGCTTGTTTATATGCTTGAGTATCTAAATTATTATGTCAAAACTAGACTATTGCATTTAATCACATAAAATTCCAAATGTCCATGCTATAAAGAAAAGAATATGATATGACTTGATGAACAACACTCCACATCGAAAGTTCTGTTTTTATCACTTACCTACTTGAGGACGAGTAGGAGTTAAGCTTGGGGATGCTGATACGTTTCCAACGTATCTATAAATTTTGATTGTTCCATGTTGTTTTATTATCAATCTTGGATGTTTTATAATCATTTTATAGTCATTTTATATCAATTTTTGGTACTAACCTATTGACATAGTGCCAAGTGCCAGTTGCTGTTTTTTCCATGTTTTTTACATCGTAGGAAATCAATATCATGAAGGAAGGCAATGGGCCCTGGTTGCACCTGGCGAGTGCTCCGAGGGGAGCATAACCCACCAGGCCGCGCAAGGAGGCCCAAGGGCGCCCTGGTAGGTTGTGCCCACCTCGGGTGCCCCCGGACCGTCTCTTTTCTCTATAAATACCACAAAATACTAAAACCCTAGGGGAGTCGATGAAATATTCATCCAGCCGCCGCAGAGTCCAGAACCACCAGATCCAATCTACACACCATCTCGGATGGGGTTCACCACTTCCATTGGTGCCTCTCCGATGATGCGTGAGTAGTTCTTTGTATACCTTCGGGGCCGTAGTTAGTAGCTAGATGTCTCTCTCTCTCTCTCTCGCTTAATTGTCAATACAACGGTCTCTTGGAGATCGATATGATGTAACTCTTTTGCGGTGTGTTTGTTGGGATCTGATGAACTTCGAGTTTATGATTACTTATATCTTTTTATATCCATGAAAGTTATTTGAGTTTCTTTGATCTCTTATATGCATGATCTCTTATAGCCTCATATTTCTTCTCCAATATTTGGGTTTTTTTGGCCAACTTGATCTATTTATCTTGCAATGGGAAGAGGTGCCCGGTAGTGGGTTTGATCTTACGGTGCTCGATCCTAGTGACAGAAAGGGAAATGACACGTATGTATCGTTGCAACTAAGGATAAAAAGACGACATCTATATCTACCGCCATATAGATAAACAAATCTTGTCTACATCATGTCATTGTTATTATTGCATTACTCCGTTTTTCCATGAACTTAATACACTAGATGCATGCTGGATAGCGGTCGATGCGTGGAGTAATAGTAGTAGATGCAGGCAGGAGTCTGTCTACTAATCTTGGACGTGATGCCTATGTAATGATCATTGCCTGGATATCGTCATAATTATTTGAAGTTCTATCAATTTCCCAACAGTAATTTGTTTACCCACTGTTTGCTATTTTTTCTCGAGAGAAGCCACTAGTGAAACCTACGGCCCCCGGGTCTTCTTTCCATATAGTTGCCTTGCAAACTAATTTTCCTTTGGATTTTTATTCAGATCTATTAAACCAAAAAATACAAAAATACCTTGCTGCGTTTTACCTTTATTTATTTTATTTGGAGTTCGATCTATCAATCTACTACAATTTACCTCACGTCCGCTTGCCTATCTTGAGGCGCCGTACCCCGAAAGGGATTGATAACCCCTTTAACTCCTCGGGTTGCGAGGTGTTGTTGTTTGTGTGCAGGTGTTGTTTACGTTGTGTTGCTTGGTTCTCCTACTGGTTTGATACCTTGGTTTCATAACTGAGGCAAATACCTAACGTCGTTGTGCTACATCATCCCTCCCTCTCTGAGGAAATACCGATGTAGTTGCAGCTACCATCAGGCTCGGCGATGACCTTTGTCCTACCGTCCTTGCAGTCTTGGTCTTGTTGCATGAGAATGGAAACCTTTGTCTAATTCCTTGGGACTCCGTGCCTGCGCTTGCCTCTTTAGCACCAAAGAGGAAACTGCTGCACTGCGCCCGCTGGCGCCTGCCTGGCCTTGGTCATCATGGCTCACGTCATCCGAACCTCACGAGGTGAGTCTTGCATAGAAATCTCCGCTTAGGAGCGAGCCTGAGGAGGCCGCTCCTGCTGGAGGTCTTGGTGTCGTCCGCCTCGCAAGGCTTGGCCCCTCGCTAGGGTCTTGAGATGTTGATGCTGAAGTTGGGCCGTACCAGGCCGTTGATGGAGCCATGTCGTGGGCCGCAGGTAGGCAAGTCTGGGTACCCCCATTCCCAGAACTCCGACAGTAGCCCACTGGCCCAAGGCACGCTCGGACTTGGCTCTGAGGCGAAGCCAAAGGGCAAGTGCGGAGGGCCGCGAGCCCTACCCGCCTGCGGCCTTGGTCGACGCGTGGCAATTGATGGGACGTGGGCGTCTCCGCTTCCCCACGTGGCCTCGGCAACCGTTTGACTTGACAAGACTCTGCTTGTAGAGAAAAACCATCATTGTGTGGGATCATGGAGGCCGGCGGTTGGCCTCCCTCCGGCTATAAATGAGGGGTGGTGCAAAGCCCCCTTGCTCATCTCCATCTTCTCACCGCCCACTCTTCCTTCCTGTTGCTTGTCTCACCGTCTTGCCATAGCATCCATGGAGCCGACAAGGAGGTTCTCCGCCGCCGAAAAGGGGAAGGACCCCAAGGAGGGGCCGGGCTCACTTCCGCCCAAGAGAGGCCCGACCACCCCTGCAAGTATGCTGCGACCCCGGCAGTGGCTCCTCGGGGGCGCAAACACACTTGTTCGGTGGCCGGCGTCGCTTTGGGCAGCCGCGGCGGCGCTTCCTCTCATGGTGGGAGCCGCCGACAATGGGGCAGCCCCAGCGATGAGGGGAGCCATGCCGTGGTCACCCGGCCTCCTCGGCCGCGCTTCCACTTGGCGGATGTGCTCCCGGAGTTCATAGTGTGGTCAGAGAAGCCCGCTGGCACCTAGATCCCGTTCCCGCACTTCTTCGCGGGTGAGCTGCCGACCGCTGGACTTGACGGCATCTGGCTGTAGGGCGGCGGCTGCTACAACAGGGCTTCATGGGTTGGAGTCGAAGTCACCGCCGCAGGCAGCGTTTCCTTGATCCGCGGTTGGCAGGCATTTCCCCGCGCGCGGGGCCTGAGCGGGAGGTGCTCTCTCCATTACAGGTACGACGGCCTCGCGACCCTTTACGTGAGAGTGTTCAGGGAAGACGGGCATACGGAGTGCATCCCGGAAGACGGCAGCGACGACGACGAGCTTTCCCTTGGCAATGGCTACGATGATGACGGGGGTGAGCTTGCACTTGGTGACGGTCGCGCCTCCTCCAGCAGCGGCGGCTCCTCCCCCGGCGAGAGCACCAGTAGCGGCGTCTATGACCAACCACCCCACCGTCGGGCTCGAATCGAGGAAGGCGACAAGCCGTCTCGTCGCCGTGCTCCGTTGAAGTAGGAGGAAGACTCGGACTGAGCTCGGGCACCGCTGGAGCCTGACCTCCTGGATTTGAAAAAAGTAGAGGGGCCCACTGGGGTGTGTAATGGACCGAGACACTCATGCCATTATTCTTTGTTTTTTATTTTGATATTGTGTCGTGATACCCATGTTCTGATCAGGTGTGGTTAGGATGACTTAGCTCAATATGCTTGCTGTAGTTTCCCGCCTCGCGACGGTGCGCCTTTCCAGCAGCATCTGGCGAAGTTCGCTTCTTGACGGCTCAGGAGCCGTCGGGCCTCAGGAGACTTTGTACAACTGCAGAGTTATTAGAAAGCTTGACGGGGCGTCTCGTCGTTCCTCGCGCGAGCCCTCGAGCGTGGGTTGGTTATGGCTGGTGCACCACGTCGCGATGCCCGGAGGCACGGACTTAAGAGGGTGCGCATATGCACGAGCTCATTCGAGAGCGTCTCGCGAGGATTAAAGATGCCTAAGCTCTGGGCGACATGGCTTCGGTGAGGTGTGGTCGCGGGCGAGCCCAGGCGCACACACCTACCTAGCCCCCGCGCGCGGGACGCGCGAGGAGGAGCGACGGGCAACTGCCGCTCTTCCTGGGACAGGTTTTGCAAGCCGAATGAAGAAGAGAGAAAATTCCAACTTGGTGAACGAAAGACGCGAAAACTCCAAATTCATGAAGAAGTTGCAAACCAACTACCGAGACAAAGCAAAAGAACAGCCGTGTCCGGCACCTAGACGAGTCTCTCACCAGCGCGGAGCTAAGTGCTGCCACTAGGACGTGGGTGGGAGCCCCCATGAGGCCCGCGGGTGGCACTCAGGAGACTCCGTGACGTGTACAGCCCCACTCATTATTACGTGAGAGTGTCACAAGCGCAGACCTTCACAGGCACTTGGCCTTGCTTCATGGGTAGAACTTCCAGAGGTGCTGGATATTCCAGGCATTCTGGATGGGGATCTTGTCCTTTGTCTCCAGGCGCGTGGCGCTGATGTCTACTACACAACCTTCTTCTTGTAGACGTTGTTGGGCCTCCAAGTGCAGAGGTTTGTAGGATAGTAGCAAATTTCCCTCAAGTGGATGATCTAAGGTTTATCAATTCATGGGAGGCGTAGGATGAAGATGGTCTCTCTCAAGCAACCCTGCAACCAAATAACAAAGAGTCTCTTGTGTCCCAACACACCCAATACAATGGTAAATTGTATAGGTGCACTAGTTCGGCGAAGGGATGGTGATACAAGTGCAATATGGATGATAGATATAGGTTTTTGTAATATGAAAATATAAAACAACAAGGTAGCAAGTGGTAAAAGTGAGCGTAAACGGTATTGCAATGCTTCGAAACAAGGCCTAGGGTGCATACTTTCACTAGTGCAAGTTCTCTCAACAATAATAACATAATTGGATCATATAACTATCCCTCAACATGCAACAAAGAGTCACTCCAAAGTCACTAATAGCAGAGAACAAACGAAGAGATTATTGTAGGGTACGAAACCACCTCAAAGTTATCCTTTCTGATCGATCTATTCAATAGTCCGTAGTAAAATAACATGAAGCTATTCTTTCCGTTCGATCCATCATAGAGTTCATACTAGAATAACACCTTAAGATACAAATCAACCAAAACCGTAATGTCACCTAGATACTCCAATGTCACCTCAAGTATCCGTGCGTATGATTATATGATATGCATCACACAATCTCAGATTCATCTATTCAACCAACACACAGAACTTCAAAGAGTGCCCCAAAATTTCTACCGGAGAGTCAAGATGAAAACGTGTGCCAACCCTTATGCATAGATTCCCAAGGTCACGGAACCCGCAAGTTGAACACCAAAGCATACATCAAGTAGATCACGTGAATATCTCATTGTCACCATAGATAAGCACATGCAAGACATACATCAAGTGATCTCAAATCCTTGAAGACTCAATCCGATAAGATAACTTCAAAGAGAAAACTCAATCCATTACAAGAGAGTAGAGGGGGAGAAACATCATAAGATCAAACTATAATAGTAAAGCTCGCGATACATCAAGATCGTACCACCTCAAGAACACGAGAGAGAGAGAGATAAAACACATAGCTACTGGTACATACCCTCAGCCCCGAGGGTGAACTACTCCCTCCTCGTCATGGAGAGCGCCGGGATGACGAAGATGGCCGCCGGAGAGAGATTTCCCCTCCGGCAGGGTGCCGGAATGGGTCTAGATTGGTTTTGGTGGCTACAGAGGCTTGCGGCGGCGGAACTCCCGATCTAGGTTTCTTTCTGGATGTTTGGGTATATATAAGAGGTATTGGCATCGGGAACAAGTCAGGGGGGTCTCCGGGATGTCCACGAGGCGGGGGCACGCCCAGGGGGTGGGCACGCCTCCCACCCTCGTGGGCAGCCCGAGACTCTTCTGGCCCAACTCTTTTACTCTATGGCCTTCTTCTGGTCCAAAAATAAGCTCCGTCAAGTTTCAGGTCAATTGGACTCCATTTGGTTTTCCTTTTCTGCGATACTCAAAAGCAAGGAAGAAACAAAAACTGGCACTGGGCTCTGGGTTAATAGGTTAGTCCCAGAAATCATATAAAATAGCATATAAATGCATATAAAACATCCTAGAAGGATAATATAGTAGCATGAATACTTCATAAATTATAGATACGTTGGAGACGTATCAACATCCCCAAGCTTAATTCCTGCTCGTCCTCGAGTAGGTAAATGATAAAAGAAATAATTTATGAAGTGTGAATGCTAGTGCTACGTCTCGAGCTAGCGTTGGTTTTCCCCGAAGAGGAGGGGGTGATGCAGCACAGTAGCGTAAGTATTTCCCTCAGTTTTTGAGAACCAAGGTATCAATCCAGTAGGAGGTCACACGCAAGTCCCTCGTACCTGCACAAAACGGTAGCAACTCACAGCCAACGCTCAGGGGTTGTCAATCCCTTCACGGTCACTTACGAGAGTGAGATCTGATAGAGATAATATTTTTGGTATAAAGATGCAAAGTGAAAAGTAAAAGCAAAACAAGTAAAATAAAGTAATGGAGATTGATATGATGAGAATAGACCCGGGGGCCATAGGTTTCACTAGTGGCTTCTCTCAAGAGCATAGATATTCTACGGTGGGTGAACAAATTACTGTTGAGCAATTGCTAGAATTGAGCATAGTTATGAGGTTATCTAGGTATGATCATGTATATAGGCATCACGTCCGTGACAAGTAGACCGACTCCTACCTGCATCTACTACTATTACTCCACTCATCGACCGCTATCCAGCATGCATCTAGAGTATTAAGTTAAAAACAGAGTAACGCCTTAAGCAAGATGACATGATGTAGAGGAATAAATTCATGCAATATGATAAATACACCATCTTGTTATCCTCGATGGCAACAATACAATACGTGCCTTGCAACTCTTTCTGTCACTGAGTAAGGACACCGCAAGATTGAACCCAAAGCTAAGCACTTCTCCCGTTGCAAGAACTACCAATATAGTTGGCCAAACCAAACGGATAATTTGAAGAGACTTGCAAAGATAACTCAATCATACGTAAAAGAATTCAGAGAAGATTCAAATATTATTCATAGATAAGTTGGATCTTAAACCCACAATTCATCGGTATCAACAAACACACCGCAAAAACAAGATTACATCGAATGGATCTCCTCGAGAGAGGGGGAGAACATTGTATTGAGATCCAAAAAGAGAGAAGAAGCCATCTAGCTACTAGCTATGGACCAGAAGGTCTGAAGTAAACTACTCAGACTTCATCGGAAGGGCTATGGTGTTGATGTAGAATCCCTTCGTGATGGATGCCCTCTCCGGCGGAGCTCCGGAACAAGCCCCAAGATGGGATCTCATGGATACAGGAAGTTGCGGCGGTGGAATTAGGTTTTTGGCTCTATCTCTGGTCTAATGGGGGTACGTAGGTATATATAGGAGGAAGGAGCACGTCTGTGGAGCTCCGAGGGGCCCACGAGGCAGGGGGGCGCGCCCGGGGGGGCGCGGCCTCCACCCTCGGGACCTCCCCGGAAACTTCTTGGAGTAGGGTCCAAGTCTCCTGGATCACGTTCGGTGAGAAGATCACGTTCCCGAAGGTTTCATTCCGTTTGGACTCCGTTTGATATTCTGTTTCCTCGAAATACTGAAATAGGCAAAAAACTGTAATTCTGGGCTGGGCCTCCGGTTAATAGGTTAGTCCCAAAAATAATATAAAAGTGGAAAATAAATCCCAATATAGTCCAAAATAGTAGATAAAGTAGCATGGAGCAATCAAAAATTATAGATACGTTGGAGACGTATTAGGCATCCCCAAGCTTAATTCCCACTCGTCCTCGAGTAGGTAAATGATAAAAGGAGAATTCTTGATGCGGAGTGATACTTTGGCATAATTTCAATGTAAATCTTCTTAATCATGGTATGAATATTCAGATCCGAAAGGTTCAAGACAAAAGTTCATATTGACATAAAAATGATAATACTTTAAGCATACTAATCAAACAATTATGTCATGTCAAAAGAACATGGCCAAAGGAAGTTCATCCCTACAAAATCATATAGTTAGGCTATGCTTCATTTTCGTCACACAAAGATGTTCCCAACTTCTATACCCCCGATGACAAGCCAAGCAATTGTTTCATACTCAAATAATCTCAAACTTTTTCAACCTTCACGCAATACATGAGTGCGAGCCATGGACATAGCACTATGGGTGGTATAGAATATGATGATGGGGATCGTGTGCAGAAGACAAAAAAGGAGAAAGTCTCACATCAACGAGGATAATCAATGAGCTATGGAGATGCCCATCAATTGATGTTAATGCAAGGAGTAGGGATTGCCATGCAATGGATGCACTAGAGCTAAGAATGCTCAACAAAAGAAAACTAGTGGGTGTGCATCCAACTTGCTTGCTCATGAAGACCTAGGGCATTTTGAGGAAGCCCATCGTTGGAATATACAAGCCAAGTTCTATAATGAAAAATTCCCACTAGTATGAACAAGACAACTTATGAGACTCACTATATGAAAATTATGGTGCTACTTTGAAGCACAATATATAAGACTCACTACATGAAGAACAAGGTGCTACTTTGAAGCACAAGTGTGGAAAAAGAGATAGTAGCATTGCCCTTTTTTTTCTGTTTTTTTAGGCCTTTCTTTTTTTTCTTTTTGGCCTTTCTCTTTTTTTTTGATTGGGCAATGCTCTAATAATGATGGTCATCACACTTCTATTGATTACAACATAATGGTTACAACTCGATACTAGAACAAGATATGACTCTATATGAATGCCTCCGGCGGTGTACCGGGATGGTGCAATGAATCAAGAGTGACATGTATGAAAAATAATGCATGGTGGCTTTGCCACAAATACGATGTCAACTAAAAGATCATGCAATGGCAATATGACAAAAGTAAAGCATGTCATGATGATGATGATGATGATGGTGGAAGTTGCATGGCAATATATCTCGGAATGGCTATGGAAATGCCATGATAGGTAGGTATGGTGGCTGTTTTGAGGAAGATATAGGGAGGTTTATGTGTGAAAGAGAGTATCATATCACGGGGTTTGGATGCACCGGCGAAGTTTGCGCCAACTCTCAATGTGAGAAAGGGCAATGCACGGTATCGAAGAGGCTAGCAAATGGCGGAAAGGTAAAAGTGCGTATAATCCATGGACTCAACATTAGTCAAAAGAACTCATATACTTATTGCAAAAATTTAGAATTCATCAAAAATCAAGTACTACGCGCATGCTCCTAGGGGGATAGATTGGTAGGAAAAGACCATCACTCCTCCCCGACCGCCACTCATAAGGATGCACAAGCCAGGTACACTTCATGCTTCAAATTTGTTACACAATTTTAACCATATGTGCATGCTACGGGACTTGCTAACTTCAACACAAGTATTTCTCAAATTCACAACTACTCAACTAGCATGACTTTGATATTATCACCTCTATATCTCAAAACAATTATCAAGCATCAAACTTATCTTAGTATTCAACCCACTAAAAAGAAAGTTTCACATATCTTGAATACCAAGTATATTAACATTAAGCAAATTACCATGCTATTAAAGACTCTCAAAATAATCTAAGTGAAGCATGAGAGATCAAGTTTCTTTAAAACAATGCACCACCGTGCTCTAAAAGATCTAAGTGAAGCACTAGAGCAAAAATTATCACGCTCAAAAAGATATAAGTGAAGCACATAGAGTAAACTATCAAGCTCAAAAGATATAAGTGAAGCACACAGAGTATTCTAACAAATTTCAATTCATGCATGGCTCTCTAAAAAGGTGTGTATAGCAAGGATGATTGTGGTAGACTAACAAGCAAAGACACAAATAATACAAGACGCTCCAAGCAAAACACATATCATGTGGTGAATAAAAATATAGCTCCAAGTAAATTACCGATGGAAGTGGACGAAAGAGGGGATGCCCCACGAAAGAGGGGATGCCTTCTGGGGCATCCCCAAGCTTTGACTTTTTGGTGTCCTTGGATTATCTTGGGGTGCCATGGGCATCCCCAAGCTTATGCTCTTGCCACTCCTTGTTCCATAATCCATCAAAAGAATTCACCCAAAACTTGAAAACTTCACAACACAAAACTCAATAGAAATCTCGTGAGCTCCGTTAGAGAAAGAAAACAAAAGACTACTTTAAGGTACTGTAGTGAACTTGTTCTTTATTTGTATTGGTGTTAAACCTACTGTATTCCAACTTCTCTATGGTTTATAAACTATTTTACTAGCCATAGATTCATCAAAATAAGCAAACAACACACGCAAAACAGAATCTGTCAAAAACAGAACAGTCTGTAGTAATCTGTTACTAATGCAAACTTCTGCCTTGTCGCGGGTCTTGTGCCTTGAGTGGCCTTGGCGGTCGCCCGGCAAGCCTTGCCGCGGGGCGCTGCGACTGCCCGTGCACAAGTTCGGGATACTAGGGTACCCCTACTCTAGTACACCGACAGGAGCCCCCGGGCCTGGGCCATACACGGTGCCGAGCGCTGTTGGGCCAGGTCCAAAACAGGCACGGGCACGCGCGGCCCGGATCACGCTGTATCCTACTCCGTATCCACCGCGCCCTCCACGGACGGCACGCGTCAGGTGTTGTCGCTCTACCGCGCTCGACAATCCAAACTGGAGTCCCGCGAAGCGCTTGTCGCGAAGGCGGGGGTGGACATGGAGAAACGCACGGAGGAGCTCCGAGGTCTGAACCAGGCAGCTCTCTGGTCGCTGGCGACTAAGCGTGTGCAGCTTGATGAGGGGCAGAAGGCCTTCATCCTCGAGAAGGCAGAAGTTGCAGAGCAACAGCGGCTTGCCGCTGAGGAGCTATCTGCGCGGGAGGGCGAGTTGGTGCAGCTGAAGGCCAGCCTGGACAACCACGAAGAGGAGCTTGCTGCGCGCGAGCAAACACTCAGCAGGGCTCTAAAGGAAGCAAAGGACGTTGCTGCAGCTGCCGAGGCCGCCAAGAAGGAGCTGGAGACGAAGATGGCGCAGCTGGAGACTGATCTTAAGGCGAGCGGTGAAGTGCTTGCCGCGCTCAAGCATGAGCGCGAGAAGGACGCCTACACCTTTGGCGAGTTGCAGGGTCGTCTCGCTGAGAAGATCAAGGAGCTTAGCGCCGCCAAGGATTCCAACGCCGATCTTGAGCTGAAGTTGGCTGCTTTGACCAAGACGCTGGACGGCGCCAGGGAGCAGGAGGCGTCCCTAGAGAAGGAGATCAAGGCCGACAAGGCGCTGCTGGAGAGCATTGCCGCCACCCAGAATGATTTTAGAGAGACTGTGGAGCAGTGGACGGAGGGTCTTGTGAATGCTGCCACAGACATCGACAAGGAGCTGGCGCAGCTGGGGATGGGGGATCTCGGGTATCCCTCCGATGAGACCCTCCCATCCAGCGCCAAGCTCACTCTGTTCTTCAAAGCCGTGGCGACGGCCCTCAAGCAACTCCGGGGGAGGATCCCAAAGCAACTGGCCGACGAGTCGCGTAAGATCTGCGCGGGAGCTCTTCAGAAGGTGTTGGTGAAGGTAGCCTTCCGCAACCCGGGCCTCAACCTCACCAATGTCCTCAGATCCCTGCCGGCGGAAGCTGATCTGGAGGCGCTCAAGGACCTTGTCGCACCCATTGTGGACAAGGTGAGCGGGATCAATAGGGTTGAGGGCGATCGCGTGGACTAGGCCGCCCGTTTTCTTCTTTTCTTGTCGCTGCTGATCATGTTATGAAAACAGTCTATTAGAGACGCGACAAGCTATTTTGTAATATAACTCTATTTTGGGCAGCGATTGCAATGTTATTTCCTTTACTTGATTCCTTTCTTTGTATGTTTTTGCCCTATGCTTTTAGGGAACTTGCCGGTGCAGGCTCTTGCCGCGAGCGCTGAGTGCGAGACGTCAGCAGCCTGCTGGCAGTGCCGTTCCCGACAAGAAACCTTGTCGTAACTAGCCGCAGCTCGCTTAAGTTGTTGAGCGAACTCAAAAAAAAGTAAGGGCGCGACTCTAGTCGCAGCACGCTTAAGCTGTTGAGCGAACTCGAAAGAAAGTAAGGGCGCAACTAGCCACAAGCCGGTTCCTTCGCGCACATGTTTTCCATACAAAGCATGGTCGTTCAAGGAAGATAACTTAAAATTTTAAAAACATCTGATTGCTCAAACTTTGGCAACTTAGCTTTTCTGTCGTTTGCTTCCCGGCAAGGCGAAACTTTCTTGAACGACGCCTGGTCCATGCCATTATCTTCCCCTTCCCCCCCGGCAAGCTTGTGGGCGAAGGAACCTTCATTTCCTTGAGAAAAAAGAAAGTAGAGAAAATAGTGATATGGAGCCTTATGGCTCGTTATTGCTTACCAGGGTTTGGCACTGCACAAAGTGTCAGATAACTCATGCAAAAAAAAATAAAAAGCATGAAATTGACAAGATGTGCGGAGCGCATGAGCTTTATTTATGCACAGGGTCTGCGCTTCATCTATGCTCAGGGTCTGCGCCTGGCTTTGTACCAAGGATTACATGCAACAGCGGCAAGACTTGTACAAAAGGTGGTTGCCGGAACAGGGTCCGGCAACCGCGCCTTACGGGTAAAACTTACGAAGATGCTCAATGTTCCAGGAGTTGCTCACCGGAATGCCATCTTTGGTCTCAAGGCGGACAGCGCCAGGCCTAGTGACTCGTTTCACCCGGTAAGGGCCTTCCCACTTCGGCGTCAACTTGTTGGAATTCTTGGCGGACTGAATGCGCCGAAGAACAAGGTCGCCTTCCTCGAGACTTTTGGCGTTAACTTTGCGGCTATGGTAGCGGCGCAAAGCTTGCTGGTAGCGAGCAGCTCGCACAGCAGCCTGAAGACGATCTTCCTCAAGGAGCAGCGCGTCATCTTGTCGCAGCTGCTCTTGCTCAAGCTCATCATAAGCGAGCACTCGAGGTGACCCGTATACGAGTTCCGTGGGGATAACTGCCTCTGCTCCATAGACTAGAGCGAAAGGTGTCTGGCCAGTGGCTCGATTTGGCGTCGTCCTGATCGACCAAAGAACCACCGGCAGCTCCTCAATCCAATTTCTTCCACACCTGTGCAGCCTGTCGAAAGTCCTGGTCTTGAGCCCACGCAGCACTTCAGCATTTGCCCTCTCCGCTTGACCGTTGCTCCTGGGGTGAGCAACAGAAGCGAAGCAGACCTTGGCGCCAAGACCATGGACGTACTGCATGAAGGTGCGGCTCGTGAATTGCGTACCGTTGTCGGTGATGATCCTGTTAGGAATCCCGAAGAGGCAAACAATCGACCTGAAGAACTTGACTGCTGACTGTGCTGTCACCTTCCTCACTGCTTCCACTTCCGGCCACTTTGTGAACTTGTCGATTGCGACGTACAAGTACTCAAAGCCCCCGACTGCTCGGTGGAAGGGGCCGAGGATGTCGAGCCCCCATACCGAAAATGTCCAGGATAAAGGGATCGTCTGGAGAGCTTGAGCTGGCTGGTGTATCTGCTTGGAATGGAACTGGCACGCTTCACACTTGGTTACTTGTGCAGTTGCATCCTGGAGGGCTGTCGGCCAAACGAAACCTTGCCGGAAAGCTTTGCTGGCAAGCGCTCTCGCGCCAATGTGGTGACCACATATGCCTCCATGTATCTCTGCCAACAGCTTCTGTCCATCTTCCCGGTGAATACACTTCAATTTCACATCGTTGAGTCTTCTTCTGTACAGTGCGTTGTCGACAAACTAGTACATACTTGACTGCCGGGCTACTCTTTCCGCTTCTTCTGGATCTTCGGGAAGTTCTCCTGTCTGAAGGAAACGGACAATCTGTTGTGCCCATGCTGGAGTTTGCGGCTCGACAACAAGGACTAAAGGCATATCTGCTGCTGCGGGAACATCCGCTTCTACGGCGAGAACCTGCGGCTCAGCCGGAGTTTGATGTTCCCCGGCAAGCTTGCCGGGGCAAAACTTGTCGGGAGCGTCTGCTTCAACGAAACAAACCCTGGGGCTTGTCGGAGCGGACTGCTCCTCAGCACTCTTGGTGTTGATCTTGGGGACCTTCTTAGCGGCGGCTTTGGGAAGCTCTGCCGGAAAATAGTCACCAGAAATCAACTTCCTCTTCTTGCTCTGTCCAGTTGATGGTTTTTGTTTGCCGGGGCAGCATCCTCGCTGTCAGACCCTCCTGCTCCCGCATCCTCTCCGGGGAGTTTCCTCCCTTCCTCAGCACGTGCAGACTTGTCGGCCAGGGCATACAGCTCGCTGACGCCTCTGATCTTGCACATCGCCATCTCCTCCCGCATCCTACGGTTACGCACGTTCTGGTGGAACGCGCTGATGACCGCGGCAGGGTGGACATCCGGGATGTTGCGTTGCACTTGGCTGAATCTCTGGATGTACTTGCGCAAGGGCTCTCCTTCCTTATGGGCAAGCAGGTGAAGGTCACTCTCCTGGCCATGAGGTTTGTGGCCGCCCGTAAAGGCGCCGACAAACTGACGACATAGGTCTGCCCAGGAAGATATGGAGTTTTCCGGCAAGTGCATGAGCCAGGACCTGACGTTGGGTTTGAGCTCCAGCGGGAAGTAGTTGGCAAGGATCTTGTCGTCTCGCCCCCCGGCAGCCTGCACCGCGATGGTGTAGATGCTGAGGAACTCTGACGGATGCAACCTGCAGTCGTACTTCTCCGGTACGTCTGGCTTGAAATTCTTCGTGCTGGGCCACTGGACTTGCCGCAGCTCACGAGTAAACGCAGGGCAACCTACCGCATACGACAGGTTGCCTCTTTCCCCTGGCGCATGCATGTCGACAGTGGGCCCAGCGCGCCAGTCTGATTGACGCCGCGCTTCTCTTCGGCGCTCGATGTGATTACGAGCGTCTTCTTGCTGTTGTTCGTGAAGAACTTGGCGCTGATCGCGGCGAGTTCGCGGATCTGATGAAGTGGTGGAGTCGCTGTCGCGGTGGACCCGGCGAGTCGGCGATCTTGGCCTTCGGGGCGGAGAGTGCACGGTGGTTGCACCCCCATCGGTCTTGTCGCCATCGGCTCGCACCTGGCTGAGTTGCGGCGGCTGCGATGTAGTCGGCTGTCACGGAGTGTCGCCGTTGGCGAAGCCGATGAGGCTCTGAATGGTGGCCCTCCAGTCGTCGATCTTGTCTGGCGTTGGAGGGAAGTCTAGGAGCAGTTGTGCTTGCGCCAAAGCTTCTGCTGGAGTGGCGGGTAGCGGTGGCGAACGGTGCGAGGAGCGGGATATGCTCGGACTTTCAACGATGTTAGAAGGAGCAATATTCCGTCCATGCGACGGTGCCTCACTCGCGCCAGCACGTTGGCGTGCATGCTGGCCTTGAGCATCCCGAGATCCGCCAGCTCAATATGGGTCCAGCAAGCGTATGGTACCATGAGTACCATGACGCTGCCGGTCCCGCGCCTCCTGAGATGGGCGTGGAGCATCCACGGACGCCCGGTCGTCGTGGGAGCCTGCTACGCCACCGACGGGCAGCGCAGCCTTGTCCTTGGACCTGGCGGCACTGTGGGCTCCCTCGTCGACGCCCGTTCTTCCGCCGGCGTCTTCCCCACCAGCCGTTTGCTCCGGTGGCGGTGGGTTCGACGCGGACGGAGCAGCCGCCTCCGAAGCCTTCTTCTTCGGCGGCATGTCGATGAAGTCGATGAAGATCTAGCTCGCGTGAACGCCGGATCAGGTTCACACAACCACGACGCCCCCTACCTGGCGAGCCAAAGATGTCGGGGAAATCTGACTACCTCGAGCACCTACGGGGACGGAGCCCCTTTTCGGTTCGGCGGGGGGCAGATGGTCGCACGAAGAGCAGATCGAGGCGAGGCACACGAGCGGTTTTTACCCAGCTTCGAAGCTCTCCGGAGAGATAATACTCCTACTGTTGCGTTGTGGTTTGTATTGAGTTCTTGCTCGGGAGCGCTGAGTGCTACAGTACACACCAGCAGCTAACGAGACCGAGCGTGAGTGTTCTACTATTCGTCCTCCCCTCCTCTACGTTGCGCACGGGCCTCCTTTTATATGCTCAAGGGGTCTCCAACAGGTGGCAACGTAGATAAGGGTAAAAATGGAAAGGTTATGCGGTTGGTACAACTACCTGCACAGTGTATCATACCTAACCCTGACGGCAGGGGACAAAGGCATTAAATGCCTATCTACGTCGCCCAAACAGTGTAGAAAAGGGACCGTCAGGGACGCCACCGCTCGCCATGATGGCGATCTTGTCAGCGCCGCTTGCCACAGTGTACCCCTGGCTGCACAGCCTCCCGCCACGTACGCCTGGAAGGGTCCCAGGGCGACACGTAGGTGGGTGTGCTGGAGCGCAGGTATAGAGTGGTTGCTTGCCGCGGCAAACGCCTTGCCGCGGTCGTTGTCTTGTCGCGTTCGGGAGCTTGTCGCTCGCCGGGTCTTGCCGGGACGCGTGGCGCGTCGCGGCAAGTTTCTTGAGATGCCTTGGTTGGCCTTCCCGGCAAGCTCCTCTTGCCAGGGTCTTGTGCCTTGAGTGGCCTTGGCGATCGCCCGGCAAGCCTTGCCACGGGGCGCTGCGACTGCCCGTGCACAAGTTCAGGATACTAGGGTACCCCTACTCTAGTACACCGACACTTCATTCATATCAATAATTGCACCAATCGTTCTAAGGAAAGGTCTACCAAGAATAATAGGACATGAAGGATTGCAATCTATATAAAGAACGATAAGATCGACGGGCACATAATTCCTATTTGCAACAATAAGAACATCATTAATTCTTCCCATAGGCTTTTTAATAGTGGAATCCGCAAGATGCAAGTTTAGAGAGCAATCGTCAAGGTCACGGAAATCTAGCAAATCACACAAAGCTTTGGGGATAGTAGAGACACCAGCACCCAAATCACACAAAGCATGAAACTCATAATTTTTAATTTTAATCTTAATTGTAGGTTCCCACTCATCATGGAGTTTTCTAGGGATAGGAACTTTCAACTCAAGCTTTTCTTCATAAGATTGCATTAAGGCGTCAACAATGTGTTCGGTAAAGGCCTTATTTCGACTATAAGCATGAGGAGAATTTAACATCGATTGCAACAAGGAAATACAATCAATTAAAGAGCAATTTTCATAGTTAAATTCCTTGAGATCCAAAATAGTGGGTTTAGCAATATCTAGATTTTTATTTCTTTCAATCCCTTTTTTATCAATTTCATCATCAGGATCTAAAAACTCAGAATTCTTAGAACGCCTTCTAGGTAAGGGAAGATCATAATCAGATTCATCAAGATTCATATTGCAAAACAAAGATTTAATACAGGACACATCAATAACTTTTAGATCTTCATCTTGATTCTCATAGTTATTCGGTTTAGCAGCCATCTTATTGACTAAGGTGGCTTGCATATCCGAAATTTCAGCGGTCATTTTTTCAAGATGAGCAATTTGGGCTCTTACACCATCAAATTCTTTGGACATATCATCGAGCTCTTTATTCATATAACTCATAAAACTCTTTTGTTCCTTAAGCTCGTTTCTAAAGAAATTATTATGCTCAAATTGCAAGACCATAAACTTCCTGACATTGTTTTCGATATCTTCTAGCCTTTTAAGGTGAAGATCACCAAAATTAGGTAAGGCCATCGTGACGAAAAAGCAATCAAACTAATACACTAGAAAATAAAAGGCAAAGGGAAAGAGAGGGCGAATAAAATGACAAGGGTGAAGTGGGGGAGAGGAAAACGAGAGGCAAATGGCAAATAATGCAACGCGAGAGATAGAGATTGTGATGGGTACTTGGTATGTTGACTTTTGCGTAGGCCTCCCCGGCAACGGCGCCAGAACTCCTTCTTGCTACGTCTCGAGCTAGCGTTGGTTTTCCCCGAAGAGGAGGGGGTGATGCAGCACAGTAGCGTAAGTATTTCCCTCAGTTTTTGAGAACCAAGGTATCAATCCAGTAGGAGGTCATGCGCAAGTCCCTCGTACCTGCACAAAATGGTAGCAACTCGCAACCAACGCTTAGGGATTGTCAATCCCTTCACGGTCACTTACGAGAGTGAGATCTGATAGAGATAATATTTTTGGTATTTTTTGTATGAAGATGCAAAGTGAAAAGTAAAAGCAAAACAAGTAAAATAAAGTAATGGAGATTGATATGATGAGAATAGACCCGGGGGCCATAGGTTTCACTAGTGGCTTCTCTCAAGAGCATAGATATTCTACGGTGGGTGAACAAATTACTGTTGAGCAATTGATAGAATTGAGCATAGTTATGAGGTTATCTAGGTATGATCATGTATATAGGCATCACGTCTGTGACAAGTAGACCGACTCCTGCCTGCATCTACTACTATTACTCCACTCATCGACCGCTATCCAGCATGCACCTAGAGTATTAAGTTAAAAACAGAGTAACGCCTTAAGCAAGATGACATGATGTAGAGGAATAAATTCATGCAATATGATAAATACCCCATCTTGTTATCCTCGATGGCAACAATACAATACGTGCCTTGCAACTCTTTCTGTCACTGAGTAAGGACACCGCAAGATTGAACCCAAAGCTAAGCACTTCTCCCATTGCAAGAACTACCAATCTAGTTGGCCAAACCAAACGGATAATTCGAAGAGACTTGCAAAGATAACTCAATCATACATAAAAGAATTCAGAGAAGATTCAAATATTATTCATAGGTAAGTTGGATCATAAACCCACAATTCATTGTTCTCAACAAACACACCACAAAAAGAAGATTACATCGAATGGATCTCCACGAGAGAGGGGGAGAACATTGTATTGAGATCCAAAAAGAGAGAAGAAGCCATCTAGCTACTAGCTATGGACCCGAAGGTCTGAAGTAAACTACTCACACTTCATCGGTAGGGCTATGGTGTTGATGTAGAAGCCCTCCGTGATGGATGCCCTCTCCGGCGGAGCTCCGGAACAGGCCCCAAGATGGGATCTCGTGGATACAGGAAGTTGCGGCGGTGGAATTAGGTTTTTGGCTCCGTCTCTGGTCTAATGGGGGTACGTAGGTATATATAGGAGGAAGGAGCACATTGGTGGAGCTTCGAGGGGCCCACGAGGCAGGGGCGCGCCCAGGGGGGCGCGCCCTCCACCCTCGTGACTTCCCCGGAAACTTCTTGGAGTAGGGTCCAAGTCTCCTGGATCATGTTCGGTGAGAAGATCACGTTCCCGAAGGTTTCATTCCGTTTGGACTCCGTTTGATATTCTGTTTCCTCGAAATACTGAAATAGGCAAAAAATAGTAATTCTGGGCTGGGCCTCCGGTTAATAGGTTAGTCCCAAAAATAATATAAAAGTGGAAAATAAAGCCCAATATAGTCCAAAACAGTAGATAAAGTAGCATGGAGCAATCAAAAATTATAGATACGTTGGAGACGTATCAGCTAGCAGGTGCACAAACTTTGATCAATGATAATTTCAATCACCTTTTCTAGCATCATTATATGTCATAACAGTAGTTCAACTCATAAAACTTTTCATGATCAAGTAACAAGCTATTCACATCTTAAAGCATAGACCATAAACTTTCTTGAAAACTAACAAACTATGTTCTCAGTCATCAAACAATTGCAATTCATCTTATTTTCAGGAAGGGTCTATGTGAGAGCTTTGATTTAGCAAATCCCATATACTCAACTATCATATAGTCTTCCATGATTGCTACCACTCAAAAGCATATTTTTAGAACAAATAGCATTCATCGAACATAGAGAAAGATAGTGGCTTAATGTTTCACCTCCCAACCTTTTACCTCAAGGGTAATGTCAACAATAATAATTCATGATCAAATATATTTGAATGGCCATATATGCTTAGATCTTTCTCCACCACATGATGCTTGCCAACTAAAAAGTAGGTTGGAATGAGAAGGATTACTACTGACTCTTGCATAAAAGTAAAAAATAGGCCCTTCGCAGAGGGAAGCAGGGATTTGCAGAGGTGCCAGAGCTCGAAGCTAAAACAGAGATAAAAATAATTTTGAGAGGTATGCTTTCATTGTCAACATAACGACCAAGAGTTCCCAATATCTTCCATACTAGATACATTATAGGCGGTTCCCAAACAGAAAGGTAAAGATTTTACTCCCCCTCCACCAACAATCACACTCCACGGCTTGTCCGAAACAATGGGTGTCGTCCAACTATCAACAATCCTGGGGGAGTTTTGTTTAAATTATTGCGATTTTGTTTTTGATCTTTTGATCATAGGACTGGGCATCCGAGTTACCAGCCATTTTCTCGTGAATGATGAGCGGAGTACACTCATCGTGAGAATAACCCACCTAGCATGGAAGATACTGACAGCCCCTAGTCGCTACATGAGCGAGTCGGGCATACAAAACAGATTATTATTTGAAGGTTTAGAGTTTGCCACATGCAAATTTACTTGGAACGGCAGGTAAATACCGCATATAGGTAGATATGGTGGACACTCATGGAATAAACTTGGTTCAAGTAATTTGGATGCACAAGCAGTATTCCCGCTTAGTACATATATTTTGGCTAGAAAAGGATTCTAAATAGCAAGCACCACATGTTAGAGGATCCATAACTATATAACTTCTATACAAATATACCCAAGCATAACTCATTATGTTGTCTTCCTTGTCCAACTTCAACTAATTTGCTCAGGTTTGAAAATAATTAATGGGGCTCACAATCATAGAATATGTCCAAGATAGTATATTTATATGTGAAATCTCTCTTCCCTCAATATTCTTTCATGAATTGTTCAAGTGACCAATATGATGTTTGCTAACCTTCAAAATTTTTACCACCTCTACTTCTTATATCTGAAGGCATTACTCCCCATGGGAAATTCATATGAAACATATATAATTTCATATTAATGGCATTCAAATCATTCAACCATTTACTCATAGGATATAAGTGAAGCACATTAGTAAATGATAAACTACTCCAAAAGATATAAGTGAAGATCAATGAATAGTTAAATAATTATGTAGCTTTGTGAAGACTCTCTCTCATTTAAGAATTTCAGATCTTGGGATATTGTTCAAACAGCAAGCAAAACAAAATAAAACGACATTTCAAGGATAGCACTCATCATGTGAACAAGCAAAAACTTAGGCTCAACCGGTACTAACCGATAATTGTTGAAGAAGGAAGGTGGGATGCCTACCGGGGCATCCCCAAGCTTAGATGCTTGCGACTTCTTGAAATATTATCTTGGGGTGCATTGGGCATCCCCAAGCTTGAGCTTTTGTGTCTCCTCAATTCCTCTCATATCACGGTTTCCTAAATCTCGAAAGCTTCATCCACACCAAACTCAACAAGAACTCGTGAGATAAGTTAGTATAAACCAATGCAAAAACCTTATCATTTTCTACTGTAACAAATCACTAAAATTATTATTCAACATTGCATACAAAATACCTCTTCATATTTAATACTCTATCCTCAAATAGAATCATTAAACAAGCAAACATATGCAAACAATGCAAACATAACAGCAATCCGCCAAAACAGTATAGTCTGTAAAGAATGCAAGATTCATCATACTTCACTAACTCCGAACATTACGAAATTCTACCACACTGTAGAAAATTTACCAGAGCTTATTATGAAAAAAGTTTCAACATTTTATCATATTCTGGCTTTTCTAGGGAATTTTTGCAACAACGATAAACTTTCTGTTTTGAAACAGCAACATGTATACTTGCAAAATAAGCATGGTAAAGGCTATCCTTGACATTTTTTTGAAAATAGAGATGCAAAACATTATTCTAAATAACAGCAAGCAAATACTAACAAAGTAAAATGACGCTCCAAGGAAAACACATATCATGTGGTGAATAAAAATATAGCTCCAAGTAAAGTTACCGATGAACGAAGACGAAAGAGGGGATGCCATCCGGGGCATCCCCAAGCTTAGGCTCTTGGTTGTCCTTGAATATTACCTTGGGGTTCCTTGGGCATCCCCAAGCTTAGGCTCTTTCCACTCCTTATTCCATAGTCAATCGAATCTTTACCCAAATCTTCACAACACAAAACTCAACAGAAAACTCATAAGCTCCGTTAGCGAAATAAAACAAACCACCACTTAATACTGTAATAAACTCATTCTTTATTCATATTTGTGTTAAAACTAATGTATTCCAACTTATCTATGGTTCATAACCTCCGATACTAGCCATATATTCATCAAAATAAGCAAACAACACACGAAAAACAGAATCTGTCAAAAACAGAACAGTCTGTAGTAATCTGTAACAAACATAAACTTTCTGTAACTCAAAAATTCTACCAAAATAGGACGACCTAGATAATTTGTTTATTTATCTACTGCAATTCGAGTCAGTATTTTATCACGTTCTAGTGATTTTTAACAATTGTTTTCGTGAGCATAAAGTTCCTGACTTTTTCAGCAAGATCAAATAACTATCATCCAAGAAGATCCTATAGGTTTTACTTCGCACAAACACTAATTAAAAAATAAAACCACATATAACCAGAGGCTAGATCAAATATTTATTACCAAACAGAACAAAAAAGCAAGAAACAAAAATAATATTGGGTTGCCTCCCAAGAAGCGCTAACGTTTAACACCCCTAGCTAGGCACGATGACTTCAATGATGCTCACATAAAAGATAAGAATTGAAACATAAGGAGAGCATCATGAAGAATATGACTAGCACATTTGAACCTAACCCACTTCCTATGCATAGGGATTTTGTGAGCAAACAACTTATGGGAACAATAATCAACTAGCATAGGAAGGCAAAACAAGCATAACTTCAAAACCTTAAGCACATAGAGAGGAAACTTGATATTATTGCAATTCCTACAAGCATATGTTCCTACCTCATAATAATTTTTAGTAGAATCATGAATGAATTCAATAATATAACCATCACATAAAGCATTCTTTTCATGATCTACAAGCATAGAAATTTTATTACTCTCCACATAAGCAAATTTCTTCTCATGAATAGTAATGGGAGCAAACTCAACAAAATAACTATCATGTGAAGCATAATCCAATTGAAAATGAAAATCATGATGACAGGTTTCATGGTTATCTCTATTCTTTATTGCATACAAGTCATCACAATAATCATCATAGATAGCAAATTTTCTCATAATCAATTGGAACCTCTTCCGAAATAGTGGATTCATCACTAAATAAAGTCATGACCTCTTCAAATCCACTTTCATAAATATAATCATCAATAATAGGAGGCATGCTTTCATCATAATAAATATTCTCATCAAAACTTGGGGGACTAAACATATCATCTTCATCAAACATAGCATCCCCAAGCTTGTGGCTTTGCATATCATTAGCATCATGGATATTCAAGGAATTCGTACTAACAACATTGCAATCATGCTCATCATTCAAATATTTAGTGCCAAACATTCTAATGCATTCTTCCTCTAGCAATTGAGCACAATTATCAGAATCCTTATTTTCATGAAAGATATTAAAAATATGAAGCATATGAGGCACCCTCCATTCCATTTTTTTGTAGTTTTCTTTTATAGACTAAACTAGTGACAAGAAACTATAAGATTCGATTGCAAGATCTAAAGATATACCTCCAAGCACTCACCTCCCCGGCAACGGCGCCAGAAACTGCTTGATGTCTACTACACAACCTTCTTCTTGTAGACGTTGTTGGGCCTCCAAGTGCAGAGGTTTGTAGGACAGTATGAAATTTCCCTCAAGTGGATGACCTAAGGTTTATCAATCCGTGGGAGGCATAGGATGAAGATGGTCTCTCTCAAGCAACCCTGCAACCAAATAACAAGGAGTCCCTTGTGTCCCCAACACACCCAATACAATGGTAAATTGTATAGGTGCACTAATTCGGTGAAGAGATGGTGATACAAGTGCAATATGGATGGTAGATATAGGTTTTTGTAATCTGAAAATATAAAAACAGAAAGGTAGCAAGTGGTAAAAGTGAGCGTAAATGGTATTGCAATGCTTCGAAACAAGGCCTAGGGTTCATACTTTCACTAGTGCAAGTTCTCTCAACAATAATAACATAGTTGGATCATATAACTATCCCTCAACATGCAACAAAGAGTCACTCCAAAGTCACTATTAGAGGAGAACAAACGAAGAGATTATTGTAGGGTACAAAACCACCTCAAAGTTATCCTTTCTGATCGATCTATTCAAGAGTCCGTAATAAAATAACATGAAGTTGTTCTTTCCATTCGATCTATCGTAGAGTTCGTACTAGAATAAAAACTTAAGACAAAAATCAACCAAAACCCTAATGTCACATAGATAATCCAATGTCACCTCAAGTATCTATGGGTATGATTATACGATATGCATCACACAATCTCAGATTCATCTATTCAACCAACACAAAGAACTTCAAAGAGTGCCCCAAAGTTTTTATCGGAGGGTCAAGACGAAAATGTGTGCCAACCCTTATGCATAAATTCCCAAGGTCACGGAACCCGCAAGTTGATCACCAAAACATGCATCACGTAGATCACGTGAATATCCCAGTGTCACCACAAATAAGCACATGCAAGACATACATCAAGTGTTCTCTAATCCTTAAAGACTCAATCTGATAAGATTACTTCAAAAGGAAAACTTAATCCATTACAAGAGAGTAGAGGGGGAGAAACATCATAAGATCCAACTACAATAGCAAAGCTCATGATACATCAAGATCGTACCACCTCAAGAAAACAAGAGAGAGAGAGAGATCAAACACATAGCTACTAGTACATACCCTCAGCCCCGAGGGTGAAGTACTCCCTCCTCATCATGGAGAGCACCAGGATGATGAAGATGGCCATCGGAGATAGATTCCCCCTCCGGCAGGGTGCCAGAATGGGTCTAGATTGGTTTTCGGTGGCTACAGAGGCTTGCGGCGGCGGAACTCCCGATCTAGGTTTCTTTCTGGAAGTTTGGGTATATATAAGAGGTATTGGCGTCGGAAACAAGTCAGGGTGGTCTCTGGGCTGTCCACGAGGCAGGGGGCGCGACCAGGGGGTGGGCGCGCCTCCCAGCCTCACGGGCAGCACGGAACTCTTCTGGCCTAACTCTTTTACTCTATGGCCTTCTTCCGGTCCAAAAATAAGCCCCGTCAAGTTTCAGGTCAATTGGACTCCGTTTGGTTTTCCTTTTCTGCGATACTCAAAAACAACGAAGAAACATAAACTGGCACTGGGCTCTGGGTTAATAGGTTAGTCCCAAAAATCATATAAAATAGCATATAAATGCATATAAAACATCCTAGAAGTATAGTATAATAGCATGAATACTTCATAAATTATAGATACGTTGGAGACGTATCAGGTGCCAGGCCTGCAGACACTGGCGATCCTAAACGGGCCCTCCCACATGGGCGAGAGCTTGTGCAGCCCTTCCCTGGAGAGCACCCGCCTTAGGACGAAATCACCCACCTCGAGCATCCTGGAGCGGATAATGCGGCAGTGGTACCGCCACAACGCCTGCTGGTACCTTGCCGCTCGGAGCGAGGCTTGGCGGCAGCGTTCCTCCCCTCCAGCATGAGGTCCATCCCCAGCGTGGCGTCCTGGCGTGCATCGTCAAACGCCAAGACCTGTGTGGAGCAATGTTTGACCTCCTTAGGGAGAACCGCTTCAGCTCCGTAGACGAGGAAGAACGGAGTCTCGCCCGTCGGCTTGGTTGCGGTGGTGCGGATGGACCACAACATGGACTGGAGCTCATCGAGCCAGCCCCTGCCACATGCCTCGAGCTTCTTCTTAAAGGTCCTTGTCTAGAGGCCTCTCAGGACCTCTGCATTGGCGCGCTCGGCCTAGCCATTGCTCCTGGGGTGTGCCACCGAAGCGTAGCATATTTGCGTTCCAAGGTTAGCACAATATGTTTTGAAAAGGTTGCTGGTGAACTCTGAACCATTGTCGGTGATGATGCGATTAGGAACCCCGAACCGTCTCACGAGGCCCTTGATGAACATGACAGCCGAGCCGGCCGGGATGGTGTAGACGGCTTCCACCTCCGCCCACTTGGTGAACTTGTCGATGGCGACGTAGAGGTAGCTGTATCCCCCGGGCGCTCGAGGGAATGGCCCCAAGATGTCCAGTCCCCAGACCGCGAACGGCCATGAGAGCAGCATGGTCTGGAGGCTCTGAGCGGGCCGATGGATCTGCTTGGCATGGAACTGGCAGGCTTCACAGGATCTTACCATCTCGATGGCGTCATTGAGCGCCATGGGCCAGTAGAATCCGCTACGGAACGCCTTGCCCACGAGGGTGCGCGATGAGGAGTGATGCCCGCAGTCCCCACCATGTATGTCGGCCAGTAGTTCACATGCCTGCTCCTTGGAGATGCACCGTGAAGAAACTTCTATTAGACGCCTCCGGTAGAGCTCTCCGTCCTGGATGCAGTATGCAGTGGCCTCGCGAGCCACGCATTCCGCGTCTTCCTCCTTCTCCGGCAGGGTGCCCTGAAGCAAGTATGTCTTGAACTCCTCAGTCCAACACACCTCTTAAGGCTCGAGCGTGAGGAGGAGGCGGGCTCCATAGGCCAGACCACAAGTTGGGGTGCCCGATGGGGGAGCCTGGGGGAGATCCTCTTGAGGTGGCGCTACTCCGCAGCGGGGGGAGCTGCCGATGGCTTGAAGAGTCGTTCTTCGAAGACGCCAGGCTCCTAAGGTAGACACTGGGACGCCCTCTTGGTGATGTTGTCTGCCTCCTTGTTTGTGCCTCGCGGCACATGCTGCAATTCTAAGCCCAATAATCGTTTCTCAATCCTGCGTACCTCCTCAAGGTATGCCTCCATGTGCTCGTATTTTGGCCTGTACTCTTTGTTGGAGAAGTTGACGAGGAGCTGCGAGTCACCCCTGATGTGTGAGGCGCCTGACCCCCAGAGCCGCGACGGCTTTGAGTTCGGCGATCAAGCCATCATACTCTGCAATGTTGTTGGAGACCTTCTCGCCCTGTTGGAAGCAGAGCTGCACGACGTAGTAGAGCTTGTCCTTGGTGGGCGAAATGAGGACTGCTCCAACCCCTGCGCCCTGGCGTGCGAATGCGCTATCGAAGTACTTGACCCATCCGTCTGGTGCCTCGTCTCCGGGCAGGAGAGAATGGTCCTCGCATACTTCACGACCGGGGACGTCAGTCCATTCTTCCACAAAATCTGCGAGGGTCGCGCCCTTGATGACTCTGGTGGTGTTGAACTCCAGCTGGAACGCCTACAACTCAATGTTCCACTCTGAGACCCTTCCCGCGGCGTTGGGGCTCCGGAGCACCCTCTCAAGTGGGCAAGCTGAGACAACCTTGATGGGGTGGCCCTAGAAGTAGTGGCGCAGCTTCCGGGAGGCGACGAGGAGTGCCAGCAGAAGCTTTTGTGGCATAGGATAGCGCGTCCGTGCATCGCGTAGCACCATGCTGACAAAGTACACTGGGTGCTCGAAGAGGAAGGAGGCATCAGCGAGGTCTTGTACCTCCTGAGGCTGTGGGCCCTCAGGGGCCTTGTTGTCGGTCATGGCAGCCGTGTTCTCAGGAGCACCGTCCTCAGGAGCTCCACTGCCTGGGGGGTTGGCCGAGGTATCCAGAGCATCGTTGACTGATGGGGCGGCCAGGGCCTCAGGAGCGCTATCCTAAGACCGCGGCACCCCGTCTGGTGACAAGGTGCACTGTCGTGAGCCCTTGGTTGGGGGCTCCTCTCTCACCGCCACCAGCGCCGCGCTGGCAGAGTGAGGCTTGGTGTCTAGGTAGAGCACCAAGTGCTCAAGGGGACGTGGTGCTACCATCACCAGTGGGCTGGTGAGGTACTTCTTGAGGTCTTGGAAGGCTGCATCAGCCTCCAGAGGCCACTCGAATGGTCCTTTCTTTTTCATCATCTTGAAGAACAGGAGGGTGCATTCTCCCAACTTGGAGATGAAGCGCCCCAGCGAGGTCACATAGCTTGCCAGCTTCTGCATCTCTTTTAGGACTTGTGGCGGGCTCATCCTTTCTATGGCCTTGAATTTCTCCGGGTTGGCCTCGATCCCCTGGTGTGACACCAGGAAACCCAGCAGCTTCCCAGAGGGGACGCCAAACACACATTTCTCCAGGTTGATTCGCAGATCCACCTTGCGCAGACTGGCAAATGTTTCCTCCAGGTCTTCAATAAGGTCCTTGCCTCCTGAGACTTCACCACTATGTCATCGACATATGCCTCAGCATTCCTCCTGAGTTGCTGGCCTAGAGCTAAGTGCATCAGCCGCTGGAAGGTTGCTCCGGCATCACGCAGCCCAAATGGTATGCACCGCCATCTTGATTTGGTGTCAGGAAAGCCGTCTTCTCCACATCCTACACCGCCATCTTGATTTGGTGATAGCCTGAGAAGGCGTCCAGAAAGCACAGCAGGCTGCACTCAGCGATGGAGTCAAAGATCTGCTCGACGCTTGGAAGCGGAAATGGGTCTTGAGGGCAAGCCTTATTGAGGTTGGTGAAATCGACGCACATGCGCTCCTTCCTGCCTTTCTTGGGGATAATAACCGGGTTTGCCAGCCATTCCGGGTACCGCACCTCTCGAATGACACCAGCATCCTGTAGCTTGCGGGTCTCTTGGACGATGAACGCCTGCTTCTTTGTGGACTGTTGCCGCGCCTTCTGCTTCATCGGGTGCACGTTAGGGCACACCCTCAGGTGACGCTCGATTATTCCCCTCAGGATCCCAACCAGATCCTTGGGCTCCCATGCAAACACTTCCTTGTTCGCGCGTAAGAAGCTGACCAATGCCCCTTCTTGATCTGGAGGGAGGCCAGCACCTATGGTGAAGGTGGCGCCATATGCCCCGTCTTCATCAATTGGCACTTGCTTCGTCTCGGCACGATCTTGGGAGAACAATTGTTTCTTCTTCGCTGGCACAGCCCTCGGGGCCTCTAGGGCCCCTTCCTCACTTGAATGTGTGGCCGCTGCTGTCCTGAAGGCGAGCTTCAGGCCCAATAGCACGTCCTTGGTGTCCCCTGCCACAGTGAGGACGTCGTTGCTTCCCAACATCTTCATGAGATTGTAGGCAGGATGAGTTGCTGCCATGAACTTGGCTAGGGACGGGTACCCGAGAATGGCATTGTATGGGAGACTGATGCGGGCGATGTTGAAGTCTATAAGCTCGATGCGGTAGTTGTCACGGGTGCCGAAGGTGACGGGGAGGCGGATCTACCCTAGGGGGCAGGTGGAGCCTTCGACGATTCCGGAGAAAGGCCTGGTGGGGCGGAGCCGACCATGGGGCACATGAAGCAGGCTGAATGCTTCTACAGAAAGCACGTTGAGGCTGGCTCCACCGTCGATGAGGGTCTTGGTGACCGCCACGTTGCTGATGGTGGGTGTGCAGAGCATCGGGAGCGCGCCGGCGCCTGTGGTGGTCGCGGGGTGGTCCCCCGAGTTGAAGGAGAGGTCGACCTTAGGTGCCGCCCATCCCGGAGGATCTCCCTGCTGCATGTGGGTGGCGCCCACCTGGCGAAAGAACTGCTTGACGTGGCGGTGCGAGGGCAGCGCCTGCGAACCACCGAGGAGAGCTACGATGGTGAGAGGCCGCGCGGCTCCTCCCAGGAGGCCACTGAAAACTCCGACAAGCTAAGAAGCTAGGCATGCGGCGCGCCCACGAGGGCCATGTGAAATCAGTTCACCATGACCTTGTCGTCACCATCGGCTGCCAAAACTGCCTCCTCGCAGGCTCTGAGAAAGCCTGTCGGGTCTGGCGCACCATTGTATCGGGGCGGCAGCTCCGGCCTAAACTTAGGTGGCCACTGCACCTGCCTCAGGGCGGGGGTGAAAGCTCGGAGGCCCGCGACTGTCCCAAAAGCATGCGTCGATCCGTTCGATGGAGCAGCGCCCGCCATGAGAGCCGAACAATGGAGCGCAGCGAACAGTGAGGCAGATCTATGATGCACCCCTACCCGGCGCACCAAATGTTGGATTTCGGGCTCCACAAACCCTTGATAGACTCGAACTATGGGGTGCGTGCGAGGAACTCAACTTTCCCACTCCGCCTACTTGCTAATCTCACGGCCTAGCTTGACGAACTGTAAGGAAATGGGACAAGGTAGTTTACCCAGGTTCGGGCCACCTTGCGGTGTAAAACCCTACTCCTGCTTTGTGGTGGATTGGCCTCGAGGGGCTAAGGATGAACTAGTACAGTGGGGAATGATACGTCTCCAACGTATCTATAATATTTGATTGCTCCATGCTATATTATCTATTGTTTTAGACAATATTGGGCTTTATTATCCACTTATATATTATTTTTGGGACTAAGCTATTAACCGGAGGCTGTCGGTGTACTAGAGTAGGGGTACCCTAGTATCCCGAACTTGTGCACGGGCAGTCGCAGCATCCCGTGGCAAGGCTCGCCGGGTGACCGCCAAGGTCCTCTGTGGTTCCTTTGGAGCCGTTCAAGAACAAAGTATTCGAGCCAAGGAGACAAGGCCCCGGCAAGAGGAGCTTGCCGGGAAGGCCAACCAAGGCATCTCAAGGAACTTGCCGCGACGCGCCACGAGTCCCGGCGAGGCCCGGTAAGCGGAAAGCCTCCAGACGCGACAAGACAACGACCGCGGTAAGGCGTTCGCCGCGGCAAGCTACCACTCCATACCCCACGCTCCAGCACATTCACCAACGTGTCGCTCCGGGACCATTCCAGGCGTACGTGGCGGGAGGCTATGCAGCCAGCGGTACGCGGTGCCAAGCGGCGCTGACAAGATTGTCATCGTGGCGAACGGCGGCGTCCCTGACGGTCCCTTTTTGCACTGTTTGGGCGACGCAAATGTGCATTTAATGCCCTTGTTCCCTGCCGTCAGGGTTAGGTATGATACACTATACAGGTAGCTGTACCAACCGCAACACCTTTCCATTTTTACCCCTGTCTACGTTGCCACCTGTCGGTGACCCCTTGAGCATATAAAAGGAGGCCCATGCGCAACGTAGAGATGGGGGGGGGAGGAACAGAAAAACACTCACGCTCGGTCTCGTTAGCTGCTGGTGTGTACTGTAGCACTCGGCGCTCCTGAGCAAGAACTCAATACAAACCACAAAGCAGGAGTAGGGTTTTACACATCCGTGCGGCCCTAACCTGGGTAAACCGCTCGTGTGCATCGCCTCGATCTGCTCTTCGTGCGATCTCCGCCCCCGCTGAACCAAAAGGGGCTCGGTCCGCCGGTCCCCATAGGTGCTCGTGGATCAGTTTCCCCGACATCTTTGGCGCGCCAGGTAGGGGCGTCGAGGTTGTGTGAACCTGATCCGGCATTCACACGAGCTAGATCTTCATCATCTTCATCGACATGCCGCCGAAGAAGAAGGCTTCGGAGGCGGCTGCTCCGTCCGCGACAAACCCACCACCGCCGGAGCAAACAGCTGGTGGGGGAGACACCGGCAGAAGAACGGGCGTCGACGAGGGAGCCCACGGTGCCGCCAGGTCCAAGGACAAGGCTGCGCTGCCCATCGGCAGCGTAGCCGGCTCCCACAACGATCGGGCGCACTCCAAGACCTCGGCGTCCGCACATGCACCGCGCTCATCTCAGGAGGCGCGGGACCGGCAGCGCCATGGTACTCACGGTACCATACGCTTGCTGGACCCAGATCGAGCTGGTGGATCTCGGAATGCTCAAGACCAGCATGCGCGCCAACATGCTGGCGCGAGCGAGGCACGGTCGCCTGGACGGGATACTGCTCCTTCTAACATAGTTAGAAGTCCGAGCATATCCCGGTCCTCACACCGTTCGCCACTGCTACCCGCCACTCCAGCAGAAGCTTTGGCGCGAGCTCAACTGCTCCTAGATTACCCTCCAACGGCGGACAAGATCGACGACTGGAGGACCACCATTCAGAGTCTCATCGGCTTTGCCAACGGCGACGCTCCACGACAGCCGAGCACATCGCAGCAGCGGCGAGTCAGCCAGGCACGAGCCGGTGGCGACATGACCGGTGGGGGTGCAACCACCGTGCACTTCCCGCCGCGAAGACCAAGATCGCCGCCTCGCCGGATCCACCTCGACAACGACTCCACCGCGTCATCGGATCCACGAGCTCGTCGCGATCAACGCCAAGTTCTTCACGAACGACAGCAAGAAGACGCTCGAACTCGCATCGAGCGCCGAAGAGAAGCGCGGCGTCAATCGGACCAGCGCGCTGGGCCCTCTGTCAACATGCATGCGCCAGGGGAACCAGGCGACTTGCCGTACGCGGTAGGTTGCCCTGCGTTTACCCGTGAGCTGTGGCAAGTCCAGTGGCCCAGCATAAAGAATTTCAAGCCAGACGTACCAAAGAAGTATGACGGCAAGTCGCATCCGTCGGAGTTCCTCAGCATCTACACCATCGCGGTGCAAGCTGCTGGGGGGCGGGACGACAAGATCCTTGCCAACTACTTCCCGCTGGTGCTCAAGCCCAACGTCAGGTCCTGGCTCATGCACTTGCCGGACAACTCCATATCCTCCTGGGCAGACCTATGCCATCAGTTTGTCCGCGCCTTTACAGGCGGCCACAAACCTCATGGCCAAGAGAGTGACCTTCATCTGCTCGCCCAGAAGGAAGGAGAGCCCCTGCGCAAGTACATTCAGAGATTCAGCCGTGTACAGCACAACATCCCAGATGTCCACCCTGCCGCGGTTATCAGCGCA
This sequence comes from Aegilops umbellulata, assembly GCA_032464435.1. Classification (NCBI taxonomy): domain Eukaryota; kingdom Viridiplantae; phylum Streptophyta; class Magnoliopsida; order Poales; family Poaceae; genus Aegilops; species Aegilops umbellulata. The sequence continues at coordinate 300,760,304 of CP136057.1, forward strand.
TTCCATCAGAACGTGCGTAACCGCAGGATGCGGGAGGAGATGGCGATGTGCAAGATCAAAGACGTCAGTGAGCTGTATGCCCTGGCCGACAAGTGTGCACGCGCTGAGGAAGGGAGGAAACTCCCCGGAGAGAATACAGGAGCAGGAGGATCTGACAGCGAGGATGCTGCCCCGGCAAGGAAAAACCGGCGGCGGAACAACAGGAAGAGGAAAGGCAAAGATGTGCTAGTTGTTGAGCAGTCCGGCAACGAAGGTGGCGCCAAGAAAGCCAAAGCTGGTAGCTCCAGCAAGGAGGTTGCCGCATGCACCAACTGCCAGGCTGTGGCGGTCGCCGACAAGCAGGACGGCACCAACAAACAGTACTGCAAGATCCACCGCACCAAGGGCCATGACCTCCAGAGCTGCAAGAAGGTCAAGCAGCTTGTCGAGCTGCAAAAGGCCGAATAGGAGCGACGCGACAAGGAGAAAGCCCAAGGAGGTGCTGGAGGATCCGGCATGAAGAGCCCCGGCTGGGGAGGACGCCGCGGCAAGGCCAAGCAGCGGCAAGGAGACAGACCTCCCCGCGGCCGCGACAAGGATGAAGATGACGACGACGACGAAGACAGGGATGATGTCAAGACCAGTGAGCAGGAGTTCTAGAAAGCCACAGGGGTCTTGTGCGTTGTCGGCGGTGCTTCTCTGCATACTTCACACCGCGAACTCAAGCAGTGGGTGCGGGAAGTCAATGCGGCAGAACCACCCGTCGAGTCACGAAAGCTTCTGAAATGGTCCAGCACGCCTATCATATTTGATATTGAGGACCACCTTGATCGCACAACTACGGTCGGGTGCTTGCCGATGTTGGTTTCACCAACTATCCGCAACCTCAAGGTGACTAAGATGCTAGTTGACGGCGGGGCCGGCTTGAACCTGATCTCCTCCGCTGTGCTCCAGAAACTCCAGGTACCTGACAGCGAGCTCGAAGAGACCGGCACATTCCAAGGAATCAACCCGGGAAGGATCAAGCCGAAGGGGAAGATCACGTTGCCGGTGACATTTGGCACCGAGTTGAACTTCAGAACTGAGAGGGTCGCTTTTGACGTTGCCGATTTTCCATTGCCTTACAATGGGATTCTCGGCCGTCCAGCGCTCGCCAACTTCATGGCGGCCTCTCACTATGCGAAAAACATGCTGAAGATGCCAGGCCCGATAAGTGTCATCTCTGTCCCTGGCGACAAGCAGGATGCTCTTATCTATGCCGACAAGATTTATCGGGAAGCGGCAGCCGCAACGGATCGCAAGTCACTTGCCGCTGAAGCTCCCGGGCGGAAGAAGAAGACCAAGTCCTGCAAGAGTCCTAATGCCCACTCCGGCAAGCACACCTCTTCGGAGTGCTGCGCTACCGTCGAGGACGCACCATTGAGCTCCATCGGCAAGTGTAAGAAGGCAATGGCAGCTCCTCCAGAGACCAAGAAGGTGTCCGCCAAGGAGGACGGCACTGGTGGTACCTTCACCATCAGTGCCACTCTCGACCCTAAATAGGAAAGCGCGCTCATTGCTTTCCTGCGGGCGAACGTCGATGTGTTTGCGTGGCAACCGTCTGACATCCCCGGTGTTCCCAGGAAAGTAATTGAGCACCACCTTGCCGTCTGTCCTCATGCGTGGCCCGTCAAGCAGAAAGTCAGGAAGCAAGCAGTGGAGCGCCAAGAATTCATCGCAGAAGAGATCAAGAAGTTGGAAGCGGCAGGCCTTGTCAGAGGAGTGCTCCATCCTACGTGGTTGGCCAATCCTATAGTCGTGCGCAAGGCAAACGGGAAATGGAGGCTTTGTCTCGACTTTACCGATGTTAACAAAGCTTGTCCCATAGACCCATTTCCCTTGCCACGCATTGACCAGATTGTTGACTCCACGGCCGGATGTGACTTGCTTTCATTTCTTGACGCATACTCAGGATACCATCAGATCTCCATGGCAGAAGAGGATGAGGAGAAGACCGCATTCATCACTCCATCTGGCACGTACTGTTTCATAGGTATGCCTTTCGGTTTAAAGAATGCTGGTTCAACATTCGCAAGGGTAGTCCATACCTCTTTTGAGCCACAAATACACAGAAATGTGGAAGCCTACATGGATGACATAGTGGTCAAGAGCAAGGACAAGGCAACTCTGATTCAAGATTTAGACGAGACTTTTGCACAAGATCAGCCTCAAGCTCAACCCCGAGAAGTGTGTGTTTGGAGTCCCTTACGGCAAGCTTCTCGGGTTCTTCGTGTCTCAGCGGGGAATTGAAGCCAATCCCGACAAGATCAAGGCCATTGAGCAGATTGAAGCACCAAAGCGCGTCAAGGATGTACGAAGACTTGCCGGTTGCGTGGCAGCTCTCAACAGGTTTATCTCTAAGTCTGCTGAGTGCACCCTGCCGTTTTTCAAAATATTGAAAAAGGCAGGTCCAATGAAATGGACTCCGGAAGCGGAGGCTGCGCTGCAAGACTTGAAGAGATACCTATCCTCCACTCCAATACTTGTCGCACCTAAGCCACAAGAGAAGTTGCTGTTGTATCTGGCGGCAACCAATCAAGTGGTTAGTGTTGTGTTAGTAGCGGAGAGGGAGGCAGATGATGAGCCAGCAACCATGGCAGGCACATCCAGCGACAAGTAGGGGCTTCCCCGACAAGCTCTGGTCCCGACAAAGATGGATCCGTGCAGGCGCGTGAGGAGATACAGAAGAGAATGGTGCAGCGCCCAGTTTACTTTGTCAGTTCCCTTCTGCAGGGGGCTAGGTCAAGGTACTCTGGTGTGCAGAAATTGCTTTTCGGCCTTCTCATGGCCTCGAGAAAGTTGCGCCATTACTTCCAAGCACATGAGATCACAGTTGTCACTCGTTTTCCGCTGAAGAGGATACTGCAGAATCCAGAAGCAACAGGCAGGATTGTTGAGTGGGCACTGGAACTGTCAAGCTTTGGCCTCAAGTTTGAGAGCACTTCAACTATCCAAAGCAGAGCATTGGCAGAATTCATAGCAGAGTGGACGCCAACACCAGATGAAGAAATTCCAGAAACGAGCATCCCCGTCAAGGAAGCAAGCAAAGAGTGGCTGATGTACTTTGATGGTGCCTTCTCGCTGCAAGGCGCCGGTGCTAGCGTGCTGCTTGTCGCACCCACCGGAGAGCACCTCAAGTACATAGTCCAGATGCACTTTCCTAAGGAGCAAGCAACAAACAATACTGCAGAGTATGAAGGTTTGCTTGCCGGTCTCAGGATCGCGGTAGACCTTGGGATCAAGAAGCTCATTGTCAGGGGTGACTCGCATCTTGTCGTCCGCCAAGTAAATAAGAGTTATCAGAGTCCGTTGATGGAAGCCTACATTGGTGAAGTGAGAAAGCTAGAAGAGCACTTTGATGGCCTACAGATGGAACATGTTCCAAGAGCTCAGAACGACATTGCCGATGGCCTGTCAAAGTGCGCAACACTTAAGTTACCTGTGGAACCAGGGATCTTTGTGCTCAAGCTGACTCAACCGTCTGTAACGCCATCAACTGGACAGAGCAAGAAGAGGAAGTTGATTTCTGGTGACTATTTTCCGGCAGAGCTTCCCGAAGCCGCCGCCAAGAAGGTCCCCAAGATCAACACCAAGAGTGCTGGGGAGCAGTCTGCTCCGACAAGCCCCAGGGTTTGTTCCGTTGAAGCAGACGCTCCCGACAAGTTTTGCTCCGGCAAGCTTGCCGGGGAACGTCAAGCTCTGGCTGAGCCGCAGGTTCTCGTCGTAGAAGCGGATGTTCCCGCAGCAGCAGATGTGCCTTTAGTCCTTGTTGTCGAGCCGCAAGCTCCAGCATGGGCACATCAGATTGTCCGTTTCCTTCAGACAGGAGAACTTCCCGAAGAGCAAGAAGAAGCGGAAAGAGTAGCCTGGCAGTCAAGTATGTACCAGTTTGTCGACAACACACTGTACAGAAGAAGACTCAACGGTGTGAAATTGAAGTGTATTCACCGGGAAGACGGACAAAAGCTGTTGGCAGAGATACATGGAGGCATATGTGGTCACCACATTGGCGCAAGAGCACTTGCCGGCAAAGCATTCCGGCAAGGTTTCTTTTGGCCGACAGCCCTCCAGGATGCAACTGCACAAGTAACCAGGTGTGAAGCGTGCCAGTTCCATTCCAAGCAGATGCACCAGCCAGCTCAAGCTCTCCAGACGATCCCTTTATCCTGGCCATTTTCGGTCTGGGGGCTCGACATCCTCGGCCCCTTCCCCCGAGCAGTCGGGGGCTTTGAGTACTTGTACGTTGCAATCGACAAGTTCACAAAGTGGCCGAAAGTGGAAGCAGTGAGGAAGGTGACAGCACAGTCAGCAGTCAAGTTCTTCAGGTCGATTGTTTGCCGCTTCGGGATCCCTAACAGGATCATCACCGACAATGTTACGCAATTCACGAGCCGCACCTTCATGCAGTACGTCCAAGATCTTGGCGCCAAGGTCTGCTTCGCTTCTGTTGCTCACCCCAGAAGCAACGGTCAAGCGGAGAGGGCAAATGCCGAAGTGCTGCGTGGGCTCAAGACCAGGACTTTTGACAGGCTGCACAAGTGCGGAAGAAACTGGATTGAGGATCTGCCGGTGGTTCTTTGGTCGATCAGGACGACGCCAAATTGAGCCACTGGCCAGACACCTTTCGCTCTAGTCTATGGAGCAAAGGCAGTTCTCCCCACGGAACTCGTATACGGGTCACCTCGAGTGCTCGCTTATGATGAGCTTGAGCAAGAGCAGCTGCGACAAGATGACACACCGCTCCTTGAGGAAGACCGTCTTCAGGCTGCTGTACGAGGTGCTCGCTACCAGCAAGCTTTGCGCCGCTACCATAGCCGCAAAGTTAACGCTAGAAGTCTCGAGGAAGGCGACCTTGTTCTTCGGCGCGTTCAGTCAGCCAAGAATTCCAACAAGTTGACGCCGAAGTGGGAAGGCCCTTACCGGGTGAAACGAGTCACTAGGCCTGGCGATGTCCGCCTGGAGACCGAAGATGGCATTTCGGTGAGCAACTCCTGGAACATTGAGCATCTTCGTAAGTTTTACCCGTAAGGCGCGGTTGCCGGACCCTGTTCCGGCAACCACCTTTTGTACAAGTCTTGCCGCTGTTGCATGTAATCCTTTGTACAAAGCCAGGCGCAGACCCTGTGCATAAATAAAGCTCATGTGCTCCGCACATCTTGTCAATTTCATACTTTTTATTTTTTGCATGAGTTATCTGACACTTTATGGAGCGCCAACCCCCGGTAAGCAATAACGAGCCATAAGGCTCCATATCTTTATTTTGTCTTCTTTCTTTTTTCTCAAGGAAAGGAAGGTTCCCTCGCCCACAAGTTTTCCGGGGGGGGGGGGGAGGAGAAGATAATGGTATGGACCAGGCGTCGTTCAAGAAAGTTTCGCCTTGCCCGAAAGCAAACAACAGAAAAGCTAAGTTGCCAAAGTTTGAGCAATCAGATTTTTAAAATTTTTAAGTTATCTTCCTTGAACGACCACGCTTTGTATGGAAAACTTGTGCGCGGAGGAACCAGCTCGTGGCTAGTTGCGCCCTTACTTTGTTTCGAGTCCGCTCAACAACTTAAGTGTGCTGCGACTAGAGTTGCGCCCTTACTTTGTTTCGAGTCCGCTCAACAACTTAAGTGAGCTGCGACTAGTTGCGACAAGGTTTCTTGTCGGTAACGGCACCGCCAGCAGGCTGCTGACGTCCCGCACTCAGCGCTCGCGGCTAAGGTGCCTGCGCCGGCAAGTTCCCTAAGAGCGTAGGGCAAAAACATACAAAGGAAGGAATCAAGTAAAGGAAATAACATTGCAATCACTACCCAAAATAGAGTTATATTACAAGATAGCTTGTCGCGGCTCTAATAGATTGTTTTCATAACATGACCAGCAGCGACAAGAAAAGAAGAAAACGGGCGGCCTAGTCTACACGATTGCCCTCAACCCTCTTGATCCCGCTCACCTTGTCCACAATGGGTGCGACAAGGGCCTTGAGCGCCTCCAGATCAGCATCCGGCGGCAGGGTCTTGAGGACGTTGGTGAGGTTGAGGCCCGGGTTGTGGAAGGCCACCTTCACCAACACCTTTTGAAGAGCTCCCGCGTAGATCTTGCGCGACTCGTCGGCCAGCTGCTTTGGGATCCTCTCCCGGAGTCGCCGGAGGCCCGTCGCCAGGCCTTTGAAGAACAAGGTGAGCTTGGCGCTGGATTGGAGGTTCTCATCGGAGGGATACCCGAGATCCTCCATCCCCAGCTGCGCCAGCTCCCTGTCAATGTCTGCGGCAGCATTCACAAGACCCTCCGTCCAGTGCTCCACAGTCTCCCTAAAAGTGTTCTGGACGGCAGCAGCACTCTCCAGCAGCGCCTTGTCGGCCTTGATCTCCTCCTTCAAGGCCACCTCCTGCTCCCTGGCGCCGTCCAGCGTCTTGGTCAAAGTGGTCAGCTTCAATTCAAGATCTGCGTTGGAGTCCTTGGCGGCGCTGAGCTCCTTGCCCTTCTCGGCGAGACAGGCCTGCAACTCTGAGTGGCTGTAGGCGTCCTTCTCCTGCTCACGCTTGAGCGCGGCAAGCTCCTCGCGGCTCGCCTTGAGATCGGCCTCTAGCTGCGCCACCTTTGTCTCCAGCTCCTTCTTGGCGGCCTCGGCAGCTGCGACAGCGTCCTCTGCTTGCTTGAGAGCTCCGCCGAATGTTCGCTCACGCGCGGCAAGCTCCTCCTCGTGGCTATCGAGGTTGACCTTCCACTGCGCCAGCTCGCCCTCCTGCGCAGACAGCTTCTCAGCGGCAAGCCGTTGCTGCTCTTTGGTGTCAGCCTTCTCGAGGAGGAAGGCCTTCTGCTCCTCAGCGAGCTGCTCCCGCTCCTCCGCCAGGGACCGGAGAGCTGCCTGGTTGAGACCTCGGAGCTCCTCCGCGCGCTTCTCAATGTCTGCTCCCGCCTTCGCGGCAAGCGCCTCGCGGGATTCCAGCTTGGCTTGCCGAGCGCGGTAGAGCGACAATAGCTTCCGCAGCAGCCGCTCCTCCTCGGGCTCACCGCTGCTGCTGCTTGGCGCGTCAACCAGCGTCAGCCCAGAGGAGGTGAGCACCTCTATGTCGAAGCTTTCTCCTTCGACCGGCGCCCTGGACATTGATGCCCATGGGAGGTTGATGAAGACACCGTCGCCGGCCTTCAAGTAGACGCCTGGCTGGGGCTCTTCGGAGCCTGGCGCTGCGGCAGCGGCGGAAGGTTCGACGGTCGGCGTAGCGCCTGGCGCTCCTGCGGCCTCAGGGCCGTCAGTGCGATCGCCAGACCCCTCGCCAGCTGCTGCGGCGGCAGCCTTGGCGGCCTCTTCGTCGGCGGGATCATCAGCGCCGGCCGCTTCTTCGGTGGCAGCGGCGTCGTCGACAGCAACCTCGGTCTCCATCGGCTACGCAGCAGATGGGTCTGACGGCCGGAAAAGGAAGAAAAGTCAAGCAAATATCCAAAAAGAAGATCAAACGAAGAAGAACCCAAGGGAAGTTTCAAAGCAAGAGGTTTACCTGTACCGGGCTCTGCAGTTGTGGTCTCCGCCGCCGGGGGGCCGCTGGTGTTGTGCCTTGCCGGAGAGCTCTCCCTTGTCGGAGGATTCTCCCTTGCCGGAGAACTCTCCCTTGGCGGTGTAGTCAAAGCAGATGGCATGTCAGGGGCGGTCTCCGGACGCTCCTGGTGGGGCTGCTCTGCTCCTACGCAAACCAACAGTCAGATATCAGCAAACAAAGAGTATCCATGCGCGCCTAAAAGCGGGAAGCAAACCATATACTTACGCTGGGGGCTGCGCTGGGGGCTGCTCTGAAGAACAGTTTCCGGGTCCAGCAAGGTTGTCTCGGACGCACCCCCTGCTGTCGTGGTGGGTTCGTCCTCGATGATAATCAACGGGACCTTGGCTCTCTTTGCAGCCCTTTGGGCTAGAGTCCTAAAAAGGAATAAGTTCAAAGTAAAGCAAATGAGATACAAGACAAAACAACAAGAATTGAAGAAATACAAGTACAACAAGAATCTTACTCTTCTTCTTCCTCGTCGGAGCTGAGCGCGGAGAAGTCAAAGCCTGGCTCACCTACGGCGCGAGGAGGCGGAGGAGTAGGTTCCCTTGGCCGCTTGGCGGGAGCAGTGACGGTGGTCTGAGACGACCCCGCTCCAGCTGCCGCCGCGGCACGAGAAACGGCAGGAGCAGAAGCGGCGGTCTGGGAAGACCCCGCTCCAGTTGCCGCAGCAGCGTGAGGTGCTTCCGCGGCAACAGAACTTGCCGCGGTGGAGCGTGTCACGCGGTGCGGCGGCTGTTGACTCGTCTGCCGCTCCGCTACGTCCCCGGCCTTGCGGAGACGCCTTCTTGGTGGAGCCGGGGGCTCTGCTTGCGGCAAGCTGCCCGAAGATGAGGAGGAAGAGGAGTCGATCTCCAACGAGCCGCTCGTGTCCTCGGCGGGCTCGCCTGAATCGACGTCATGCCCGGCAGGCTCTTCCTCGCCGGCAAGCCCCTCTCGCTCGGCAAGGCTTGCCGGCTCCGCTGCCTCTGCCTCCTCCACGGTGAACCCAAACTCGCCCGCGGCTGCGGCTGCCGCCGCCTCTTCCAGCCTAGTGGCGATGCCCTTCACCTCCTCATCGGTGGTGGCGCGAGTGAGGCCCTTCTGCTCGTCGGAGCGGATCGACATTTCTACCAAGCCATCGAAGAACGCCTGCACGACGTCGTCTGCAGGCTCTAGCCAAGCTGGGTCAATTCCATGCGAGTCGCACAGCGGCATCATTGCACGGATGCGGCTGAGCGAGGAATTGTTGCACAGTGGAATGACACCCTTCGGCAACCTGAACACTTCGGGATGTTGAGGGTCGTATTTGAACAGCTCCTGGAGCATCGCGTTAAGCTCCAGAACAGTGAAGTTGAAGTTGAGGCCCGGACGCAGCCTCATGATATCCGCCGCATTCTTGAACTCCCAGGCGGGTCTCCTCCTCTCCTGCAGGGGGGAGATGCGGCGGCGAAGGAAATCTGCACCAAAGGCGCCTACAGTGAGCCCGGCAAGCCTGAGGCGTTGGATCCGGGCGACGGCAATCTTCAGCCTGTCTTCTTCCGCGGCCACGTTGCTCCAATCACTGCCGCGCACTACTGGAGTTTGGCGCCGGGCGGTAAACGGCTGCGGGTCCTCCTCGAAAATCCAGCACCAGTCTGCTCTCCATTCCTCCCACTTGCTGCGGAGCTCTCCCTCCAGATAAGCGTCCTTCTTGCCGGCTTTTGAGATCCAGTCGATTCCGTCGGATAAAGGCTCTCCTTTCTCAACTCGGGGCATAAAGAAGTGGCGAAAAAGGGCTACATTTGGATGGACTCCGACAAAGTTTTCGCAGAGATGTGCGAAAACTGCCATGGTCAGGACAGCATTGGGGGTGAAGTCAAGGAGGCGGAACCCGTAGGTGTTCATAATATCACAGAAGAACTCAGAGAAAGGCGGGCAGAGCCCGCAGTAGAAGAACAAGGCAAAAAAGGGATATCCAGTTGGAGCCATTTTCCAAGCGACGGCTGGAAGTACCTTCGTGCGCGGGTGCGCCCGCGCCTCCGTCGACTAGAAGAGGTAGTAGTACTCCCTCAGATCCCTCGCGGCAAGCTTGGGGGGGAAGATTGCCCGCTCCTTTCGCAGCGCCGCGAGCCGCGGCGCCTCGGCCGACTTCACGAACTTCCCCTTCTCGGCTTTCGGAGCCATGGCGAAAGTGGTGAGGGAGGTCGACGGCATTGGTGGTGCTGGTGGCGATGGGGGGCGGAGCGCTGCTCTCTTTCGACTTTGGGAAGAAGGGGAGTGGCGGAGATTTTCGAGGTTGGAGTAGCAACTGGCGGATGGGTGAACTGCCCCTGTTTCCCCTGCTTATAAGGAGGGAGGGGGCGGACGTTTCGCCTTTCCGAATAAAGAAACCACCCACGATCTCTCCCACGATGCCGCAATCAACGCGTGCCGTTCGGGGAGGGCGCGGTGGATACGGAGAAAGATACGGCGTGACCCAGGCCGCGCGTGGCCGTGCCCTGTTTTGGGCCTGGCCCAACAGCGCTTGGCACCGTGTATGGCCCAGGCCCGGGGGCTCCTGTCGGTGTACTAGAGTAGGGGTACCCTAGTATCCCGAACTTGTGCACGGGCAGTCGCAGCATCCCGCGGCAAGGCTCGCCGGGTGACCGCCAAGGTCCTCTGTGGTTCCTTTGGAGCCATTCAAGAACAAAGTATTCGAGCCAAGGAGACAAGGCCCCGGCAAGAGGAGCTTGCCGGGAAGGCCACTCAAGGCACAAGACCCAGAGGAGCTTGTCGGGAAGGCCAACCAAGGCATCTCAAGGAACTTGCCACGACGCGCCACGCGTCCCGGCGAGGCCCGGTGAGCGGCAAGCCTCCGGACGCGACAAGACAACGACCGCGGCAAGGCGTTTGCCGCGGCAAGCTACCAGTCCGTACCCACGCTCCAGCACATTCACCAAGGTGTCGCTCTGGGACCATTCCAGGCATACGTGGCGGGAGGCTGTGCAGCCAGCGGTACGCGGTGGCAAGCGGCGCTGACAAGATTACCATCGTGGCGAACGGCGGCGTCCCTGACGGTCCCTTTTTGCACTGTTTGGGCAACGCAGATGGGCATTTAATGCCCTTGTCCCCTGCCGTCGGGGTTAGGTATGATAGACTGTACAGGTAGCTGTACCAACCGCAACACCTTTCCATTTTTACCCCTTTCTACGTTGCCACCTGTCGGTGACCCCTTGAGCATATAAAAGGAGGCCCATGCGCAACTTAGAGGGGGGGAGGAACAGAAAAACACTCACGCTCGGTCTCGTTAGCTGCTGGTGTGTACTGTAGCACTCGGCGCTCCCGAGCAAGAACTCAATACAAACCACAAAGCAGGAGTAGGGTTTTACGCATCCGTGCGGCCCGAACCTGGGTAAACTGCTCGTGTGCTTCGCCTCGATCTGCTCTTCGTGCGATCTCCGCCCCCGCCGAACCAAAAGGGGCTCGGTCCGCCGGTCCCCATAGGTGCTCGTGGATCAGTTTCCCCGACAGAGGCCCAGCCCAGAATTGCTGTTTTTTGCCTATTTCAGTGTTTCGAAGAAAAGGAATATGAAACGGAGCCGAAACGGAACGAAATCAACTGGAGAAGTTATTTTTGGAAGGAAAGCTACCGGAAAAGCTTGGAGTGCAAGTCAGGGGACTCCCGGGCTGCCCACGAGGGTGGGGGCGCGCCCCATACCTCGTGGACAGCCCAGAGGTCCACCGACGTACTTCTATCACCCATATATACCCACGTACCCTAAAACTTCCAGAGAAGAGAATAGATCGGGAGTTCCGCCGCCGCAAGCCTCTGTAGCCACCAAAAGTCAATCGTGACCCTGTTCCGGCACACTGCCGGAGGGGGATCCCTCACCTGTGGTGATCTTCATCATCCCAGTGGTCTCCATGACGAGGAGGGAGTAGTTAACCCTCGGGGCTGAGGGTATGTACCAGTAGCTATGTGCTTGATCACTCTCTCTCTCTCTCGTGTTCTTGATTTGGCACGATCTTGATGTATCGCGGGCTTTGCTATTATAGTTGGATCTTATGTTGCTTCTCCCCCTCTATTCTCTTGTAATGGATTGAGTTTTCCCTTTGAGGTTATCTTATCGGATTGAGTCTTTAATGATTTGAGAACACTTGATGTATGTCTTGCCGTGCATATATGTGGTGACAATGGGATATCACGTGATTCACTTGATGTATGTTTTGGTGATCAACTTGCGGGTTCCGCCCATGAACCTATGCATAGGGGTTGGCACACGTTTTCGTCTTGACTCTCCGGTAGAAACTTTGGGGACACTCTATGAGGTTCTATGTGTTGGTTGAACAGATGAATCTGAGATTGTGTGATGCATATCATATAATCATACCCATGGATACTTGAGGTGACATTGGAGTATCTAGGTGACATTAGGGTTTTGGTTGATTTGTGTCTTAAGGTGTTATTCTAGTAAGAACTCTAGGGATGTTTGTGACACTTATAGGAATAGCCCAAGGGATTGATCGGAAAGAATAACTTTGAGGTGGTTTCGTACCCTACCATAATCTCTTCGTTTGTTCTCCGCTATTAGTGACTTTGGAGCGACTCTTTGTTGCATGTTGAGGGATAGTTATATGATCCAATTATGTTATTATGGTTGAGAGAACTTGCACTGGTGAAAGTATGAACCCTAGGCCTTGTTTCCTAGCATTGCAATACCGTTTACGCTCACTTTTACCATGTGTTACCTTGCTGTTTTTATATTTTCATATTACAAATACCCATATCTATCATCCATATTGCACTTGTATCACCATCTCTTCGCCGAACTAGTGCACCTATACAATTTACCATTGTATTGGGTGTGTTGGGGACACAAGAGCCTCTTTGTTATTTGGTTGCAGGGTTGCTTGAGAGAGTCCATCTTCATCCTACACCTCCCACGGATTGATAAACCTTAGGTCATCCACTTGAGGGAAAATTGCTACTGTCCTACAAACCTCTGCACTTGGAGGCCTAACAACGTCTACAAGAAGAAGGTTGTGTAGTAAACATCAGGGAACAACCTCAGGAGGAGGTGTGTTCTTGTGCTCAAGTGAGCTGGTGGGTGTGAAGATGGAATAGATCGGATCCTCTCTATGGTGGTGGTGCTGCTCTACTTATAGTGGCCTTGGTCCTCTTCCCAAATGAAGGCGGGAAGGGATCCCACAATGGCCTAATTCGAAGGGAGACAACTAGTACATCTTATCCTGACAAAAGTAGTCTTCGCCTGCAAAGCCTCTGGTCGTGACGCCGTGGTGGGCTCGGCGATGACCTCCGTCCTGCCGTCCTGGCGGTCTTGGTCTGGTTGCATGAGAATGGAAACCTTTGGCTGATTCCTCGGGACTCCGTGCCTGCGCTTGCCTTTTTAGCACCGAAGAAGAAACTGTTGCACTGTGCCCGCTGGTGCCCGCCTGGCCTTGGTCGTGATGGCTCACGTCATCCGAACCTCACGAGGTGAGTCTTGCATAGAAATCTCCACGCCTCAGGAGCCAGCCTGAGGAGGCCGCTCCTGCTGGAGGTCTTGGTGTCGTCCACCTCGCGAGGCTTGGCCCCTCGCGAGGGTCTTGAGTTGTTGATGCTGAAGCGGGGTCGTACCAGGCCGTTGATGGAGCCATGCCGTGGGCCGCAGTCAGGCAAGTCTGGGTACCCCCGTTCCCAGAACACCGACAATGATGAAGACCTTAAAGTGATTGATGTGAATCATATTGAATATTTGTTTTCCAATATAAATCTTGATAAATATGGGACTAGAGATGAGTCAACTTTAGTTAAAAGGCATCCCAATGATTCAAAGTTTCTATATCTTGATGCAAAAATTGATAAAAGTGGGATTGGAGGGGTCAAAATTTAAGTAGCAATGAACCCACTCTTTTGGATTTCAAGTAATTTAATTATGATAATTCTTCTTTAATAGATTGTATTCCCTTGTTGCAATCCATGTTAAATTCTCCTCATGCTTATAATCAAAACAAAGCTTTTACTAAACATATCGTTGATGCTACGATGCAATCTTTTGAAGAAAAGCTTGAATTGGAAGTTTCTATCCCTAGAAAACTTTATGATGAGTGGCAACCTACTATTAAGATTAAGATTAAAGATTATGAGTGCCATGCTTTGTGTGATTTGGGTGCTAGCGTCCCCACGATTCCAAAAACTTTATGTGATGTGTTAGGTTTTCATGAATTTGATGGTTGTTCTTTAAATTTGCATCTTGCGGATTCCACTATTAAGAAACCTATGGGAAGGATTAATGATTTTCTTATTGTTTCAAATAGGAATTATGTGCATGTAGATTTTATTGTTCTTGATATAGATTGCAATCCTACATGTCCTATTACTCCTGGTATACCTTTCCTTAGAACGATTGGTGCAATTATTGATATGAAAGAAGGAAACATTTGATTTCAATTTCCGTTAAGGAAGGGCATGGAACCCTTTCCAAGAAATAAAATAAAATTGCCTTATGAATCTATTACGAGAGATACTTATGGATTGCATACCAAAGATGAGAATACCTAGATCTATTCGTGTTTAATGCCTAGCTAAGGGCGTTAAACGATAACTCTTGTTGGGAGGCAACCTAATTTTATTTTTGTTTTTGAATTTTAGGTTCTGTTTTGCATTAAATAATTCTTGTAGCCTCTGGTTAGATGTGGTTTTATGTTTTAATTGGTGTTTGTGCCAAGTAAGACCTTGGGACAACTTACGGTGATAGTTGATTTGATCTTGCTGAAAAACAGAAACTTGTGCGCTCAGGAAGACAATTCTCGTTTTTAATAGAAGCTTGATAAAATACTGATTCTCTTTCCTGAAGATTAATAAATAAGTTTCTTATGTTGTCCTATTTTTTTAGAATTTTTGGAGTTACAGAAGTATTCAAAATATCCTGATTGCTACAGACTGTTTTCTATGTGTTGTTTGCTTATTTTGATGATTCTATGGGTTTTACCGGGGTATGAACCATGGAAAAGTTGGAATACAATAGATATTACCAATATAAATAAACAATGAGTTCACAACAGTACCAAAAGTGGTGATTTATTTTCTTATACTAACGGAGCTTATGAGATTTTCTGTTGAGTTTTGTGTTGTGAAGTTTTCAAGTTTTGGGTAAGGATATGATGGACTATGGAAAAAGGATAGGCAAGAGCCTAAGATTGGGGATGCCCAAGGCACCGCAAGGTAATATTCAAGGACAACCAAGATCCTAAGCTTGGGGATACCCCGGAAGGCATCCCCTCTTTCGTCTTCGTCTATCGCTAACTTTACTTGAGGCTATATATTTATTGACCACATGATATGTGTTTTGCTTGGAGCATCTTGTATGATTTGAGTCTTTTCTTTTTAGTTTGCCACAATCATCCTTGTTGTACATACCTTTTGAGAGAGACACGCATGAATCGTGATTTATTAGAATACTCTTTGTGCTTCACTTATATCTTTTGAGCTAGGCAATTTTGCTCTAGTGCTTCTCTTATATCTTTTTAGAGCACGACAGGTGGTTTTATTTTTATAGAAATTAACAAACACTTGTGCTTCACTTATATTATTTTGAGATTCTTTAAACAGCATGGTAATTTGCTTTGGTTATAAATTTAGTCCTAATATGATATGCATCCAAGAGGGATGTAATAAAAACTTTCATATAAAGCGCATTGAATACTATGAGAAGTTTGATTCCTTATGATTGTTTTGAGATATAAAGATGGTGATATGATATTCATGCTAGTGAGTAATTGTGAATTTGAGAAATACTTGCGTTAAAGTTTGTGATTCCCGTAGCATGCACGTATGGTGAACCGTTATGTGATGAAGTGGGAGCATGATTTATTTATTGATTATCTTCCTTATGAGTGGCGGTTGGGGACGATTGATGGTATTTTCCTACCAATCTATCCCCCTAGGAGCATGCGCATAGTACTTTGTTTCGATAACTAATAGATTTTTGCAATAATTATGTGATTTCTTTATGACTAATGTTGAGTGCATGGATTATACACACTCTCACCCTTCCACCATTGCTAGCCTCTCTAGTACCGCGCAACTTTCGCCGGTGCCATAAACCCACCATATACCTTCCTCAAAACAGCCACCATACCTATCTATTATGGCATTTCCATAGCCATTCCGAGACATATTGCCATGCAACTTTCCACCGTTCCGTTTATTATGACACGTTCCATCATTGTCATATTGCTTTGCATGATCATGTAGTTGACATCGTATTTGTGTCAAAGCCACTATTCATAATTCTTTCATACATGTCACTCTTGATTCATTGCACATCCCAGTACACTGCAGGAGGCATTCATATAGAGTCATATTTTGTTCTAAGTATCGAGTTGTAAGTAAATAAAAGTGTGAGGATCTTCATTATTAGAGCATTGTCCCATGTGAGGGATGATGGAGACTATGATTCCCCCACAAGTCGAGATGAGACTTCGGACGAAAAAAAGAGGCCAAAAAAATGAGATAAGGCCCAAATGAAAAAATGAGAGAAAGAGAGAAGGTGCAATGTTACTATCCTTTTACCACCCTTGTGCTTCAAAGTAGCACCATGATCTTCGCGATAGAGAGTCTCCTATATTGTCACTTTCATTTACTAGTGGGAATTTTTCCTTGTAGGACTTGGCTTGTATATTCTAATGATGGGCTTCCTCAAATTGCCCTAGGTCTTCGTGAGCAAGCAAGTTGGATGCACACCCACTTAGTTTCTTTTTGAGCTTTCATAAACTTATAACTCTAGTGCATCCGTTGCATGGCAATCCCTACTCACTCACATTGATATCTATTGATGGGCATCTCCATAGCCTGTTGATACGCCTAATTGATGTGAGATTATCTCCTTCGTTTTGTCTTCTCCACAACCACCTTCTATTCCACCTATAGTGTTATGTCCAGGCTCATGCTCACGTATTGCATCAAAGTTGAAAAAGTTTTAGAACATCAAAAGTATGAAACAATTGCTTGGCTTGTCATCGGGGTTGTGCATGATTTAAATATTTTGTGTGATGAATATGGAGCGTAGCCAGACTATATGATTTTGTAGGGATGAGCTTTCTTTGGCCATGTTATTTGAGAAGACATAATTGCCTTGTTAGTATGCTTGAAGTATTATTGTTTTTATGTCAATAATAAACTTTTTTTGAATCATACGGATCTGAACATTCATGCCACAATAAAGAAATTACATGGATAAATATGTTAGGTAGCATTCCACATCAAAAATTCTGTTTTTATCATTTACCTACTCGAGGACGAGGAGGAATTAAGCTTGGGGATGCTTGAAACGTCTCCAATGTATCTATAATTTTTTACTATTCCATGCTATTGTATTATCTATTTTGGATGTTTTATGTGCATTAATATGCTATTTTATATTATTTTTGGGACTAACCTATTAACCTAGAGCCCAGTGCCAGTTTTCTATTTCCCCCTGTTTTTGAGTTTTGCAGAAAACGAATACCCAAAGGAATAAAACCTTCGCGATGATTTTTCTTGGACCAGACAACCAGGAGACCTGGAGATGAAGTCAGAGGAGCTACGAGGCGGCCACAAGGACGGAGGGCTCGCCCAGGGGGGTAGGGCGCGCCCCCACCCTTGTGGGCCCCTCGTGCACCTCCTGACCTAATTCTTGCGCCTATATATTCCCATATATCCCCAAACCAACAGAGGCATCCACGAAAACACTTTTCCACCGCGGCAACCTTCTGTACCCGTGAGATCCCATCTAGGGACCTTTTCCGGCGTCGTCCCAGAGGGGGATTCAATCACGGAGGGCTTCTACATCAACTCTATTGCCCTTCCGATGAAGCATGAGTAGTTTACCACAAACCTATGGGTCCATAGCTAGTATCTAGACGGCTTCTTCTCTCTCGTTGGTTCTCAATACCATGTTCTCCTTGATGTTCTTGGAGATCTATTGGATGTAGTACTTTTTTGCGGTGTGTTTGCCGACATCCGATCAATTGTGGATTTGTGACGGCTTATCTATGAATATTATTTGAATCTTCTTGGAATTCTTTTATGCATGATTTGATATCTTTGTGATTCTGTTCAAACTATTGGTTTGGTTTGGCCAACTAGATTGGTTTTTCTTGCAATGGGAGAAGTGCTTAGCTTTGGGTTTAATCTTACGGTCTCCTTTCCCACTGACAGCAGGGGCAGCAAGGCACGTATTGTATTGTTGCCATCGAGGATAAAAAGATGGGGTTTTCATCATGTTGCTTGAGTTAATTCCTCTACATGAAGTCATCTTGCTTAATGCGTTACTCCGTTCTTTATGAACTTAATACTCTAGATGCATGCTGGATAGCGGTTGATTTGTGGAGTAATAGTAGTAGATGCAGAATCATTTCGGTCTACTTGACACAGATATGATGCCTATATTTATGATCATTGCCTTAGATATCGTCATAACTTTGCGCTTTTCTATCAATTGCTCGGCAGTAATTTGTTCACCCATTGTATTATTTTCTATCTTGAGAGAAGCCTCTAGTGAAACCTATGGCCCCCGGGTCTACATTCTATCATATAAGTTTCCAGTCTACTATTTTGCAATCTTTTACTTTCTGAACTATAAACCAAAAATACCAAAAATATTTACTTTACCGTTTATCTATCTCTATCAGATCCCACCTTTGCAAGTAATAGTGAAGGGATTGACAACCCCTTTATCGCGTTGGGTGCAAGTTGTTTGATTGTTTGTCCAGGTATTCAATGACTTGTGCGTTATCTCCTACTAGATTGATACCTTGGTTCACAAACTGAGAGAAATACTTATCTCTACTTTGCTGCATCACCCTTTCCTCTTCAAGGGAAAAACCAACGCAAGCTCAAGAAGTAGTAGTCATCATGTCGGGTCAAGATCTGTTTTAGCTAAGGCTTTTTGACACAGTTTCTTTTAGTTGACGGCTCGCGCTGGTGAAGAGGACATTGTCCGTAAGTGTGATGGTTGTCAGAAATTTGCACGTCAAGCTCATTTGTCGGCTCAAGAGTTGCGGATGATCCCAATAACTTGGCTGTTTGCGGTCCGGGGACTTGATATGGTCATGCCCTTCAAGAGGTTTAAGGACAAGGAAACTCACCTTTTGGTTGTAGTTGACAAATTTACAAAGGGGGTTGAGGCAGAGCCAGTCAGCAATTGTGAGGCGACAACTGCAGTTCAGTTTATAAAGAAGTTGATCTTCCACTTTGGTTATCCTCATAGTATCACCAATAATAATGGGAAAATCTGTCTAAGGGTTCTATGAAAGAATTCTGCCAAAGGGAGCATATTTGGCTTGCTATTTCATCTATAGCTCATCCACAGTCCAATGGCCAAGCTGAGCATGCTAACCAGGAGATATTACGAGGGATCAAGCCCCGACTCATGGTTCCTTTGGAGTGCACCCCTGTTTGTTGGGTTGAAGAGCTTGCTGCAGATCTTTGGAGCATAAGGACGACCCCTAACACATTGATGGGTTATACGCTGTTCTTCATGGTTTATGGCACAGATGCGGTTCTCCCAAGTGATATCCGTCATGAGTCACCTAGCATGGCGGCTTATGTTGAAGCAGACAATGAGACGGCTCGTCAAAACACTCTGGTTGCCTTGGAAGAGGAACATGATGTCGCAGCGGCTTGATCGGAGATTTACCAGAAAGACCTACACTGCTATCATAGCCGCAGGGTTCGAAGCCGCACTTTCCAGGAGGGCGACTTAGTGCTCCATTTGGTTCAAGATCAGATAGGCATGCAAAAGCTTTCACCTCCTTGTGAAGGGCCCTTTGTGGTTAACAAAAACCTCAACAACGGGTCATATTATCTCATCGACATACGTGAACACAATAAGTCACGTACGTTTGAGGAGGAGACCAACAGGCCTTGGAATATTGCTCATCATCGGCCTTACTATACTTGAGCCATCATCTCCAATCATTGTACATACATATCATGTATATATCTTTTATGATCAAATATAATAAAGCCTACATCCCCAAAACTCGAGTCCTCTATCGTTTCATCTCATATATTGTGCATGAGTCTTTTATTTGTTGATCATATGTCACTTGGGGGCTTCCAACTCATCGTGTTTGGCTTTCTCACCCTCTTGACCCGACAAAAACGCCACATTATTGGTTAATCCTGCCTGTATGCTTGATGCTACTCCGAAAATATGACCCGCCACACTCTTGACAAGTCAATCTTTATGACCCTGAACTTGTCAAAGTTAAAACGGTGGCTTAAGTCATGTGAGAGCCGGCTTATGGAAAGCAAGGATAAACCAAGGCTATCATGCCAGCTTCATCGAAGCAAGACTTGAGCCTTGAAAGCCAATCTTTTGTTGAGCCTCGAAAGTCGACTTACAATTTGTTCAATATATATGAATATTGTTTATATGTATTTTTGCAGGATATTTTAAACTCTTAATCACATTATAGCAATGACAATGCGTCTCCGGGTCAAAAGAACTCCGAGTTGCTTGTGATAGATCTTGAGCATTTTATTGACCATGAGTCACCGGGTTATCGACCCACAATTGCTTTTAAGCATTCAATTATCATGGTTATAAGTCACCCATACATAACTCGCCGGATTATTTCACACCAATTATGACTTGGTGGAATTTTTTGCAGATCTAAGAGGTCTCTGCATTTACATGTTGCTACAGGCGAGTTATCAAACACAAGTACAAGCAATGGCTGAATGATCTTCAAACACAAGATGCCCAAAGGCGGGTCAAGTAAGCATGCATTTATTCAAAATTTTCAACCAATAGGTAGATGAGTGTTTGATCAAAAGTTAAACGTGCACGAAGGCACGACAGAGCAATCAAGTATTTTGCTAGACCTATTACAAGGCTCTAGCTGACCTCAAAATATGTGATTAAGTTTTCAAGAGCATGCACTACTCCTATAAGCCAGCTTCTGTGCCATTCGGGTTGGTTCTCTCCGGGTCACCTCCTTGACTGCCCCTAGCAGTTGATGTCTCCGGGTCATCCTGCGCCTCTTCTTCTGCGTCTTGGATCTGAAGGTTATCCAGGTTCTAGTTGACATCCGTTAAGGCTTCAAAGACGGCTTCATCATGAAGGATAGGAGACGGGTCAACATCAGGTGCAAAGAGATGCTTACACCATTGTGTAGTCAAGTCAAAAGGCTCAAATGAAGGCGGTTTAACCCGTGAGTTGCTATCATCATAAGTCGCCTTATATCTCTTCAAATCGGTGTTGTTTACAAGCTGACTCGCCAACACTCGAGTATCCTTTATGCAATGAGCGTCCACCGGTGAGAACTCAGTTCCATCATCTTTATATTAGGGGAACCCGCCGGCCATCTCTCAAGGATTCAACTCTGCAGCGTAAGCTAGGGCCTGTCTTAGTGAGGTCATGGCTCCGGCTCGGCCAGCTGATCTTTTGATCTGTTCAACCTGTTTGGGGATGGTCGAGAGGCGCCTTAGAACATCCTTTATGAATTGCACCGGCTCTCTTTCCCCGCTCACAACTTTAATGATAAATATGCTTCCGGCATATAGTTGTTCTGTGAGAGAGTATACAACTTTCAGTTTAATCAAACTATCTTGAAGGTTGCGAGTTCTGTCACCTGCAAGGAATTACAATGCGTAAGCCGCCAGGTGAATCACTACCTATACAGAATTTGGTAGGTCTACATTGTGAAAATGGTTTGAGGGGTCCCTTACCAAAGATGGCCTGGGTCATTTGAGCTATGTGTCGCTTTAACCCGGTCAACTCCTCAATAACTGGTGCCAGCTAGTTTATGACGGCTTCCGCTCATTGGATTAGGGTGGCTTTCTCAGTTTCAAAAGACTTCTTTGCTGGTTCAAAGCCCGCCTTGATTTTTTTTCGAATTCTTCTGAAGAAGATTGCAGGCTTGATTCAGCCTTGGCCCGTAGGGCTTGTTTAGCTTCAAAATTCTTTCTCAAGCCAGTCAGATTTGACTCGGCCATGATGAAACCTTCCTGCAAGATAAGGTGGTAATTCAGTTTATAATAATCTGACTAAGCCGGCCCTCATGTTTTCCCGGCACTTGGGGGCTATGTTAAGCAAGTTCATCCTATAAAGTTAAAGTCCCAAGCAAATTGCAAGCAATATACCTGGCACTTGGGGGCTAATGCCTGTCAATTTTTCTACCTTAAAGAATATAAGAAGACCTTGCTCATCTCAGGAAGATGAGCCGGCGCTTGGGGGCTACATGTTCATTCTTCAAAATCTTATACTATTGAAAGTCCCGATTCATCCCAGGAAATATGATCCGACCCTTAGGGGCTACATGGAATTTCTTTTCCTAAAAATCTATTTGAAGAAAACAGCCTATCATTGCAATGATAACACGACCCTTGGGGACTATCCTACAAGAAATCAAGATGGTGGTCTAAGTGTTAAACACACTCAAGTGTTCTTATGCTCAAGGCTTGGGGGCTACATAAGGATATATACAACAAAGGAGAGTGTTGATCGTACTTCATATTTCTTCTTCATCATGCTGACCAGGCTGGCTTCCATGTCCTAGTTTGTAGTTCATCCGCACAAAAGTCTTTGTAATTTGGCAGCTCAAGCTTCGGCTTTCCCTTCTTAGCCAAGGGCGTCTCATCTTTAGCAGTGAGCTTGGCGAGTATAGTGAAGATTTCTAGAGCTTTATAAGCCTCCCCTATAATGGTAATTTCATCCTTGTTCTTCTCAAGCGTGGGAACATCTCCAGCCGCTTTAGCGGGGCCTGAGGCAGGAGCATGACTTGGGGGTTAAGTGCATCCGCCGGGTTAGCATCAACATCCATAACTTCAGTAGCCGTTGGTTCAGTCTATGGGGGCGGGTCACCATGATCCTCATGATGATCTTCGGGGTTCTCAGTGTTGGATTCAGGGGTCGCCAAAGGATCCTTCGAGTTAGGAATCTCTGGGTTTGTTGAAGACTCGCCCGCTTTTCTTTTCTTACTCTTGGCTTTGGCCCTGTGAATCAAGATAGTGTATTCAAAACACATGCAATGGTTATATCAAGCCGCCGACAGTTGGTAAAGTTACTTACCCGAGGTTTATGACCAGAGTCGGCAATTGCGTGGCGGATGAATCTTCCGAAGACGGTGGCGAATCCTGATAATTGGAATAACAGGGGTTAAGAGGCCGCCTGATAAGGTTGGCTCATGGAAGCGAAGGGGTTGGACTATGAGGCACCTCGTTGCGTCGCTTATGGGCGGATGGTTCGTGGCTCAAGCCGGCCAACAGCTCTCCGGAACCACTCCGAGTTTGGCGCCTTGATTCGTGTTGGGTTTTCTCCCAAATAAAGTTTGGATCCATATGAGCATCTAGATGAGAAAATTTTACCTTCCTCACAACCCGACTTATCTTCATTGCAGACAATGAGTCTAAGCCGGAAGAGATTGAAATTACCTCAGTGTCATCAGCCCGGCTTGTAGCAGCATCACCTTGAGGATAAGAGGTGTCAGCGAGTTCAACAAAGAGATGGCCAATGGAGTCAAGTTCTACCTCTGACTGGTTGTCAGCTATGGGTGACCCGCCCTAGTAGCTGGCTCCTTCACAGTGGCCGGCTTGTTCTTTTTCCGAGCCGGCGCAGCCTTGGTTTTGGTCACTTGTGATTTCCTCTTCCTATTCTAGAAAGGGGCGTTGGCTTGCATAGTTGAGCAAGAGTGATAAGTAAAAGACTGAATAAGGTAAAAGTTGATAAGCCGGACATATATTTACACTTACTGGAGGAGCCGGGTTAACCTTGAAGAATGGTTAGAGCCCGATCTTGTTGCAGTTTTCTTGAGGTTCACCGAGCAGTTTTTTCACTATCTTGTTTATTTAGTCAGCCTTCGAATTCTCAAAACTGTACCGTCTGGCGTCCTCTGAGTCGCCAGAATATTCGCACATTAAGCCTGGTCCGTGACTCAAAGGAAGGATTCTCTATCTAACCCAGCACCAGGTAAGATCAACCCCTGTTAAGCCATTAGCCAGCAAGGCCCTGAGTTTTGGATAGACAGGGGTAGCTTGAGCATGCTCTTATGGGATAATCCGACTTGGGAGATCGAAGCCCATGGGAAGACGCTCAACTCTATAACCTGGTAAGAGGTTTTCGCCAGGTGGCGCTGTATTTTTACAATAAAACCAAGTCTTGATCCATCCCTTAGGATGACTTGGAAGGGTAACTGAAGGAAAAGAGCCGTCCATACTCTCTGAATTGAGACCCCGCCAAGTTCTAGGCTTGGGCCGTTTGCACATTCTGTTTGGCGGTTGATATAGAAAAATTAATTCGGGAGAGGAATAGTGGGCTACATTTGCAGATATGCTTCATATAGGATTTCAAAGTGACACATGTTGGATATGGAATTGGGGCCCAGTTCTTGAGGATGAAGGCCAAAGTAACGTAAGACATCCCAGAAGAATTTTGACCTGAGCGGAGAGAAGCCTCTAAGGAGATAGTCTGTAAATACCAGGACCTCTCCTTCGCTGGGTTTGGGAATATCATCTCCTTGGCTGGCTAGCCAGCCAATTTCCTCCCGATCTGGCAGAAAGCCTTGTTCTTTGGAGTCCTTAATTACAAGATTGGAAACATGGGAAGGCACCCAGTTGCAAATTGTGGTCTTTGACATGCTGAACCGCCTAAGCAAGGTTAAGAATTGCAGAATATGAATGGCGGATTACCTAAGAAGTGAGAGCTAACTACATCAATTGCATAAATAAGATGGCATTATGAGTTGTGGTTAAAAACGAGACATCATGATTGTGAAATCAAGAATAAGATGCCCAGTAGGTTATTCGACTTGGCAACAGGGGAGTTTCTAAATATCTGGCGAGTTACAGTTACAATGATGAGCCGCCAACGGTATTAGGGCGAGTTTTCTAAGGTTCAAGATTGCTAAGTTTTCTGCTAAGTACGTGTTGGGGATATGGCTTTTGGAAATGACCCACTCAGCAGGGGCCGGGTTATCCAAATGGTAGTTCATCTAAATGAAGCCCAAGAATATAATGAAGATGGCAGTTTGTAAGGCAGGCTTGTTAAAGGGCCCAAACCCAAGGGTGGCTTAAGGCCCGTAAGTGTAAACCACCATGTATACGTAACTTGTATTGTAAGGCATGTAAGATAAGCCACCAGGCCAGACACGTTTGTATGAGCCGGCCTGGACTCTGTAAGCCGCGGGGCGTCAACCCATGTAAATAAGGGGACGACCCGGCAATGGTTTACGGTAACAAAAGAACAGATCGAAGGCCGGGCAAAGCGTATTCGCTCCCTGGTAATCAAAACCCTAGCAATACCACCTCAAACTGGATTAGGATTTTACCTTCACCGCAAGGGGACGAACCAGTATAAACTCCCCATGTCCTTTGTCCCGTTTTTAACCCCTTTAAGCTCACATCATCGCCATGGCTCCACAACAAAGTCCTGTCACCAAGACATCTGCCATGAGAATTCCACGATAGTTGGCGCCCACCATGGGGTTTTTGTCGACGAGGACCAGAGACTGCAGGCTGGTGAGCTCCGGCGGCACGGCTCAATTGAGTACGGGTACCGGGTCCCCTTCGATGGAATCCATGCTTCACCGGCAAGATCGGCGAGCCGGGCTCTGAGCCGGACATCTGCATCGACATCATCGAGCCAGCTCAGCATGCACGACCCGCCCGGGTTCAGCCCGCCGTGAAGCATGCCTTTGTTGGATTTATCCACGGGGCTGAATTGGAAGGCTCTGTGTCTGGCGGCGAGGCGGCCATCTACTCCAATGGTGAATCGTCCATGGGCGAGACCAACTCAATGTATCAACTTCAAGATGGATGACTAGGGGGCTGTTCCAATGGCGACAGTATTCCGGACCCCCATGAGCTGCCGAACAGGGTGGTGATCTTCATGGTCGGTACCCAGCCGATTCTCGGTTGGATAGCCGCCGCGACCATGACTTCCACTGCAACGGCGGTAACATCAACGGGTGCTGGCGGTTCAGCACGCCCGCCGGCTCAAGTTTTGAAAGATCTATTGGAAGCTCTGGCGACTCTGGTGGAGGTTGAAGTAACCCCAGACAACCAGGAGCAGCATAAGGTAGAAGAGGCTAAATTGCGTGATGAGATAGCGCAAGCGAAGGCAGAATTGGTAGCGGAAAATGCTAGGATGGCTGCAGAGCGGGCCATCTTAAATGCCCAAGCACAGTGGTTTCAAGAAGATTCATACCGGCTCACGGTGAATCAGAACGCGTCAAATGAAGTCTTGAGGAGAAAATATCGGAGTCATCTTCCCTAGGTTTACGAGTCGAGGAACCTCTTCAACACACATAGACCAGGTGCTAGTAACCTGCCGGTAATAAACCAAACGGTTGAAGCACGAGGGGGTGGAACGTCGGGTCAGCCGCTCGTGACAGGTTCTCCACATATGAATAACACCCCGCCTCAGCACATGATGACGCCACTGGGTCATTACTCCACCCCTTTAGACAATATGATTGTTGCAGCTACGCGATTGGCCGCTCTACCAGTCGACGGTGGGACTCCGACGGTGGTTGAAACCCGAAGGGCCAGGGAGCTTCTTCAAACAGCTTTGGTCAGCAGCAGGCTTATTCCTATAGTCGTGAATGGATTCATTCAACCCCTAGTCCAAGCCGGAGATACAGTAGGCACATTGACACACCGGCAGTCTCGAGTACTGAGCAGCGCCATAACCAACTTCATGGGCATGACCCGGCACGCAATGGTGCCAATGCACATGATTTGGTGGATCAGGGTAGAGCGCGCCGGGAGGCCGAGCTGGCGGCTCATCAGCACGCACCGGTTTATCCAACGGCTTCAGTTGAGGCAGGTGTAACTTCTAGAGCATTGGGTCTGCCGTGTTTAACGACGGCTCTACGGAACGAGCGTCTTCCCAAGGACTTTAAGGGCCCTCGTAAGGTGCCTAATTACACAGCGGATCAGCCCCCTGAGGCTTGGGTGGAGAGTTATGAGATGGCTATGGAGATGCTGGATGTTACTGAGGCTGCATATGCTAAGTACATCACCATGATGCTGGAAGGGACAGCTCGTATCTGGTTGAAGTGGCTGCTGGCCAACTCCATCGGGTCATGGGCAGAGCTGAAGGCCCGGTTTATCCAAAATTTCAACGATACATGCAAACAGCCTATGTCGATCGTGGATTTGGTTTCTTGTGTTCAAGCCGAGGGTGAATTGATGACTAGCTGGGTGCGCCGGGTCTCGACTATCATACATTCTTCGGATAACATCAACATCGTCTCAGCGGTTCGAATGTTGGAGAAAAATTGCCGTTTCATTCCACTCAATCAGAAGCTTGGGCGGCTTAAGCGTCATTGCAACGACATGCGGGAGCTTATGGCGGATCTTGTCAAATATGCCGACTCTGATGGTACCAAGGACCCCGACTCTGAGGATGAGTAGTGGCATGAGGGGACAGCAATATAACCCAGCCAATCAGGGCGGCAACTGTAAGCGCAAAGCCGATGATTTTGTGTCTAACACCGGTGCATGGAGTTATAACCCGCGTCGTAAGGGGAGGCCGGCTCAAGGGACAAAATTTGACCTTGAGGTAATTATGAACCAGCCATGACCGAAACGCGGAACGGATCAGAAGCCGGCTACTCATCTATGGAAGGATTGAAGTATAATGAGACACTTTAGGGAGTCCATCCAGCACAACCATGGCCTGAACGGCGGTTTAGGGTCCGGCTCTCATGGTCTGGGTCATGGAGGCGGCGGTTCAAATTCCGGGTTTCAAGGCCATGGCAACCAAGGTAGATACAACCAGCAGAATAATCAGGGAAATCAGCAGCAACAGTCTGGTTATCACAGCAACCCGAAGCAATTGAATAGTGGACAATACCACGTCTTCACCACCAGCTTGTGTAAGCGGGATTAGAAGCTTCATATGAGGGCAATGAATGCTATTGAGCCGGCGGTGCCACGTTACCTACGTTGGTCAGAGCGGCCTATTGTATGGAGTCGTGAGGATCATTTGCCCCGTGTTGATAATCCGGGTCACCTGTCTCTGGTGGTGGCGCCTCAGGTTGGAGGCTCTAAATTTACTAAGGTACTCTTGGATGGAGGCAGCAACATTAACATCCTATACTATGAAACCTTCCATTGCATGGGTCTGACCGACAAAAATCTTAAGCTGTCAAACACCGTGTTTCATGGGGTGGTGCCAGGTAAGTCAGCATATCCAATCGGTAAGATATCTTTAGAAGTTGCATTTGGAGATGAGCATGATTCTAGATTAGAGATTGAAACCTTCGAAGTGGTCAATATCAAGAGCCCTTATCATGCTCTGTTTGGACAGCTGGCTTATGCTAAATTCATGGCAAGGCCTTGTTATGTTTACTTGCAGCTTAAGATGCCGGGTTACAAAGGCACCATCATAGTACATGGGAGTCGCAAGGTGGCTTTGGGGTGTGAAGAAGGCGATGCTACTTATGCTGTATCAGTTTATGCGACAGAGGAGCTGAAATTTTACAAAGATAATGTTGACCCGGCGGACATGAAGTCCTTGAAGAAGCAAACCATAGAGCATGATCCTTCGTTAGAATTTAAAACGGCAGATGACACTTAGTTGGTTGATTTTGTTCCTAGCGACTCATCCAAGCAGTTCAGCATCAGTGCCAATCTGGATCTAAAATAGGAAAGCGTGCTCATCGAGTTCATCTGTGAGAACCGAGACATCTTTGCATGGAAGCCTTTAGACATGCCGGGTTTACCGAGGGAACTCGCTGAGCACACTCTTAATATTGATCCAAAATTTAAGCCATTCAAGCAATTACTCCGTCGTTTTAACGAGGAGAGGCGGAAGGCCATTGGTGAAGAAGTGGCCCGGCTCTTAGCGGTCGGGTTCATCGTTGAAGTTTTTCATCCTGAGTGGTTGCTAACCCGGTGTTGGTGCTTAAAAAGAATGGCACTTGGCAAATGTGTGTGGACTACACGGACTTGAAAAAGGCTTGTCTGGTTGATCTGTTTGCTCTCCCTCGTATTGATCAAATTATTGATGCTACGGCGGGTTGTGAGCATTTGAGTTTTTTGGTTGCTTATTCTGGTTATCATAAGATCAATATGGCGGTTAAGGACCAGGAGAAGACAACTTTCATTACTCCATGTGGAGCCTTCTGCTATGTGTCTATGCCTTTTGGGCTCAAGAGTGCCCAGGCGACTTACCAGCAGTGTGTGCAGAATTGCCTTCACAATCAGATCTGCTGTAATATTCATGCTTATGTACATGACATTGTGGTGAAATCCAGAAAGAAGGAGACCCTGATTGATGATTTGAAGGAGACGCTTGACAATCTCCGGATTTATAAGATGATGCTTAACCCGGCCAAGTGTGTTTTCGGTGTACCGGCGGGCACGCTTTTGGGTTTCTTGGTTTCAAACCGAGGTATCGAAGCTAACCCAGAGAAAACGAAGGCCATTACTTCCCTGGCTAAGCCAAAGTGTGTTAGTGACGTCCAACGCTTGGCGGGTCGGGTAGCAGCTTTGAGCCGGTTCATAAGCCGCCTGGGAGAAAAGGTTGTTCCTCTGTATCAGATGATGAAGACGATAGATAATTTCATCTGGAGTGATGCGGCTAATGAGGCATTTGAGGTGCTTAATAATCAGCTGGCTGAGCCGCCTGTTCTTGCTGCTCCTATTGATAAGGAGCCTCTGTTGTTATATGTGGCTGCCAATGGCCAGGCCGTTAGTGTAGCTATTGTGGTGGAAAGGAAAGAGGCAGGCAAGGAGTACCCGGTTCAATGGCTGGTTTACTACATCAGTGAGGTACTTATTGAGTCCAAGCATAGGTACTGCACTGGCAGAACCTTGTCTATGGGGTCTTCATGGCAAGCCAGAAGCTTAAGCAATATTTTCTGGGTCATCCCATTACTATGGTTAGCTCTGCTCCTTTGGGGGACATCATCCAAAACAGAGAAGCCACAGGCCGGGTTGCCAAGTGGGCCATTGAGCTTGGACCCCATGGTTTGAAGTATGTGCCTTGTACAGCCATCAAGTCCCAAGAACTTTTGGATTTTATCAATGATTGGACAGAGTTGCAGACGCCTGAGGAAAAGCTGGACAACACATATTGGACTATTCACTTTGATGGATCCAGGTAGTTGGAAGGCTCGGGGCTGGAGTTGTCTTGACTTCCCCACGAGGTGACAAGTTTTCTTATGTTCTCCGGTTAATGTTCCCTTGTACTAACAGTGTAGCTGAGTATGAGGCCTTGCTCCATGGTCTTCGGATGGCTAAAGAGATGAACTTAAGTCAGGTGAGATGGTTCCAAGATTCAGATCTGGTAGCTCACAAGTCTCTGGCACCTGGGATTCTAAGGATCCACTCATGGCGGCTTATCGCCGAGAGGTTGATGCTATTGTGGGTCATTTCAAGGGCTATCAAGTTGAACATATTGATCGCAGGAAGAATGAGGCGGCTGATACTTTAAGCCGGTTAGGGTCTCAGCGTAAGCCGGTGCCACCTAACACGTTCCTGGATATTCTGCTCAACCCTTGTGTCAAATTAGCTATAGAGGAGGATCTTGCTATCCCTGACCGGGAGGTATAATTGGTGGCGGCTCTTCATGCCATTCCTGACTGGACAGTTCTGTATCTGGCTTACATGACCTGGGTGTGAGTTGCCTGAGGATGAGTTCTTGGCCACAGAGATAACCTGGCGGTCTAAATCAATGTCAATTGTCAATGGGAAGTTGCACCATCGCAGTGTCACAGGGGCGCTTCAACGTTGTGTCTCTCCTGAAGAAGGTTGTGAGAGGTTCACGAAGGAGATTGTGGTCATCATGCCGGCTCTAAATCTCTTGTAGTCAAGGCTTTCCGTCATGGGTTTTATTGATTGACAGCTCATGTTGATGCTGAGGATTTGGTCAGTAAATGTGACGTTGTCAGAAGTTTTCATGACGAGCTCATGTGCCGTCTCAAGAATTGAGGATGATTCCAATTACTTGGCCATGTGCGACTTGGGGGATTGATATGGTTGGACCTTTCAAGAGGTCCCAGGATAAGAAGACCCACCTTTTGGTGGCAGTTGATGAGTTTACTAAGTGGGTTGAAGCAGAGCTGGTTAGTAAGTGTGATGCAGCAACGATGGTTCAATTCATTAAGAAGGTGATCTTCCGTTTTGGCTTTCCACACAACATTATAACAGATAATGGTACTAATCTCTCTAAAGGCGCTATGAAATAATTTTGTCAACAGGAGCATATTCGGCTTGATGTTTCCTCTGTGGCTCACCCTCAATCCAATGGTCAAGCGAAACGAGCTAATCAAGAGATCCTGCGAGGTATCAAGCCCCGTCTTATGGTTCCTTTGCAAAGAACGCCGGGGTGTTGGGTGGAGGAGTTGCCTTCGGTGTTATGAAGTATAAATACAACCCCCAACAGGTGTACGGGTTACACACCTTTTTTCATGGTTTATGGGGTAGAGGCGGTTCTCCCTAGTGACATCCGTCACGATTCACCCGCATGGCGGCTTATGTTGAAGCTGATAATGAAAAGGCGCATCAGGATGCACTTGACCTGTTGGATGAGGAGCGTGACCTCGCGGCAGCTCGTTCGACGATTTATCAGCAAGACCTGCGTCGTTATGACAGTCGCCGGGTCAAAACTAGAACCTTTCAAGAAGGCGACTTAGTACTCCGGCTCATCCAGGATCAAACGGATATGCAGAAGCTATCACCGTCTTGGGAAGGACCTTTTGTGATCAGCAAGAATCTGCATAATGGGTCGTACTATCTTATCGATGTTCGAGACCACATGGACTCATGCAAGTTAGAGGAGGAGACCCGTCGGCCGTGGAATATTGCTCATCTTCGTCCCTACTATACTTGAGCCACCAGCTCTCATGATGTACAGTATAATAAAGCCGACATCCCTGATAATTCAGGGCCTCTGTCGTTTCACTTCCTCGAAGCTGAGTCTTTACCATCGTCTTACATGTTCATTTAAGAGGCTTGACGCCCAAATTACAGGGTTCAAAGAGAGTTGGATGAACAACACAGCTCAAACATAGGTCCCTGATGAGCGCAATTTGTCAATATGTCAGCTGGGGGCTTCCTGTTCAAACATAGGTGTACTCACCAAAGAGAACATATCGTTAGTACCCTCTTGACTAGGTTATCTTGTTCAAACATAGGTGTATTCACCAAAGAGGACATAACCTTTCCGGGTCATCCTACATGTATACCAGCTGCTTCAACTCCATCAGGTCATCCTGATTGACACGCCGAACTCTTAACAATCAGTCTTTTACGGTGTATTCAACAATGATCCTGAGCTTGTTAAGGTTACAACGCCGGTTTGTCATGTGAGAGCATGGCTTACGGATATTCAGGATAGATCCAGGCTTCATAAGCCGCCTTCCTTGAAACTTGAATAAATCGGCCCGTGATGCATGCTGCTACTCTAACCCCGCGTACTCCTGATAAGTCTATCTTTAAACAAGACCTGACTTTATCTGGGTTCAAATGTCGATTGGGTACTGTGAGTGCTGCCTCACGGAAAGCACGTACCTTCGAGTGGCTCTGGCTAGGTTCATTGAAGAAGACACTTTGGCTTGGCGGCCTACAAAAGCCTCGAATTTTTCGATTTCTTATTTTTCCTCTCTTTTTGGCCTTTTGGTTTTACAAATCAGGCCAAGCTGCCCTAATTATGGCTCATATTTGAAGCATCTTTTGGGTTTCTACAACGCGCCAGGATGGCAGACTCTAAGTCCCCAGAGCAGAAATCATCTTATGTTGGGAGTTATAGCTCTAAAGATTCCAAACTGCATGAAGCTGATAAGCCGATAGTTTAAACATACACCACAGGTATGGTTCTTTATTTAACAATTGAGTCAACATTGTGATAAGACCGGCCCTGGTTATGGACTATAAGTCCCCAGTAGTTCAATTGGGTACTGTGACCCGCCCGACGATCAACCGCCAGGGTACTTGTGATCTATTTTTGTGCAGGGCATTGATCAATCTGATCTGCATAACTCAAAGTTATCATAAGCAGACAGTGATATTTTCTTAAACTGGTGGGTTAGCAGTATTGTGCAAAACAGAAACATGCACGATGGCACGACAGATTAAAGTTTCACTACCCTATTACATGGCTCCGTGAGCCAAACAACATCAAGTGTTTAAAAAAGGATCAAATAGGTAACCGCCCGGCGGTTCAATCTTCTCGGCCTTGCTGACTTGAGGGCTCTGGATCATCCTTTTCTGGTTCGTCGTCCTCCTCCATCGTCTGAAAGTTTGGTGATGACCAATCGATACCACATAAAGCTTGAAATTCAACTTCATCGTCTATAAGTTCAGACGGCTCAACTTCAGGGGCAAAAGTATGCTTACGGATTGGAGGGATTAAATCCATCACTCTATAAGCTGGTGTAGGCATCTTCTGATTCTCCCTACTATAAGCCAGATGGTACTTTGAAAGGTCTGAATCATTTGCAATCAGAGTCGTCATTGGGCTTTGTCGGTGTACTAAAGTAGGGGTACCTTAGTACCCCGAACTTGTGCACGGGCAGTCGTAGCACCCCGCGGCAAGGCTTGCCAGGCGACCGCCAAAACTCTCCATGGTCACATTTTGGGCCATCCAAGAACAAAGTATTTGAGGCAAGGCCCTGGCAGGAGGAGCTTGCTGGGAAGGCCACCCGAAGAGAGCAAGGCCCCGGCAAGAGGAGCTTGCCGGGACGGCCGCTCGAAGCACAAGGCCCCGGCAAGAGGAGCTTGCTGGGAAGGCCGACCAAGGCACGACAAGAGACTTGCTGTGACGCGCCACGCGTCCCGGCAAGGACCGGTGAGCAACAAGCTCCAAGGCGCGACAAGGCATCGACCGCAGCAAGGCGCTTGCCGCAGCAAGTCACCACCCCGTGCCTGCGTTCCAGCTCATCCACCCACGCGTCGCTCTGGGGCCATTCCAGGCGTACGTGGCGAGAGGCTGCGCAGCCAGGGGCATGCGGTGGCGAAGCAACGCTGACAGGGTAGCCGTCGTGGCAAATGATGGCGCCCCTGATGGCCCCTTTTCTGCACTATTTGGGCGACCCAGACGGGCATTTAATGCCCTTGTCCCCTGCCGTCAGAATTAGGTATGATAGCACTGTGCAAACAGCTGTACCCAACACAGCGTTTTCCAGTTTTACCCTCGCCTACGTTGCCACCTATGGGTAACCCCTTGCACATATAAAAGGAGGCCCCATGCGCAACAGAGGAACAGGGGAAGAGAGAGCAGGAAGGAGACCACTCACGCTCGGTCTGATTAGTTGCCTGAGTGTGCTGTAGCACTCAGCGCTCCCAAGAACACAATACAAACCACAAAGCAGCAGTAGGGTTTTACGCATCCGTGCGGCCCGAAGCTGGGTAAATCCCCTTGTGTGCATCGCCTCGATCCGCTCTTCGCGCGGCCTCCGCCCCCCGCCGAACCAGGAAGGGGCTCGGTCCCCATAGGTGTTCGTGCAGGCAGATTTCCCACCGACACCTTTGGCGCGCCAAGTAGGGGGCGTCGAAGTTGTGCGAACCTGATCCGGCGTCTGCACAGGCTAGATCTCCATCATCTTCATCGACATGCCACCGAAGAAGAAGGCCCCGGAGGTGGCTGGTCCATCCGCGTCGAACCCACCGCCCCAGGAGCAAACGGGTGGTGGGGACGGCACTGGCGGCGGAACGGGCGTCGCCGAACCAGCTCATGGTGCCACGGTGTCCGAACATACGCCGACACCTCTCGGCACAGGTAAGCCCTGGTATGACCAGGCAGCCTCTCGCTCCATTCCATGGAGCAGGGACAGTTAGCCCCACGGACCTCGCATACAGGCCACCTCGAGTGCTCGCTCATGCTGAGCTCGAGCAAGAGCGGCTGCGGCGAGATGACGCGCTGCTCCTCGAGGAGGACCGTCTTTAGGCCGCTGTGCGAGCTGCTCGCTACTAGCAAGCTTTGCGCTGCTTTTATAGCCGCAAAGTTAGCGCCAGAAGTTTCGAGGAAGTGGGAAGGCCCTTACCGGGTGAAACAAGTCGCTAGGCCTGGCGCTGTCCGCCTTGAGACCGAAGATACAAATCCGGTGAGCAACTCCTGGAACGTTGGGCATCTTCGTAAGTTTCGCCCATAAGGCGCGGTTGTCGGACCCCGTCCGGCAACCACTCTTCTGTACAAAGTCTTGCCGCTGTTGCATGTGATCCTTTGTACAGAGCCAGGCGCAGACCCTGTGCGCAGATTGAGTTCGTGTGTTCCGCGCATTTTGTCGATCTCATGCTCTTTATTCCTTGCATGCATTATCTGACACTCTGTGCAGCACTGACCCCCGGTAAGCGATGGCGAGCCCCATGTTTCGCCTCGCCAGAAAGCGACCTTGCCGGGCAGCGAGCCGCGGAAAAGCTAAGTTGCCAAAGTTTGAGCAATCGAGTTTTTAAATTTTAAGGTTATCTTCCTCGAACGACCGTACTTTGTATGGAAAACCTGTGTGCGGAGGAACCAGCTCATGGCTAGTCGCACCCTTACTTCGTTTCGAGTCCGCTCAACGATTTAAGTATGCTGCGACCAGACTCGCGCCCTTACTTTGTTTCGAGCTCGCTCAGCGACTTGAGCGTGTCGCGACTGCAATTGCGCCCTTATTTCGCTTCGAGCCTGCTCAACAACTTAAGTGAACCGCGGCTAGTCCCTACAAGGCTTCTTGCCGGTGACGGCACCGCCAGCGGGCTGCCGATGTCCTGCACTCAGCAAGTGTGCCTACGCCGGCAAGTTCCCTAAAAGCGTATGGCAATAACATACAAAGGAGGGAATCAAATAGAGGAAGTAACAGTGCATTCACTACCTAAGATAAAGTTATGTTACAAGATAACTTGTCGCAGCCCTAATGAATCGTTTTCATAACTCGGCCAGCGGCGGCAAGAAAAGAAAAGGGCAGGCGGCCTAATCCACGCGGTCGCCCTCGATCCTCTTGATCCCGGCCACCCTTTCCACAATGGGCGCGACGAGGGCCCTGATCTCCTCGAGGTCAGCGTCTGCCAGCAGGGACCTGAGGACGTTGGTGAGCTTGAGGCCTGGGTTGCGGAAGGCGATCTTCACCAGCACCTTCTCGAGGGCTCCGGCGATGGCATCGCGCGTCTCACCGGCCAGCTGCTCTGGGATCGCGTTCCGGAGATGCAGAAGGGCCGCCACCATGCCTTTGAAGAACGAAGTAAGCTTGGCGCTGGGTGGGAGGTTCGTGTCGGTGGGATACTCGTGACCCTCCATCCCCAGCAGCGACAGCTCCTTGTCGATGGAGGCGGCGATGTCCACCAGACCCTCCGTCCCCCTTTATTGCGACGTGACGCATGCCTGCGGGGCTCAGCCCCGCGCACGCCGCCCACGTCACGCACGCCTCTCCCCACGATGCCGCGTTCGACGCGTGCCGTTCGGGGAGGACGTGGTGGATGCAGAAGAAGATGCAGCGTGACCCAGGCCGCGCGTGCCCGTGCACTGTTTTGGGCCTGGCCCAATAGCGCTCGGCACCGTGTATGGCCCAGGCCCGGGGGCTCCTGTCGGTGTACTAAAGTAGGGGTACCTTAGTACCCCGAACTTGTGCACGGGATGTCGTAGCACCCCGCGGCAAGGCTTGCCAGGCGACCGCCAAAACTCTCCATGGTCCCTTTTTGGGCCATCCAAGAACAAAGTATTTGAGCCAAGGCCCCGGCAGGAGGAGCTTGCCGGGAAGGCCACCCGAAGAGAGCAAGGCCCCGGCAAGAGGAGCTTGCCGGGACAGCCGCTCGAAGCACAAGGCCCCGGCAAGAGGAGCTTGCTGGGACGGCCGACCAAGGCACGGCAAGAGACTTGCTGCGACGCGCCACGCGTCCCGGCAAGGACCGGTGAGCAACAAGCTCCCGGGCGCGACAAGGCATCGACCGCGGCAAGGCACTTGCCACGGCAAGTCACCACCCCGCGCCTGCGTTCCATCTCATCCACCCACACGTCGCTCTGGGGCCATTCCAGGCGTACGTGGCGAGAGGCTGCGCAGCCAGGGGCATGCGGTGGCGAAGAGACGCTGACAGGGTAGCCTTCGTGGCAAACGATGGCGCCCATGACGGCCCCTTTTCTGCACTGTTTGGGCAACCCAGACGGGCATTTAATGCCCTTGTCCCCTGCCGTCAGAATTAGGTATGATAGCACTGTGCAAACAGCTGTACCCAACACAGCGTTTTCCAGTTCTACCCCCGCCTACGTTGCCACCTGTGGGTAACCCCTTGCACATATAAAAGGAGGCCCCATGCGCAACGGAGGAAGAGGGGAAGAGAGATCAGGAAGAAGAGGGAGGAGGAAGGAGGCCACTCACGCTCGGTCTGATTAGTTGCCTGAGTGTGCTGTAGCACTCAGCGCTCCCAAGAACGCAATACAAACCACAAAGCAGCAGTAGGGTTTTACGCATCCGTGCGGCCCGAAGCTGGGTAAATCCCCTTGTGTGCATCGCCTCGATCGGTTCTTCACGCGACCTCCGCCCCCCCCGCCGAACCAGGAAGGGGCTCTGTCCCCATAGGTGTTCGTGGAGGCAGATTTCCCACCGACAGGCATACTTCCTTCACGCAAGCAGCAAAGTATTTTTGATCAAGCGGAGTGCCATCTTCTTTCAAGCTTGGGTATCAAGTGGCTACCTCAGATGGATCTAGCTCTGGTACCCATCCTTTGGTCCGTCTCAAAGCTGTCACGACATCGGCTCTTGGAGCTGAACGCTTCATTTCATCAATCCTAGCATGTAGCACAGAAAGTCTTTTACAAGACATCTATCAAGAGAGTTGGTGCTTGATTAGTCGGAGATATTGTTGCTAGTGTATGCTGAGCTCTAGTGTATAGTTGTTTGACAAGGGTGTAAACCGGCTTCATCTTCACAAGCATGTCTTGGTTAAGGTTGCTGCTCCTAGGACCTGAGTAAATCACAGATTGGTTAGAGGTGGATTTATACTATCACATGAAAAGATTCACTTTTGATGCTTAAGAAGGCGACTCACCAAAGATAGCAGAAACCATCTGAGTTGCACGATGCTTTAAACCGGCGAGCTCAGTGGTCACCTCTTGAAGAGTCGCCTCCGCTTTTTCAGCTCGCTTTGTTAAAGTAGTCTTTTCTTCAGCCCAAGTGCTTCTCTCCGCCTCAAAATTGGTTTTCACTTTTTCCGCCTGAGATATGCTTGTCGGCGTTTTGGGAACGGGGGTCCCCAGACTTGCCTACCTGCGGCCTGCGGCGTGGCTCAAAGGAGGCCCAGCACGGCCCATCTTCATCAACA
Organism: Aegilops umbellulata; assembly: GCA_032464435.1. Classification (NCBI taxonomy): domain Eukaryota; kingdom Viridiplantae; phylum Streptophyta; class Magnoliopsida; order Poales; family Poaceae; genus Aegilops; species Aegilops umbellulata. The sequence goes on from CP136057.1 coordinate 300,798,011, forward strand.
CAAGACCCAAGACCCTCGCGAGGGGCCAAGCCTCGCGGGGCGGACGACGCAGAGCTTCCTTAGGCACGGCCTCATCAGGCTGGCTCACGAGGAGGCGGAGAGATCAAGGCGGGGTACCTCATGAGGTGCCCATGACATAAGCCATGACGACCACGGGCGCCAGGCAGGCGCCAGCCCGTGCAGTGTCCTCCTTTCCTCTTTGGTGCAAAGGGGGCAAGCGCAGGCGAGAGGATCAAGCAAAGGCATCCATTTCGGTGCAACGAGACCAAGACCAGTCCAACGGCGGGAAGGAGGTCACCGTGGAGCCCAGGACGGCGTCACCACGGAGCCTTTGGCAGGCGAGGACCGACTTTAGTCAGGATAAGTGTACCAGATGTTCCCCTTCAAAATGGCCAACTATTGGCGCCCTTCCCGCTCAATATTTGGGGGAGAGGCCCAGGGCCTTTGCCTATAAATAGAACTAGCCACCCCCAGGGTAGAGGCATTATCTTAGCATCTAGCAATCGAGAGATCATTCGGATCCAGCGAGCTAGAATCCAGAGAGAGACTGAGAGAAAGAAGGGCGGCTGAACTCCTCCTAGCAGTTCATCCTCCCAGCCAAGAACAGGCCCTCGTGAGGCTGTTCTTCCTTGTACTGTTCATCATCATCAGCCCAAGAGGCAATCCACCCACCACAAACTAGAGTAGGGTATTACACCACAATGGTGGCCCGAACTAGTATAAACCCTGTGTCTCTTGTGTTGTTCTTTCAGTAGTTTAGATCTTTGCAAGAAGGAGAGGTAGAGGGCGTAATCTCCGCGCGCACCCCAGACTTCGAACCTTAAGGGTCTACCGGAACCCGAAATCCGCCATTTGGTGCGCCAGGTAGGGGTGCGCCGGAATCACCATTTCACGTCCCGTCGCATCGTCATCACCATGTCCGGCGACCAGACGGGCAATCAAGATCCATGGGCGGCGTGGCCCGCCCGCGCAGAGCCGCTCGCCTCGGGTGACCCCGCGCCCCAGGCAGCTCGTGGTCCGCAGGGCGCTGCGGGCCGCGGGCGGCGCGGACAGGCTTCAACAACCCTCACACCGCGGCAAGCGCGGTCGGCAGCAAGGGCCTCCAATCACGCCGTGACCACGACACCGTACACCCGCCGGGAGCAGGCGAACTCGAGGGCCGCGCTCACGGTGGCGCGAGAGCTGCTGCAGTGTAGGCTGCTGGAGGGCGGCCGCGACGTGCTGCTGGAGCGGGTCCCCGAGCTCCTGGGCTTTGCCGCCTCGGGGGCTCACCCCTTCTGCATCTAGCTCCCGTCTCAAGCCCAGGGTGGCACGCGCGGGGGCCCCACGCGCGCCCGCAGGCCCTAAAACTACTCCAACGCCAGTGAAGCCATCGGCGCCGGACTGGCGGTGGCGCTACCCCCGCCCCCGACACGTGAAGGAGAGGGACTTGGCACGGCCCTCGGCGCCAGCGGGCAGCCGTACTACCACCCCACGGTGGGCACACCAAGCAGAGCTCCCTGGCACACGGAGCACTACGGCATAGCCTTCGGGATGACGGCGCCAGAAGAATACGTGCCCCACATGATGGACCAAGGGCACGCTCATGAGGGCGAATAAGGCTCGCTCCTTAGGCCGAGCTGGGGGGACGAGACACCAGAAGCTGAGCTCTTCCAGGAGCCCCGGGACGGTTCCGCCGGCTACGCTAGGGGCGATGATTATCGGGTACCGCTAATTTCTCAGGAGCAGGCATACGCTAATCATGGATCGCAGGAAGTGCAGGTCGCCACAGCAAGCAGCTGCCCCGCTCCCACAGTCTCCTACCCCTCGGGAGGAGGGCGCAGGGGGCTGCAGGAGAGGGGCGGAGATCCGACATCCCCACCGCGGCGTTTAGAGCAAGGCATTCAAAGGAGGTAGGCCCTCCGCTGGGGAGGCGCCTAAGGGCCTGCCCCTGGCGCAGGACCCGTGGTCGTCGGGGGAACCGCTGGCGACCGCTCTACCCCACCAGTGGCGTCCTGGTTTCCGGTCGTCGTTGGTGGCGCTAGAGTGTGGCGCAAGGCGGGGCCCTCGTCTGGCGATATGAAGCAAGGCCGGTACCTGTGAAGAAGTCCCAGTGCCTGAGAAGCTCGCCACCCCATGACACTCTCACGTAATAATGAGTGGGGCTGTACACGCCCCGGAGTCTCAGGGGTGCCGGCCTCAGGCCCTGGGGCTCCCTCCCACGCCCAATGGACAACACTTAGCTCCGCGCTGGTGAGAAGACGTCCAAGACTAGATTAGGTGCCGGACGCGGCCTTTTGACTGCTTTCATTGCCTTTTCCTTTGGTTGTAACTTTTCCCCCACTGGATTTAAGTTGGATTCGAATTTGAGATTTGCGTGTGTTCAGGGAAGGGGTGCTTAGTCTCATTCGAACCATTTCTCGCGTTCTGGTTACCGCTTCACCACAGCTGCCTCCCCTCACGAGCCCCTCGGGAGACGGGTCAGGCCCAGCTCGTGCGTAACCCGGACTGCCGCTGTCGCTCCCTCCAGGAGGATTTTCCAGTGCCTGCGGAGGTTGTCCTCTTAGGAAAAGGCCCGGAGCCTGTGAAGAAGGCGAATGCCTGTGAAGCTGTCGCGTTTAGGAAAAGGCCCAGAGCCTGTGAAGAAGGCAAATGCCTGTGAAGCTGTCGCGTTTAGGAAAAGGCCCAGAGCCTGTGAAGAAGGCGACTGCCTGTGAAGCTGTCGCGTTTAGGAAAAGGCCCAGAGCCTGTGAAGAAGGCGACTGCCTGTGAAGTTGTCGCGTTTAGGAAAAGGCCCAGACCCTATGAAGAAGGCGAATGCCTGTGAAGCTGTCGCGTTTAGGAAAAGGCCCAGAGCCTGTGAAGAAGGCAAATGCCTGTGAAGCTGTCGCGTTTAGGAAAAGGCCCGGAGCCTGTGAAGAAGGCGAATGCCTATGAAGCTGTCGTGTTTAGGAAAAGGCCGGGAGCCTGTGAAGAAGGCGAATGCCTGTGAAGCTGTCGCATTTAGGAAAAGGCCCAGAGCCTGTGAAGAAGGCAAATGCGTGTGAAGCTGTCGCGTTTAGGAAAAGGCCCAGAGCCTGTGAAGAAGGCGACTGCCTGTGAAGCTGTCGCTTTCAGGAAAAGGCCCAGAGGCTGTGAAGAAGGCAAATGCTTGTGGAGCCGCCGCATTTGGGAAAAGGCCCAGAGCCTGTGAAGAAGGCCAAAGCCTGTGAAGCTCCCCGTGAGCGACGCTCTCGTGTCCTACGGATTCAGCTAAGGAACACCCAAGGCATCACGCCCTCCCACGGGCTGCCTCGGGAGCCTGCGCAAAGCAAAGGTAAACCAGCCAACTACCGGGCGCGGGCGCACGCGCAATGTAACAACTACTAACACGACGAGCACAGGTTTTACATAAGGGGATCCCCCTCCCAAAATGCTCTCACAGCCATCAGGCCAAAAACCTGAGTTCTATTCATGCATGGTAAAAAGACAGGAGCGATATATACTCAGTCGGACAAATCCCCCAATGCGTCCTCGGGAGCGCCTCCCGAGCCGTTGCTGGCGTCGCTGAACTCGCCATCGCCGTCTGCGTCGTCACCAGCGGCGTTAGCGCCATTCACCACACCGCCTTCGTCAGCGGCCACGATCCCGTCGTCGTCGTCCAAAGCGAAGGCCCTGACAAGAGTGTCCATGTTGTCTTCTACCCAGTGCGCCAGGTCGTCTCGGACGGCCTGGGGAACTGGGGCGATAGCGGCATCAAAGTTGACGTGGGGATCCATGTTCCGGAGGTTGCTGAAGACACGGGAAAAGACGCGCCCGAGCAGGGCGCGGCTCCTCTCCTCCACCAACCTGTCGGCCCTGACTGACCGCGCCTCCAGCTGCGTCACCACGGCGGTGAAGAACTGAAGGTTCCCACCATAGTTGATTGTGTGCGGCTTGCCAACAGCCGCCTCATAGATGTTGCCCAAGGCCGTGTTAGCTCTCTCCCGGAGCGTGGCGAGCATGGGGTCGTGCACGTGCTCCAGGACCTGACGCTGACGTATCTCATCCGTGTTCTGGCGTGCGACGGCCTCAGCCTCCTCCACACGCTGGCGAAGACGGAGCATCTCGGCCTAGGAGGCGGCTAGTTCCCCTTGCGCAGCCTCAAGGGCAGCCCGAGAGGCATCGGCACGCCGCACCGCCTCCTCCTGCTTGGCCCTCAAGGCTGCGGTCCTTCCTTCAGCCTCGACCCGGATCAACTCCAGTCTCCTCTCGAGCTCGCGCTCGAGGTCTTGGCACGCCATCGCCACCCGACGTCCAACCTCCTCCAGGACACGGGCTTCCCGTGCGGCGACATCGTCCTCCACCCGCGTCACCAAGCGCTCCCTCGTCTCTAGCCGCTCGTACTCGCAGGTGCGTTCGGCGGCTTCCAGCGTCAACTCTTCCTCACGCTTCTGGAGCTCAGCCGGGTTGCCTGAGGCCACCTTCTCGACGCAAGGGCCGCCTCGCGCAGCTCCACTTGCTCCTCCAGTGAGTGGCACCGGGCCAGGAGATCCTGAGCTCGCTCCTCCGCCAATTCTTGCTATCGGTCAGCTTCCCGGGCCTCCTCAGCAGCCTGGGATCGGGCCACCCGGGAGGCCTCCAGCGACGCCTTCGCCTCTTCATCATCAAGGTCGCGCTGGTGGCGCACGAGGGCGATGGCGGCCTCCAGCTCGCGCCTGCCTGCGGCCAGGCGAAGACCCTCGGCCTCTAGGCGCGCGCCTTTGTAGGATCGTAAGTATGTCTAGAGGGGGGGGTGATTAGACTACTTGACCAAATAAAAACTTAACCTTTTCCCAATTTTAGTTCTTGGCAGATTTTAGCAACTTTAGGACAAGTCAAGCAATCATCACACAATTCAAGCAAGCATGCAAAGAGTATATAGTAGCGGAAAGTAAAGCATGCAACTTGCAAGAATGTAAAGGGAAGGGTTTGGAGAATTCAAATGCAATTGGAGACACGTATGTTTTTCCCGTGGTTCGGATAGGTGGTGCTATCCTACATCCACGTTGATGGAGACTTCAACCCACGAAGGGTAACGGTTGCGCAAGTCCACGGAGGGCTCCACCCACGAAGGGTCCACGAAGAAGCAACCTTGTCTATCCCACAATGGCCATCGCCCACGAAGGACTTGCCTCACTAGCGGTAGATCTTCACAAAGTAGGCGATCACCTTGCCCTTACAAACTCCTTTGTTCAACTCCACAATCTTGTCGGAGGCTCCCAAGTGACACCTAGCCAATCTAGGAGACACCACTCTCCAAGAAGTAACAAATGGTGTGTTGATGATGAACTCCTTGCTCTTGTGCTTCAAATGATAGTCTCCCCAACACTCAACTCTCTCTCATAGGATTTGGATTTGGTGGAAAGAAGATTTGAGTGGAAAGCAACTTGGGGAAGGCTAGAGATCAAGATTCATATGGTAGGAATGGAATATCTTGGCCTCAACACAAGGGTAGGTGGTTCTCTCTCAGAACATATGAGTTGGAAGTGTAGATGTGTTCTGATGGCTCTCTCCATGAATGAAGAGGAGGTGGAGGGTTATATATAGCCTCCACACAAAATCCAACCGTTACACACAATTTACCAATCTTGGTGGGACCGAATCAACAAACTCGGTCGGACCGAAAAGGTAAACCTAGTGACCGTTAGAGATTTTCGGTGGGACTGACATGCAACTCGGTAGGACCAATATGGTTAAGGTTAGGGCATAACGTAATCTCGGTGAGACCGATTACACAAACTCGGTGAGACCGATTTGGTAATTGGCTAACCAGAGAGTTGGTCAGGCAAACTCGGTGGGACCGATTTGCTCTTTTGGTGAGACTGAAAAGGTACAAAAGGGAAATAGAGAGATTGCAACCCCATCTCGGTGAGACCGAGATCCCTATCGGTAGAACCGATTTGCTAGGGTTTGGAAGTGGCTTATGACAAGTGAAAATCGGTGGCGCCGGATGGAAAGAATCGGTAGGACCGAGTTTGGCTTGGAGTTTAGGTCATTTGTGGATATGGGAAAGTAGCTGAGGATTTTGGAGCATATCATTAAGCACATGAAGCAAAAGGCTCATTAAGCAACACCTCATCCCTCCTTGATAGTATTGGCTTTTCCTATGGACTCAATGTGATCTTGGATCACTAAAATGTAAAAAGAAGAGTCTTGAGCTTTTGAGCTTGAGCCAATCCTTTGTCCGTAGCATTTTGAGGGTTCCACTTTCACCATCCATGCCATGCCAATCATTGAGCTTTCCTGAAATAATTGTCTTGGAATAACATTAGCTCCATGAGCTATATGTTGTTATTAATTACCCAAACCACCTAGGGATAGTTCCACTTTAAATCTCCCCCTTTTTGGTAATTGATGACAACATATAGATCAAAGCTTCGACAAATGATAATAAGAATGAAACATATCGTCGCTTTGAGAAGTATGTGATAAGTAAGAGCTCCCCCTAAATTTGTGCATATTTAAAATTTGCTTTGGACTGCAAATGCACGAAGAGTTAGAATTATGGGTTACTCTTCCATGTCACATACATCTTGGTGGAGCGCTCAAAATGGTAATAATGAAATACATGCACTCATCACCAAGGAAAAGTGAATGACCACAAAAGATAGATAAGATATATCAAGCATGCATAAGTGTAGCTTATGATCAAACACATGATCATGAATGTCTCACAAGCATATCAAAGTATCTCGACCAAAAGCAAACAATGTTTGAGAAACCACCAAATAAAGCAAGAGAGAAAAAAGCAACACTCTCTCTCTCGAAGCCTATGATCTATACATTTTTCTCCCCCTTTGGAAACAAGTTACCAAAAAGTTCCTAGAAAATGCATAGTGCTAGATCGACACTCAGGCTTGATCTTCTGGTGGTGGTGGAGTCTGGATCACTCCAAGGACGAAGGCTTCCATAGACGTGGTTGGAGTTGGAGCTGAAGTGGATGATAGAGCTGGTTGGGCTGGTGCTATGGCTGGAGCTGAGGCGGTGGCTCTTGTGTCAGGAACTGGCACTGCACTGGACCTCTGAGCTCGTGGCACTCTGGAAAATGCATCAGTGGTAGTCTTCCCTTTCCTCTCCTTCATATCATCTTGGAGTTGCTCCACTGCAGTCTGAATCTCTATCACCTTGATATCCAAGTCATAGAACTTTTGTTCTACGATTCTCTCTAAGCTTACTTGGTTCTGAGTTAGGGTGGCCAGTCCTTTCTCAATCCGCAGGGTGGATGCAATCAAGTAACTGAGCTGCTCTTGCTTGTTCTTCAAGAAGTACTCAGATGCCTCCTCTTGAGTTGGCATCTTGGCAGCTTTCTCCTTCCTTGCCTTCTCCTTCTTGGCTTGTGCTTGGGCTGATGATGGTTCATTTTCATTCCTCACAACTTGGTTGTCCTCGAAATCTGGATGAATAGGCAAATGTCCCTTGTCCAACAAGTATGTGTCTGTGCCCATTCTTGAGTTAATCAACATCTGGATCTGAGGGGCATAACCACAGCTCCTCTTCTGATCTGCTGCAGTCCTCTTGATAGTCTCTACTATGAGGCTCATAACCTTAAATTTCTGAGGCACATCAAAGATATGTAGCAGGTTGATGGCATGACCTCTGATCATCCTGTGATCTCCAGACTTGGGCAAAAGTGTGTGCCTAAGGATCCAGTTGATCATAGGCAGACCTGACAACAAGTGTTTACAGACCCAAACTAGTGAGTGTCAAGATCATCTACTGGAGTCTCCTTGTACATATTTGCCATAGTGTTATGATCCATCTTTTTCTTGGAATAGACATCCAAGTCATCTTCATTTTCCTCAACAGTTGAGTGGTACCTTGTACCTTCAGACATCCATGTGATCCTTCCATCTGGGTAGAAATGTGCTGTGGAGTAGAACTGCATGATCAGCTCCTCATTCCACTTTGTGAGCTTCTGCCCAACAAAGTCAGCTACTCCACATGCCTTGAAGCTGTCTTGCACTCCAGGGTAGTGCTCTTCATTGTCCTTGATATATTCCCAGTCGACCCATCTCATATCACACACAACAGGCTTCTTGTCCAACAAGACTGTCTCATAGAAATCCTGTTGTTCCTTAGTGTGGAACCTGTAGTCAACAACTGTCCTTCTCCTGGTAGCATATGGACCCTCTGCTCTCCACTTTCTTAGCCCAGAGTCTCTTCTGATCTTCATATCCTCAGCCACAGGATGAGCATCATTGTGGTCTGGGATCTTGGGCTTCAACTTTCTCAGCACTTGGCCTTCCTCTTCTTCTGCAGTGTCAGGCACTGGGGCCTTGTTCTTCTCAGAAGCTGGGATGCTCCTGCTGCCTTCATCTGAAGAGCTGGAGGGACTAGTGCCCTCACTCATCTGCACTGGCTGCTCTGACAGGTTTTGGCTATCACTCTGGTCTGACATGATGAACAAGCTGACTGCTGACCCTCTGAATAGTTTATAGATGAGGTAGAGTGGATGAGCATCACAAAATGCAGAGATTTTTGCAAAAGAATGATTCAAAAACTTAGTTTTAGTTTCCCACAGAAAGCATTTCGGATCTACCAATTTTCAAACTCGGTGATACCGAAGCAGTTTTTGGAACCTAAACTAGTGAACTCGGTTGGATCGAGTCACAGTTCGGTGGCACCGAGACTGCTAGGGTTTCACAAAGTTCCAAAATCGATCACACCGATTAGCAATACTCGGTCAGACCGAGTTTTACTTGTGCAATGGCATAAGCCAAATCGGTGGGACCGAGTTTTTCAACTCGGTGGGTCCGAGATGGTTTCGGCGGAAACCTAACCCTAAAATTTTCGAATCAAACCTATTCTATGAGTTCATTGACTGGATAGGAGTTTATCAAACGTGGCAAGAATCATTATGTTCACAATGTGCTAGGAATCGGATTGGGGAATAGCACAAAGATCGAGTCCATACCCTAGTCCGGCGGAGACTCGCTACGGCGGCAATGGCGGGGTTGATTCCCGTTGACGGCGACGGAGACCAGCGACTGGAGGCGGCTGGCGGCGAGGAGACGATCCGGAGACCACGTAGGCAGAGCGAGCTATCGCGCGGGCGAAGGGGTTCGGAGAAATTTCCAAATTTTTGCCCGTGTCTATATATAGCCCGACCCTGTCGGTGTGACCGAGTGGAACAACTCGGTGGCACCGGGATGCAAAACTGTATACATTTATTGCAACTCGGTGTGACCGAATGGTTCAAATCGGTTGCACCGAGATCGAAAACATAGATCAACTTAATGATCTCGGTTAGACCGAAAGTGGGGTATCGGTTAGACCGAGAATCACAAAGAGGTTTTGGAAGTTTAAGTCTATGACGAATCGGGGACTCCGAGTGCTCCTCACACAGAGTGGTTCGAATCTGACTTGATCAATTTTGTGATGTAGCATGAATAGAGTTTGAGACGAGAAAAGCATAGATAGCTAGAGGAGGTTCTTAGGCATCCTTGTCCATCCACTCGGCAAAAGAAAATAAAGCCAAACAATCAAAACAACAAGTGGATGTCCTCGAATGAGTAAAATATGCAACCAACATGCTCACACAATAAAATGGCAATTGAAATATGTGACAAAGCATGCACATCCAGTTCTAGCATCTATCAAGCAATTGGCGATGACTAGGTCATCTATATATGAGTATATTGACTTAGGAGTCAAATGAGAACATTTGATCATAGGTCATACTCATCGTTTAAGCTCAAGTGGGGCTACCACTTTTACATAAAGCATTGTTGTGTTCACATCATTAGAGTTGCTTCAACTCATGTCTTAGAGTAAAACTCCCCCTAGATGTGATATCCCCCCTAAGAGGGATGAACTAACCATGGGTTTTGTCGATGATGACTTCATGTAGATGTTGAATATGTGGATGCTCAATGTTGATGTAGATCACTTGGAGCTATCCTTTTGAGTGATTTGCACTTTCAATACCTACATGGGTTAGTCCCACAGGGAACAAACAAGAATATCCATAGACATAGAGTGATGCACACACAAGATGATGTCTATGAAGGCTTTTAGGTTACCTTGTCCCTTGACTTACCAACAAGAGGGTTTGTGACTCCTTGAACTAGTGCAAGATGTGGAAGTTGATTGCACTTGTTCTTGCCAAAATGATAAGAGTGAAGTATGTTGGCGGAGTCACCCTGAAGAACTCTCTAGTTCTTCTTCTTTTGGAGCCACACCATCTTGATGGGAATCCTTGGAGTTGTAGTCGTACTTGATGAAGTGCAACTTGAAGTAGTCTTTGGAATCTACTTGACTAAGGTCTTAGGAGCTTCTTCAAATGCATCAATTTCCTCTTGAAGCTTGTCCTTGCCTTTTTGCTTGTAGTCTTGTTGTGGAAGATCATCTTGAGTTTGTGCCCCCTTGAAAGAAGTAGGATCATACTTCTCTTGTTGAGGAACAAACTTTGTCTTGGGGTATTTATCTTCTTCCCACTCAACTCCATTGGCATTGAACTTTCGTTCAAAACCAACACCTTGATTCTTCCGGTGCCTTCCTTGCTTGCGTACAATCTCCTCGAATTGCTTACTTCCGGCAAGGCTTTTGTACACTCCTTTCTCTATGATTCCCTTCAATAAGCTATTTTCTTGCTCAAGAGTAACTTGGCTAAGAGAATCGTTAGTGGAATCAAGAGAACTACTAGAAGCAACAATATTGGATTTAACATGATCATTGTTACTACTAGAGGAAGAATCTTTCTTGGTCTTGTTATTAGACTTGACTTGAGGCATGTAAGTGGATAAGAGTAAACGCTTGGCAATGTAAGAAGAACTTTTCTTGTGGAGATCATCATTGATTGCCTTTAAGAACTCATGCTCTTGCTCAAGATTGAGCTTTTCAAAGCGTAACTTCTCATGAGCTCTTAAAAGGTCTCGATGATCTTCGAAGATAGTTTCATGAGCTAACTTAAGAGTGTTTAGTTCTTTAGTAAGAGCCTCAATTTTCTCCTTATCATTGTCATTCGTTTTATCTTGATTAGCATGATTAATTGACGTTTCATCATAGTATTCATCACTAGAGTTGTCAACAAGTAAATCATCATCACCTAACAAGTCATCCTCATCACTATTGAAATCAACATACTCAGGATGAGTTACCTTAGCACCTTTGGCCATGAAGCATCTTCCAATTCCTTCATTTGGTGAGTCAAATATGTCGTAGGAGTTGGTTGACACAAGTGCTAGACCGGCAACTCCTTCATCTTGAGTATATTCAGAATCGGAGTGATAACTTCTCTCGGAGTGGTTGTCGGAGTCGGAGCCGGATACCCATTCACCAACATGAGCTTGATGTCTTCGTTTTATGTAGCTCCTTGATGATTTTTCCTTTCTTTCCGAATCCTTGCCTCTCCGTGAGTACCTTCGTTCATAACGATCATCTCTACTCCTTCTCTCTCTTGATGGTGATTCTTCTCTTTTGCCTCTTCTTTTTGGAGAATCTTCTCTTCTTTTGTAGGGAGCCGTACACTCATTGGAATAGTGTCCGGGTCTTCCACAATTGTAGCAGTTTTGCTCTCGACTAGAAGATCTTTTGTCATTGTAGGACCTTGACTTGGAGCTTCTATCTCTGCTTCTACTCTTGTAGAACTTGTTGAAGTTCTTCACCATTAAGCTCAATTCTTCGTTGAAGTTTTGTTTCTCACTTGATGATGTGGGGGCTTCACATGAGGCTTTGTAGGCACCACTTGATTTGTTGTGAAGTTCCTCTTTATCCTTGAGTGACATCTCATGAGCAACAATTCTTCCAATGACCTCCGTTGGCTTGAGATCTTTGTAATTGGTCATCATTTGGATCAATGTGCACACGGTATCATATTTTCCATCCAAGGCTCTTAGGATCTTCTTGATGATGAATCTGTCAGTCATCTCTTCACTCCCTAAGCCGGCAATCTCGTTTATGATGAGAGCAAGCCTAGAGTACATTTCAGCGACACCTTCACCATCCTTCATTTTGAACTTGTCAAGTTGACTTTGAAGCACATCCAATTTGGATTCCTTGACGGAGTCGGTACCTTCGTGCATATCAATCAAAGTATCCCAAATTTCGTTTGCATTCTCAAGACGGCTGATTTTGTTGAATTCTTCGGGGCATAATCCGTTGAAGAGAATATCACAAGCTTGAGCGTTGTATTGTAACATCTCCAACTCATACGCGGTAGCTTCACGATTTGGTTCTTTCCCGTCAAAGAAGTCACCTTGCAAACCAACAGACACAATAGCCCAAACGGCGGGGTTATGTCCAAGAATATGCATTTTCATTTTATGCTTCCAACTAGCAAAATTAGTGCCATCAAAGTAAGGACCTCTACGGTGATAATTTCCCTTGCTAGATGCCATACTCTCCTAGGTTGTGAAACCAAGGCTATGACCACCAAAAGCTATGGAAATCAAAGAAAATGGAGACCAAAGCTCTGATACCACTTGTAAGATCGGAAGTATGTCTAGAGGGGGGGGGGGTGATTAGACTACATGACCAAATAAAAACTTAACCTTTTCCCAATTTTAGTTCTTGGCAGATTTAGAAACTTTAGGACAAGTCAAGCAATCATCACACAATTCAAGCAACCATGCAAAGAGTATATAGCAGCGGAAAGTAAAGCATGCAACTTGCAAGAATGTAAAGGGAAGGGTTTGGAGAATTCAAATGCAATTGGAGACACGTATGTTTTTCCCGTGGTTCGGATAGGTGGTGCTATCCTACATCCACGTTGATGGAGACTTCAACCCACGAAGGGTAACGGTTGCGCGAGTCCACGGCGGGCTCCACCCACGAAGGGTCCACGAAGAAGCAACCTTTTCTATCCCACCATGGCCATCGCCCACGAAGGACTTGCCTCACTAGCGGTAGATCTTCACGAAGTAGGCGATCTCCTTGCCCTTACAAACTCCTTGGTTCAACTCCACAATCTTGTCGGAGGCTCCCAAGTGACACCTAGCCAATCTAGGAGACACCACTCTCCAAGAAGTAACAAATGGTGTGTTGATGATGAACTCCTTGCTCTTGTGCTTCAAATGATAGTCTCCCCAACACTCAACTCTCTCTCATAGGATTTGGATTTGGTGGAAAGAAGATTTGAGTGGAAAGCAACTTGGGGAAGGCTAGAGATCAAGATTCATATGGTAGGAATGGAATATCTTGGCCTCAACACAGGGGTAGGTGGTTCTCTCTCAGAACATATGAGTTGGAAGTGTAGATGTGTTCTGATGGCTCTCTCCACGAATGAAGAGGAGGTGGAGGGCTATATATAGCCTCCACACAAAATCCAACCGTTACACACAATTTACCAATCTCGGTGGGACCGAATCAACAAACTCGGTCGGACCGAAAAGGTAAACCTAGTGACCGTTTGAGATTTTCGGTGGGACTGACATGCAACTCGGTAGGACCGATACGGTTAGGGTTAGGGCATTACGTAATCTCGGTGAGACCGATTACACAAACTCGGTGAGACCGATTTGGTAATTGGCTAACCAGAGAGTTGGTCAGGCAAACTCGGTGGGACCGATTTGCTCTTTCGGTGAGACCGAAAAGTTACAAAAGGGAAACAGAGAGATTGCAACCCCATCTCGGTGAGACCGAGATCCCTATCGGTAGAACCGAGACCCCTAGCCAAGAACAGACCCTCGTGAGGTCGTTCTTCCTTGTACTGTTCTTCCTCATCAGCCCAAGAGGCAATCCACTCACCACACTGGAGTAGGGTATTACACCACAATTGTGGCCCGAACCAGTATAAACCCCATGTCTCATGCGTTGTTCTTGCAGTAGTTTAGATCCTTACGAGACGGAGAGGTAGAGGGCACAATCTCCGCGCGCACCCCAGAGTTCGAACCTTAAAGGTCTGCCGGAACCCGTGATCCGACAGCGGGCGAGACGGAGGCATGGGGTTCTTCCCTCTCTCCTTCTTCGTCGGAGCCATGGCGATGGGAAGGAGGGAGAAGATTCGAGATTGGATTGGATGCAGGAGCTGGAGTTCGAAGGGAGGAAGAATAGAGGACGCTCGAGCAACAGGAAGGGGAGCGGCTGTGTGCAACTACGAGTCCGCCTAGCAGGGCGCAAGAAAAGGGGGCGTGGGGGAACAGTGCCGCCCCACGTCCAATCAACCGCGGCGCTTCGCCCTTGCCCTTCCTCCTTTCTGCACGGCCAAGTCCGGGCGCGCCTTGGGCCCGGGGGCTACTGCCGGCGTTCTGCGAACAGGAGTTCCCAGACTTGCCTGCCCGTGGCCTGCGGCGTGGCTCAAAGGAGGCCCAGGACAGCTCATATTCATCAACACAAGATCCAAGACCCTCGCGAGGGGCCAAGCCTCGCGGGGCGGATGACGCAGAGCTTCCTCAGGCGCGACCTCATCAGGCTAGCTCACGAGGAGGCGGAGAGATCAAGGCGGGGTACCTCACGAGGTGCCCATGACGTAAGCCATGACGACCACAGGCGCCAGGCGGGCGCCAGCCCGCGAAGTGTCCTCCTTTCCTCTTTGGTGCAAAGGGGGCAAGCACAGGCGAGAGGATCAAGCAAAGGCATCCATTCCGGTGCAACGAGACCAAGACCAGTCCAACGGCGGGAAGGAGGTCACCGTGGAGCCCAGGACGACGTCACCACGGAGCCTTTGGTAGGCGAGGACCGACTTTAGTCAGGATAAGTGTACGAGATGTTCCCCTTCAAAATGGCCAACTGTTGGCGCCCTTCCCGCTCAATATTTGGGGGAGAGGCCCAGGGCCTTTGCCTATAAATAGGACTAGCCACCCCCAGGGTAGAGGCATCATCTTAGCATCTAGCAATCGAGAGATCATTCGGATCCAGTGAGCTAGAATCCAGAGAGAGAGACAGAGAGAAAGAAGGGCGGCTGAACACCTCCTAGCAGTTCATCCTCCCAGCCAAGAACAGGCCCTCGCGAGGCTGTTATTCCTTGTACTGTTCATCATCATCAGCCCAAGAGGCAATCCACCCACCACAAACTAGAGTAGGGTATTACACCACAATGGTGGCCCGAACTAGTATAAACCCTGTGTCTCTTGTGTTGTTCTTTTAGTAGTTTAGATCTTTGCGAGACGGAGAGGTAGAGGGCGTAATCTCCGCGCGCACCCCAGAGTTCAAACCTTAAGGGTCTGCCGGAACCCGAAATCCGACAATGCTGAACTGGAATTTTGACTCAGCCTTTCGGGTCTCAGATTCTTGATTCGCCAACCGGGTATTTCCATCCGTTAACTGTGACTCAGGCTCAGCAATGGCAACCTGTATATAGCACAGAATTGTCAACACATTCATATCAAGGTTATAGGAATATAAGTCCCAAGTCTTTTGCATGCAACAACACTTGGCACTTGGGGGCTAATGCATGCCGAAAGATCTCTTCATACAAATGGCTCATGTGAATAAGTCCCAAGCACTTTGCAAGCAAGAGTACTTGGCACTTGGGGGCTAATGCCTATTGCTCGTGTCTCATAAAGCAACGTAAAAATCCCCTTCAAGCAATAACTATGAGTTCAAGTTAGGATTGCGCATGCGAAAACGTCATCGTGCCCGTAGATCCAGCAGAACTATACTAGTTTCCTACGGAAAATCTCGCTAAATTTCTCGCTGTAGCACATCAACATCTTTTCTTTACAGGAGCACATCAACACTCAAGACAAAGATTCATTAGAAAATCGCACTCCACAAAGGAATCATCCCATGAATCAAACACAACTCCCGTATACATCTACACCGGACATATTGCCCACGGGAACCAGATCCAATCGACGTTGAATTCCTTGTCCACAAGCATTTCATCGAGTATATTTCCCTAGCCAGCCAACCGTTTTCCGAGCTCAACTTCCCGAACGTGCAAGCGTGCCCAACCACTGTCATGTCCACGCGGGGCCCGGCCGTCCATCGGCCCCACCCGGCAGCGTCCCAGCGGTCAATAAGAGTCTCGCTGTCCCGGGAATCTGTGTTGTTGGACTCGCGGAGAGCAGAGCAGAGCCGAGCGAGCACCACTCTTGGGGACTGTGCTGTAAATAGTTACAGCCGGCTCATGGGGGCTACACCGACATTCTTTCCTTTGTAAACAATGGTGAACATGACCGGCTCATTCATGCGGATTAAACCAACCCTTGGGGACTACGGATGCAATGCTAAATTGTTTACACATCTGGTTTAATTTTAACTATGACAACTGGCCTTAGAAGGATTCTACTACAGATGTTCATGGCTCTCTAAGTCTACGGTGTATTCAATCCTATCATACACAGTAGACTTGGGGGCTGGCCAGATGGACATAATTTATTTAAGCAGGAAGTCATGCCTCATGTTTATGATGCATTTGCTTCACCATATAAATTTCAAGATCGCGGCTGGAGTGTACTTGGCTGAGGTAGCCAGAGAGTATTTCACTGCTGCTCAATTGTGCATAATGGGAGACGTCAAACCTCACTTTCCGCCTATCAATAACCTCTTGTTTGGCAGAGTGCTTGGCCAAAGCTGTTGGATTTCCCGGTTCTGTAAAGCCGGTGACAGTGATCAGAATGTCATCAGTATGAGTCTCTGGCGGCTTAAGTGGGCTTAATGGTGCAGTGTTTGAAGATTTGATATTGGTGTCATCAATGGGGAGATCAGGAATTTCAGGTGGAACATCAGGGGCAGGTTCGTCTAGTTGTTTTTCAGAAGCATCGGGTGCAGAGACTTGCTATTCTGGTTGAACAAAATTTGGATCCTCAGCTGGCTTGGTCACCCTTGCCTTCTTGCTAGGCTTTGCTTGTCCACTACATGGGTTATGATAAGTCCGTATGATTGTAAGAGTATAAAGAGGTACAGAATAAAAGGTAATTATAGTTACCCAGGGGCAGTCTTGAAAGCCGGCAGCTGGGTTTGTGATGAGTCGCTAGAGGAAGAACGGGAAACCTCCTGATCAATGGAATCGGCAGAGTTAAGTGGCTGGCAAATGAGACCCGATAGCGGGTAAAAAGAGTTTAAGTTCGGAAGAACCTCGTTTCGACATTTTCGTGGAGTGGGAGTGTTTGGTAAGCCGGAGGACAATTCTTCACCTCCGCTGGTTTGGGTTTGTCGCTGATTCTCGTGTTGCTGTTGCTTCAAAAGAAAGTGAGGATCTAAATGTGCCAAGGGGTGTGAAAACCTTACTTTCCGGGTTACTTGTCGAAGTTTCTGTCTTGGAAAAGGTT
This sequence comes from Aegilops umbellulata, assembly GCA_032464435.1. Taxonomy (NCBI): domain Eukaryota; kingdom Viridiplantae; phylum Streptophyta; class Magnoliopsida; order Poales; family Poaceae; genus Aegilops; species Aegilops umbellulata. Next base: position 300,815,143 of record CP136057.1, read on the forward strand.
TTGAGCTGGAGGAAATAATAGTTACCTCTTCTCCAACTGCTTGGCTGGTTCCCGTGTCATCCTGATAATAGTCAGTGTCAATAAGGTGCTTGAAAAAAGAGCCAAGGGAGTCAAGGGCTACCTCCGACTCAGAGCTGTCATTCAGTTCAAACATGTCAGAGGTGCTTGGTTTCTTCTTATTTCTCTTAGTAGTCTTCTTGGCGGCTTTCTTGGCAGCTGAGGGAGTCCAGGATTAGGGGTATCCGGATAGCTTGACTATATCCTTTGTCCGGACTGTTGGACTATGAAGATACAAGATTGAAGACTCCGTCACGTGTCCGGTTGGGACTCTCCTTGGCATGGAACGCAACCTTGGCAATATGGATATGAAGATCTCCTCCCATTGTAACCGACTCTGTGTAACCCTAGCCCCCTCCAGTGTCTATATAAACCGGAGGGTTTAGTCCGTAGGACCAAGAACAATCATACCATAGGCTAGCTTCTAGGGTTTAGCCTCTACGTTCTCATGGTATATCAACTCTTGTACTACTCATATCATCAAGGTCAATCAAGCAGGAAGTAGGGTATTACCTCCATCAAGAGGGCCCGAACCTGGGTAAACATCGTGTCCCCTGCCTCCCGTTACCATCCGCCTTAGACGCACAGTTCGGACCCCCTACCCGAGATCCGCCGGTTTTGACACCGACATTGGTGCTTTCATTGAGAGTTCCACTATGTTGTCGCCGTAAGGTTTGATGGCCCCTTTAATCATCGGTAACGATGCGGTCCAGGGTGAGGTCTTCTTCCCCGGACAGATCTTTGTATTCGGCGGCTTTGCACTGCGGGCCAACTCGTTTGGCCATCTGGAGCAGATCGAGAGCTACGCCCCTGGCCACAAGGTCAGGTTCGGAAACTTGAATTACACTGCCAATATCCATGGAGACTTGATCTTCGACGGATTCGGGCCCATGCCAGGTGTGCTGCACGATCATGATGAGCATTATATAGCTCTGCCGTCGGACAACGTTCGGGAAATCACACCAGCAACTACTCCGGCCTTCAACCTGAAACAGATTGCGCCATCCGAGGATGGGCGGATAGACCCCGCCTTAGAGGTCGCATCCTCAATGGCGATAGAGCCGAATACTAACCTTACCCATCATGAGAACCATGACGCCGAACCAATGGACTCGCCTCCGGCAACGGACTCTGAACTGCCTGCGCCCATGCCTATCAAATCGGATTGGGCGCCGATCATGGAGTTCACCTCTGCGGATATCTTTCAGCACTCGCCCTTTGGCGATGTACTAAACTAGTTAAGGTCTCTCTCCCTGTCAGGAGAATCTTGGCCAAACTATGTCTGACTAGACTGGGATGTGGATGACGAAGAAATTCACTCCCCACCCACCACCCACTTAGTAGCCACTGTCGATGATTTAACCGACATGCTCGACTTCGACTCTGAAGACATCGATGGTATGGACAACGATGAAGGAGACGAACAGGAACTACCGCCCACGAGGCACTGGACCGCCACCTCATCATATGATATATATATATATATATATATATATATATATATATATATATATATATATATATATATATGGTGGATACACCCAAAGAAGACAATGGCGAAAATGGCGCTGCTCTAAGTCTCACCACAGCAAAAGCGGTGATACCGGCACTGGAGATAACAGTACTCCAGACAGTGCCCAGGATGATGACAATCCCCTCCAGCACGATCTAGAGCTGGAGGATGAACAAGCCAGCCCTCCTAAGCGAGGGGCAGAGGGAGAAGCGGAGGATGACAATTACATGCCTCTCTCCGAAGACGAAGCGAGCCTCGGCGGCGAAGAATTTTTCGTGCCTGAGGATCCCATCGAACAGGAGCACTTTATGTGCCGGCTTATAGCCACAGCAAATAGCCTGAAGAAAAAGCAACAACAGCTTCGAGCTGATCAGGATTTGCTAGCAGACAGATGGACTGAAGTCCTTGCGGCCGAGGAATATGAACTCGAACGCCCTTCCAAGGGTTACCCGCAGCGCAAGTTGCTTCCCCAACTTGAGGAGAAAGCATTGAAACCTACATCACCAACGTACGATGCGGCTGATCGGCCACCTCGTGGCCAAGATAGAGAGGCATTCCAGCCTGAAGCTCCGCCCGCACCCCGCCGCCACTCAAACAAAAATACCAAGGCACGAGGAAACATGCGAGACCTGCGAGATGTATTAGAAGACAGGGAAAACAGGCAAGATCGATCTACAGATCATGAGGGCGCACGCCTACACGCGATGATGATCGTCACGCCGGATACACTAAATGTAAATCCGACGAGCTGAACACAGCAGACAAGATTCATATGAACTACGTCGTGATATAGCCCGGCATAGAGGCGCCGCACACCCCCCATGCTTCACTGATGAAGTTATGGATCACGAATTCCCAGTGGGTTTTAAACCCGTAAATTTCGAACCGTATGATGGCACAACAGACCCCGCGGTATGGATTGAGGATTCCCTCCTCCACATCCACATGGCCCGTGGTGATGACCTACACGCCATCAAGTACCTCCCACTAAAACTCAAAGCACTAGCTCGGCATTGGCTGAATAGCTTGCCAGCAGACTCTGTCGGCAGTTGGGAGGATTTGGAAGATAAATTCCTTGACAACTTCTAAGGCACTTATGTGCGACCACCGGATGCTGATGATTTAAGTCATATAAACCAGCAGCCAGGGGAATCGGCCAGGAAATTCTGGACCCGGTTCCTAACAAAGAAGAACCAAATAGTAGATTGTCCAGATGCAGAGGCCTTAGTGGCATTTAAACATAATATCCCTTCGAATGGCTCGCCCGGAACCTCGGTCAAGAGAAGCCAAAATGCATGGCAGCCCTCACGACACTTATGACCCGCTTTTGTGCGGGCAAAGATAGCTGGTTGGATCGTAGTATCAAAACAACAAGCAAAACTAAAGCCAGGGATAGCAATGGCAAACCACGATGCAACAAACATAAGCGCCGCAAATATGGCGAAAATGCCGAAAACACGACAGTTAATGCCGGGTTCAGGGGCTCAAAATCTGATCAGTGGAATGGGCCAACTAAAAATAAAAATCCGGTTCCTTCCAGCCTGGACCGCATACTCGATCGCCAATGCCAAATTCATGGCACCGCAGAAACGCCAGCCACCCATACAACAGAGAATGTTGGGTCTTCAAACAAGCCTGCAGGGCAGGCGCCAGAAACAAAGGGGGGTCTCAATGTGACGATAGCAACAAAGAGCCCAGACCACCGAACACAGGAGGGCAAAAGAAATTTCCCCCGCATATTGAATCGGTGAACGTGGTACACACCACCCAAATTACCAACTCGGACCGGATATCCATCCTTAGGGATGGTGACTCAACGGAACTTGTCGTCCCACAATATAAACTGGGGCCCATCACCTTCAACCTCACGGATCATCCGGTCAACGCTAATCAGGGCAATCCAGCCGCACTAGTCCTGGACCCAATAATATACGGGTTCCACCTCACTCGAGTCCTTATGGAGGGCGGTATCAGCTTAAATCTTCTTTACCAAGACACAGTGCGCAAGATGGGCATCGATCATTCAGCGATCAAACCCACTAAAGCCACTCTCAGAGGCATCATACCAGGTGAGGAGGCTCGCTTTAAAGGCTGCATTGCCCTTGAGGTAGCCTACAGTTCACTAGAAAATTACCGTATCGAAGAGTTAAACTTCGAAAACGTCCCTTTCCATAGTGGTTATCAAGCACTGCTCGGACGAATATCAAGCACTGCTCGGACGAACCGCATTCGCTCGGTTCAATGCGGTGCCACATTATGCCTACCGTAAGCTCAAAATGCCCGGTCCACGCGGCGTCATCACGGTTAATGGCAAGGCCAAACTTTCCCTCGGCGCCTGCATATACTCCATTGCCTTAGCAGCAGAGACAACGAGCAACACCTTGCAGTCAAACCTCGAGAAGACGTATGGGCCTACGGATACCGTCAAGGAACTCCGACCTACTTCACAGAAGGATAGACTGGCCCGTCCAGGGCTCAATTAAACACTCCGGCGAAGGCCAGGGCAGGCCGCACTCGGCGGCTTCACCGCCCTGCGGCACATAAATATTTCTTACATTTCCCTCGCAGGTTCACCTTTGCGCCGACCAGGATGGACTATATGAAGGAAGCTTGAACGCGTAAGGGAATCCTCTGACATTCCCCGCAATGACCATCTACGGATCCGCACTCAGCCTCTTCCACCTGGTTTCAGCAGGTTCCGCAGTCATATTCCTTTCTTTTGCATATCACATTACTTGTACCTATACGCATAGACGTACCACCTAAATACAACATGAGGATTTATATGACGCTTATCTGCTGATTATTTCTTATTGAAACTCCTCTGTTAAAGTGGCATTTGCAAATAGCGATACGCCTTAAAATATGCCAGGGGCTACGTTTTTCCCATAATATGGCAGTAAAGTCCGAACACCTTCATGGAAGTTCGGCACCCCGAGCTTATAGCATTATATGCATCAGCTCCGAATCATGTCTTGGGTCAATAGTTGGGTTTGCCCGGCTCCCATGTTTTGGTACCTTACATTCCGCTATATCGGCTAAGGTAGCACTGGTAGAACTACTGCGATTATGTCCCGGTTCTTCCGGACGAACACCTCAGTAGAGAAAGCTAAAACTGACTGTCATGATAAGGTGAGAGCTGGTCAGCTGTTCGAGAGGTTGCAAAATCTTTAAGGATTTCTTTCGCACAATGCCATAACAAATGCAGCGTGCGACGGATCGGTTCTTTCTCCAATCAGGCACTTATAGAGTCCCTAGTACGGTCTTCCGAACACCAGGGGCCGCGCCGACCATACTAAAGCTCCTATGGCTAAGTGAGAGTAATAAAGCCCTATAGTCCGATTGCCTCGTTCATTGTGCTGAGAACCTCCTTGGGAGGACCCAAAACTGGGATAAAGAGTGCTCAGGTTTATCCCGAACACCCCCGTACTTCATACGTGGGGGCAGAAGCCGACGACTGGCCAACTCTCAGATTTAACATATAAAACGCCCGCACATCAGGGTAAACTTCCATATAACAGGCGGTAACTGATATAACCGACCTTGTTTTAACATTACAAAGGACAACATGATTTGCACTCATGGAAATATAAAGTCCTTGGTGCATAACTCTGCGGCAAGGTAGGATCCTTTCAGGCCATTCTCATAATATAACTCGGGCTTGCAGTGCTCCTTCCCCTTCGGCGGTCCTTCGATCATCAGCTTTTCAGCGTCCATCTTCCCCTGGTGCACCTTTGCACGGGCGAAGGCCATTCATGCACCCTCTATACAGACCGACCGCTTGATGATGTCAAGTCAAGGACAGGCACCCACAAGCCGCTTCACGAGCCCGAAGTAGCTGGTTGGGAACGGCTCAGCAGGCCACAGCCGGATAATTAAATCCTTCATAGCTATTTCCGCCGCCTTCTGTAGGTCGATCAACTATTTCAGTTGATCGGCAAAAGGCCCCGGATAATTCGGTGCCAAATACTGCGACCAGAAGAGCTTATCCGTAGAATTCCTTTCTTCGGCTCGGTAGAATTGAGCGGCATCTGATATGCTGCGAGGTAGCTCTGCAAATACCCCTGAGAAATCTGGATTCAAAATTAGAAACATAAGTTCCCCCCCCAAATACTTACTCTACGGGGAAAACACCTTACCAGCCGTGATCTCTCTTGCCTCTTGGATCTCCTACAGGGCGCTTCGGGTTTTCCCATGGACATCGCTCGTGGCCTGACGAGCCTTGGTGAGTTTGGGCTCTTTCACCGTTAAACTCTGCTCCAAGGTCTCGCATTTCTCTACGGCCTATTGTAGCTCCTGTTTAGCTTTAATAACCCTGGCCTCGTGTTTCTCACAAAGAGCATGCTCAGTGGTCGCCTTTTTCTCGGCTTTGGCCACAGCCTTCTTGAGGGCTTTGACTTCGGTCACAATTCCTAGCGCAATGTCATAAAGCTCAGTTCACACTACAAATTCATTCGCAATAAACGCGAACAAGACTTGTGCATACCCTGTTTATCCCTCAACTGCATTTTCAACTGGTCAAGTTCTTCCTTGGCCCGCTCCAGACTTTGATTCAGTCCAGAGATTTCCACAGTATGGGAGGCAGCAGCCGCTACAAACGCCTGCATATAACAGAAGAGAAATAACTCTCATTTAATGAGTCTTCCTGAATATATATTTGATCCTCTGTCCGGTTTCTTCACCGAATAGTGTATCAGGGGCTACTATCCATACCATGACACTCTTCGACAACACATAAAACATACCTCAAAGCCTCTTATAAGGCTGATACAGGTTTCGTTCAGTCCACTCTCACTTGACTGGATTTTCTCAATCACCACACCCAGAAGGGCACGGTGTTCGTCAACGAGGGAGGCGTCTTTCAACGCCACTAACAAAGCATCCCACACTTCCGAATAGACAGAGGCTGCTAATGGAACACGCACTCCCCCTCCAGCCAAAGGAGGCCAAAGGAGGCAGCCTACTTGATCCTGGAGTCGTACAGGTCTCTGGAATCGCATCCAGCTAGGAGCTGAACTCAGTATCGCCCCCACCATCAGCCCCTAGGGGAATCTTTTCTCCCATGTGTCCGGCCCCTGAGGTTTGACCTCCAGGCGCCGCCTTCACAATTCCCTCCTTTCCTCCTTGGCCTGGGTCCTTCTGGGACGAAGCCTCAGTGTTGTACACCTGTCTGGAGGAAGGGGTCTTTGGAAGCGTCCCGCTCTCCATAGCACTTGAGCTCAGCAAGTCCTATCATCAGGATTGTTTAGCACGAGACCCCGCCGGACTACAAAAAATATGGCTTGGGTTAAAATACTAAGCCACGATGAGTCTGGACGCCTAAAACGTACTCGGATTTTATACACTTATGAGTTCACTAGGGGCTTGGCCCTGGGATCCCATGCCGGGCCGCTGTCGACAGCGGCAGTGGACTCCTCCGGAAGTGGAGCCTTTCCCCTTTTGGGCAGCTCGGCCTCCAAGTGCACGGAGGCCGTCCTCTTCCTTCTTCCCCCCGCAGGGGATTTATCTTCCTCCTCCCCGTCCTCTTCGGAGGCAGAATGGGCATTGGAGCCTTTAGATATTGAGTTAAAAGTGCCGCTGCGACGGAGGCAACCCCGGGTCTTTTTGGCCTCCTACTCGGCCGTCTTCTTCGGTACCTTGTAAGGTGCCAGGACCAACATCTTCGTCAGAAGTGGGATGGCCGGTTCTTCGGGCAGCGGGGCCGGACAATTGATCCGCTCCGCCTTCTTCGTCCAGCTCTGGGAGAGTTATATAAAACACGTTAAGCGTTCCTGTTGGGTTACGTGGTTAAGAAAGCCTGATAACTCACCGAACTTGCCGGGCGAGACAGTTGGTACCCACGGTCTTAGGCGGAGTCCGGCCATGATTTGCTGGACTTGAAGATAACCTTCCAGATGTCCTTGTGCGAGGAGCCGAAAAGCTCCCGCAAGGTTTGGTGCTGGGCCGGATCGAATTCCCACAAATTTCATGTCCGGTGCTGACAAGGCAGGATCCGGCGAATCAACATCACCTGGTCCACATTGACAAGCCCAATGTTCTTGTCTCCCATATGTTCAACACGCGTCTGGAGCACCGACAGTTCGGCGGAAGAGGACCAATCCAGGCCTTTTTTAAGCCAGAATGTAAGTCGCGGGGGAACACTGGATCGGAACTTGGGAGAAGCGGCCGACTCTGTGTCGCGCGGCTCAGTGATATAAAACCACTGTTGTTGCCACTCCTTGACAGAATAATTAAAGGTTCTCGTTGGCCATATCACGTTGGGTATCTTGCTCACCATGGCTCCTCCACACTCGGCGCGCTCACCGCCCACCACCTTGGGCTTCACGTTGAAAATCTTCAGCCATAAACCGAAGTGCGGTGAAATGCGGAGAAAAGCCTCGCACACGACAATGAATGTCGAGATGTTGAGGAAGGAATTAGGGGACAGATCGTGAAGATCGATCCCATAATAATACATGACGCCGCGAACAAACGGGTGGAGAGGAAACCCCAGCCCGCGGATGAATTGACGGAGGAATACAACCCTCTTGTGGGGTTCCGGAGTAGGGACGATTTGTCCCGCCGTCGGAAGACGGTGGCTGATTTTCTTGGCCAGATACCCGGCCTTCCGAAGCTTTTTAATATCCTTCTCTTGGATGGTAGAGGCCATCCATTTGCCTCCCGCTCCTGATCCAGACATCTTCGGAGGACCTCTTGTGAACAGAGAAGAGGAACGCTTGAGCGTTGGAGCTTGAGCAGAAGGGAATGAGCTGGGAGGAAGGTGTGGGTTAGAAGAATAGATGCTTGTCCCCTTGTAAGGACAGAAGAGGCGATGCGCCTCCCCACTTGCCTGGTAAAACCTCTTGCTCCCCAAACGCCGTAATTGATAGCACGGTTGGGTTACCCACGCCTGTATTGATGAGAATCCCGTGATAAGGGGACACGATCCCTGCTTCGACAAGACGTGCCAAGGAAACCGCCTCACGATATGCGCCAAGGCTGGTTGAGAAAAATGGTTCAAGTAATAACCCGGCCGTGGTATGATGTCATGATATCAACTGTGTTAGCAGATTAGATTTGTGAAAATATTATTCTCTCTACGGTGGTATGTGGAACTTGTTTTGCAGAGCCTGACACTATCCTTGTGTTCAGGATCTTCTATGGAGTATCCGGAGGAGGAACCCGCCTTGCAATGCCGAAGACAATCTGCGCGCCGAACTCATCGTCATTGAAGCCTGGTTCAGGGGCTACTAAGGGAGTCCAGGATTAGGGGGTATCCGGATAGCCGGACTATATCCTTTGGCCGGACTGTTGGACTATGAAGATACAAGATTGAAGACTTCGTCTCGTGTCCGGATGGGACTCTCCTTGGCGTGGAAGGCAATCTTGGCAATATGGATATGAAGATCTCCTCCCATTGTAACCAACTCTGTGTAACCCTAGCCCCATCCGGTGTCTATATAAATCGGACGGTTTAGTCCGTAGGACCAACAACAATCATACCATAGGCTAGCTTCTAGGGTTTAGCCTCTACGATCTCGTGGTAGATCAACTCTTGTACTACTCATATCATCAAGATCAATCAAGCAGGAAGTAGGGTATTACCTCCATCGAGAGGGCCCGAACCTGGGTAAACATCATGTCCCCTGCCTCCTGTTACCATGTGCCTTAGACCCACAGTTCGGGACTCCCTACCCGAGAGCCGCCAGTTTTGACACCGACAGCAGCCCTGGCCTTATTGGCGGCTTCATGATCATATTTGTTTTTCCAAAAGTTAGATTCAGCCTGTAAAGGTCATCAAGGGTTGAGTTAATAAAGTATTTGAATAATGAGGTAGAGGTAAGGAAGTTCAGAGACTCACATCTGGTGGTGGGTTAAGTTTGCAGAAAGGGTCCAGACCCACTTTAATGCAATCTTCCGGATCTTCATTTAGAAAGGACTTAACCATTTCGTTAATTGCCTCGTCAATTAATGGCGCAGAGCTGTGGCACAGTGGATCCTTTAAACCACAAGTGTAAGTACACATTAAGCTGGAGCAGCGACTCAAGGGTATGATCCGCCAAGAAACCCAACACCTGACCAAGTCAATGCCAGTTAACCCGTTTCCTAGCAGAGCTTTAACCTTTGCAAGGGTGGGAGCAAGTTTTGCCTGTTCGGCAGTGGTAAGTTTGTCAGCAAGATTGTGCTTTGGGTTGAGGCGCTCGACACGGTAACCCGGCAATGGATTCTCGTCAGTCGGAGAGATATCTTTGCAATAAAACCATGTCTAGTTCCAATCCTTGGGGTGACTCGGCAGACATGCATAAGGAAAGATGGCATCTCTTCTTCGTTGGATTGAGATTCCGTTGAGTTCCAAGCTGGGTCCATCCGTAAACTCGTTTTGGCAGTTTCTACCTCTTGAGCACTGCATTAGATTTCCTTGAAGAGGAAAGGATGATGCAGCAAAGTAGCATAAGTATTTCCCTCGGTTTTTGAGAACCAAGGTATCAATCCAGTAGGAGGCTACGCACAAGTCCCTCGTACCTACACAAAACAAATAACTTATCGCAACCAACGCGATAAGGGGTTGTCAATCCCTTCATGGTCACTTACGAGAGTGAGATCTGATAGAGATGATAGATAATATTTTTGGTATTTTTGTGTTAAAGATGCAAAGTAAAATAAAAAGCAAAGTAAAAAAGCAAAGGCAATAATAAAGTGATGGAAGATTAATATGATGAAGATAGACCCGGGGGCCATAGGTTTCACTAGTGTCTTCTCTCAAGAGCATAATTATTTTACGGTGGGTGAACGAATTATTGTTGAGCAATTGACAGAATTGAGCATAGTTATGAGAATATCTAGGTACGATCATGTATATAGGCATCACGTCCGAGACAAGTAGACCGACTCTTGCCTGCATCTACTACTATTACTCCACTCATCGACCGCTATCCAGCATGCATCTAGAGTATTAAGTTCAAGAAAACAGAGTAACGCCTTAAGCAAGATGACATGATGTAGAGGGATAAATTAATGCAATATGATAAAAACCCCATCTTGTTATCCTCGATGGCAACAATACAATACGTGCCTTGCTTCCCCTACTGTCACTGGGAAAGGACGCCCCAAGATTGAACCCAAAACTAAGCACTTCTCCCATTGCAAGAAAAACCAATCTAGTAGGCCAAACCAAACTGATAATTCGAAGAGACTTGCAAAGATAACCAATCATACATAAAAGAATTCAGAGAAGATTCAAATATTGTTCATAGATAATCTTGATCATAAACCCACAATTCATCGGTCTCAACAAACAGACCGCAAAAAGAAGATTACATCAAATAGATCTCAACGAGAGAGGGGGAGAACATTGTATTGAGATCCAAAAAGAGAGAAGAAGTCATCTAGCTACTAACTATGGACCCGAAGGTCTGAGGTAAACTACTCACACTTCATTGGAGGGGCTATGGTGATGATGTAGAAGCCCTCCATGGTGGATGCCCCCTCCGGCGGAGCTCCGGAACAGGCCCCAAGACGGGATCTCGTGGGTACAGAAGGTTGCGGCGGTGGAATTAGGTTTTTGGCTCCGTATCTGATCGTTTGAGGTACGTAGGTATATATAGGAGGAAGAAGTACGTCAGTGGAGCAACGTGGGGCCCACGAGGGTGGAGGGCGTGCCCTGGGGGGCCCACGAGGGTGGAAGGCGCGCCCCCTACCTCGTGCCCTCCTTGAAGCTTCCTTGGCTTAGGGTCCAAGTCTCCTGGATCACGTTCGGTGAGAAAATCAAGTTCCCGAAGGTTTCATTCCGTTTGGACTCCGTTTGATATTCCTTTTCTGCAAAACTCTGAAATAGGCAAAAAACAGCAATTCTGGGCTGGGCCTCCGGTTAATAGGTTAGTCCCAAAAATAATATAAAAGTGGAAAATAAAGCCCAATATTGTCCAAAACAGTAGTTAATATAGCATGGAGCAATCAAAAATTGTAGATACGTTGGAGATGTATCAACGGTTTAGATAAAAAATTCCCTAAAGAGTTCGACGCTGGGCTCCTCTTGAAGGTATACTTCGCAGCAGACTTGAAAGTTCCAGGTATTTGACACGGAATTGGGTCCAATGTCTTGAGGATGGAGTTGAAAAAAGTTCAGAACGTCTCGGAAAAATTTAGAACCGGGTGGTGAGAAGCCCCGATTCATGTGATCAGTAAAAACAATGACTTCGTCATCCTTTGGCTGAGGTCTTTCTTCGCCCGGACGAGGGGCGCGGTAGTGCATGCCATTTTTTGTTGGCAGGTACTCAACTTTGACAAAGTCTCTAAATTTGTTCTCGGTAACAATGGAGGGAACCCAGTTACATGAAGTAACTGTCTTTGTCGGCATTGTGAAGAAACCTGAAGTAAAGGAAAAATTATTGCCGGTTCAAATTGATTCATTAAGCCAGAAGTAAAAGCTGTAGTATATATTCAGAATGGCGGATTAAGTGGGGCCTAGGCGGTAGAAAAGTGGGGGTGTCCAGATGAGATCTGTTGCAAAGAGGATACATTCTGATATCAAGAAAAAAGTGCTATAACTGCTACCGCGCAAGATCTATGTTGTTGTAACAACCCAAATTTTCAATTTGGAATGTTATACATAGGTCATTCATGCATACCATATTTTTACTACATTGTTGCTTTGCGATTCTCGAAATTCTAAGCAACTCAAGGACCCACGGAGAGAGTTTGGGATTTCACGTTTTTCATATTTGAATTTTATCAAATATCGAAACAAGGATCACTTTGGTTTTAATTATTTTTCTCTCAAAAAATAATTCATATTAAAATATAAGAGAGGAGATAATATGAATTGTCCAAAATATAGGGAATATTGGAGGAAAAGTATTAAAATCAAATAAATAATATTTTTGGACTTTTATTGCTATTTTATTTGAATTAGGAAAATTATGCGTTTTTCAAAATTGCATTAGAGGCCCAAATAAATGTTCACTTTGTCCGTAATATTGTTAGAGGACCGTGAAAATTTATTTCAGGATTTTGGAGTCTGTTTAATATTTCTTTCGTTTGTTTTTCCTTGACGGGTTTAAAAAAAAGTTTGCACCGACCTAACCGCGCCATGTCCGACTAGGACTCCTAGCCCGGCCGGCCTTTATAAGCCGGGAGGCCCGACCCTGCCAAACCCTAGCCCCGCCAGCCCCCACCCGCGCAGCCGCCGCCGCCGCTCGCCGCCGCCCCGTCCCGCCGTCGCCACCGGCCGTCTCGCTGTCGCCACCGGCCGTCCCGCCGTCGGACCCGATCTCGCCGGAGGTATAACCCCCGCCGCCGCCGCCGATTTTCACGAGAAAACCGTTCAGTTTTTTTTAAAAAAAAACCTAGTTTCGTTTTTTTAGATCGGTTCGTTCTGTTTTTCTCGGTTCGGTTATTTACCGGACGTTCGTCTGTATGTTCGTTTTGACGAACGCTGTTCATCCGTTAGCCGCAGACAGCGAATGTTCGTTCGTTAGCCAGTTCGTCAGTTTTTCTTTTTCTAGGGTTTTTCCGCGATCATTTCCGATCACGATTTCTGCCCTAATTTTCGTTTTAGTTGATCTTTTCGTTCGTTTGTCCAAATGAGGTGATACAAGCGCCAGATCTTCGTCCCGAAGTCCTCTTTCTGTTTAACCAACTTGAACAAGATTTTGGTACTGTAAAATTTGACTTTAGTCCAGATTAGTAAACGGATCTTGTTTCTTTCGTAGTTTGAGTTTCGTTCCTCTGTTTGATTTGATTCTTTTTGCAAACCGGAGTTCTTCAGTTGAACTTTATGTTTAGATCTTCTTATTTGAGTTTTACCCGTGCATATTTGCTTGAGTGCTTAAGTATGCTATTGTTTGTTTGCGATAGAATTCCCGGAGTGCGAAGCGTGCTACTACGAGTCACTAGGTTTTGCGGATAGTCAGCAAGGCAAGTAACACATTGATCATACTTCTTTATTACCCAGTTTTTATGCATTAGTTTCAACCCTCAAACATTGCATGAGTAGGATCTCTTAACATGTGGTTTTGTGAAGTAGATGATGAGGTAGAACCTAGTGCCCTGTTTATTATCAAACCCCTGGGAGTTACTTATACGTTATGCTTATATTGCCATGCTATGCTCGTAGACGTGGATTGGGGGTTGAGTGAATCCATGATAGATGTGAGTTGTTAATTAATGGTTCAACTTAAGGTGTCTACTTTAATACACATCTGGGTGGATTGCTTGTGGGCACCTGGAGAATCCAGTGTTGTCCTAGGATATCCCGGAGTACCCGTGTGATCATCCAACGGTCCACCACCTAGGCTCAAAGGGATCATAAGATTATTCATGCTAGAAACTTCCGTGTGCAGCCACAAGCCATTATGGGCTCTGGCATAGTTGAATATGTTGCGTGACCTCTTTCAGTGGTAGGCTAGCAGATGTAGAGGGAAAGTAGGTGTAACTATCTACCCAGAGTAAAGAGTTAATGCTTCTGAAAGACTGTGGGTCATCTGTTTCTCAAAGACTATGTAGTGCGAGAAATCAAATGGAGGAGATCGAGTCTTGTGGGGAAAGTGCGCAAACCTCTGCAGAGTGTATAAACTAATCATGGTTAGCCGTGTCCCCGATTATTGACATCTTGAGTATCCGGTACTTGAATTATTGATTTGATCTCATCACTCTAAATTAATTTGTTGGGATGATAATGACTACTTTAATTGGGATTGAGTTGGAGGAACCTTCTTAATGATGTTTCAACCACCATGATAGTTAAATAAAATCTATTCCTTTGTTGTAGGAAAAAATTGGCTTTTCTCAAAAACATTATAACCATAGAGCCTCCACCAACCATATATGCATGTAGTGATAGCTTTTATTCTGTTTATTGCTCTACTGTGTTATATTGCCAGCATATTCCATGTGCTGGCCCATTTTCGGGCTGCAACATATCATGTTGCAGACTTTTCAGACGATGAGTAAGGTGCCATAGGTCGTTAGTCATGCACTCAGCTATACCGTTGGAGTTAATGGACTCACTTTATCTTCCAAGCCTTCTGCTGTTATCTTATTTAGATGGCCTTAAGCCATATTTATTGTATTAAGTTCTCTCTTTTGAGACATTCGATGTAATACGTGTGTGATTGCTACTATGTTATAAATCCTTCAAGTACTGTGTGTGTCAGCATTACCGATCCAGGGATGACACTTAACACATAGATTTGACCGTCCGAGGTCGGATCGCTACAGTTGTTTTTCGGATCAAAGTCATGCAATCTAAGGAAGCAGAAGGAGGAATGGTGATGAACGCTGATGAACAAGGAAACCCTAAAGACAGATCTATTATGTGGAAAGGTCAAGGCTTACCGACGCTGATGGACAGCGGAGGGGCGCTGCAGCGTTCTGGTTCGTTCAGGGCGATGCAGTGGCCGGAGTCGAGGCATAGGATGAAGGTCGATGGCGGCGGAGCTCGGGCGCACTGGAGCGTTGCGAGAAGGAAGACGAAGCAAGAAGGCAAAAGGGGGGAAGGAAAGAGGACTCGTGGCCTTATTTATAGGACTGGAGGGATAAGTGGCAGGCATGAGAATCAAGGAGACACTGAAATGGATATGTGACGGCACGAGCGCCTCGATTTTTGAAGGTTCATTAAAAGAGAAGATTTATTAAGATTTGGGTTGTATGTGGTAGTAATAACATGTGATGTCATGGCGAGTTACCGCAATTTCAGAAGATGACATCATGGCCGGTTACAACATCTTACAGGAAAATGAAGAAGATTTTTCCAAGTGTTGAAGATTGACATGAACAAGTTCAAATAAACCTGGGGCCTAATGTTGGGGATATGGCTATTGGATATGACCCAATGGCGGGTCATCTAAATGAAGCCCAAGAATATATTAAAGATGGCGGTTCGTAAGGCAGGCTTATTAAAGGGCCCAAACCCGAGGGCGGCTTGAGGCTCGTAAGCGTAAACCGCCATGTATACGTAACTTGTATTAGAAGGCATGCAAGATAAGTCACCAGGCGGAACACGTTTATATGAGTCGGCCGAGACTCTGTAAGCCACGGGACGTCAACCCATGTATATAAGGGGACGACCCGGCTGTAGTTTAGGGCAAGAAAGAATAGATCGAAAGCCAGGCAAAGCGTATTCGCTCCCTAGTAATCGAAACCCTAGCAATACCACCTCAAACAGGTGTCGGTGTACAAAAAGAGGGGTACACTTTTGTACCCCTATGACTGTGCACGGGCAGTCAGAGCCACGCCCGCGACCACACCAAGCAGGGCAAGGGAGGTGAGCCAGGGTAAGACCGAAGCCCAAGGTAGCTGGAACAATGCCAAGGCCAAGACCACGAAGAACAAAGGGACGAAGCAGGCTCCCCCCGGCAAGATCTTTGCCGGGGTCAGCCTTAGCAACCCCAGCAAGACCCTTGCCGCGGCAGCTCGCCCCACGCCTACGGAGCGAGTCACCCTTGAGTCCACAGCCCCCACCATGGAATACTATGTTGGGGCAAGGGCTCGGGAGACACCTCTGTGGTGGCATGCAGATCTTTGTGAAGAAACATTCAAGATCAGATGAGCACTAGAAGATGACGACCCTTGGTGAGATCCCAGCCAAGGAAACCCACGAGACCCCCGGCAAGCGCCTTGCCGGGGACGACAGCGGGCGCCACGGCAAGACCCTTGCCAGGGCCCCGGCAAGGCCCTTGCCGAGGACATCTACAGGGGCACCGCCAGGCCCGCGCCGACCAAGTCTCCACCATCATACACATGCAGCTGCCGACCCAACGAACTGGGCAGGCACCTGCGTGGCAGCATGCAGATCTTTGTGAAGACCCCACCACCGCGCCACCACAGCTGCCTGCCTGCCTACATGGCATCGCACGCACCGCTGGCCAGGGCGCGTGTCAACACGAGGAGGAGCCGCAACGGACGGGACGGACTTCGCTCCCGTCCCCGATAAAGCAAGAGGACACCTAAGCAGACGCATTAAGTGCGCCTTGTCATGTAATGTGAGAGATAACCTCGCAGGACTGTGCCCTTTCCACCTCCTGTGTGCCACTTTGGCAACCCCTTTTCCCTATAAAAGGAGGCCCGAGGCGACCAGGAGGGGGATTCGGCTTTTTGGAGCTCCTCACGCCCCATAGCTAGTTCAAGAACACAAATATACATCCACCAAAGCAGGAGTAGGGTTTTACGCATCCTCGCGGCTCGAACCTGGATAAATGAACCGCGTGCTATCTGTTTGATCCGCTCTTCTCTCAACCCGCACCCCGCTAACCGCAGTAGGGATTTTTGTGATCCCATAGGTGTCGTTTCCACCGACATCTTTGGCGCGCCAGGTAGGGGGTTGCAGTTGTGAGAATCGGCTTTAGCAATTAGTTCAGCGCTTCTTCATCGCTATGGCGCCCAAGAAGAAGGCAACGGTGACGGCCGGCCCGTCCCGACGCAGGCGAGCAGTGGACCGGTCGCGGAGAGGACCCGGGGCGCAGCTCGCGAGCACCAAGACCACCCCAGCAGACGGAGCTTGGGAGACGACAGTGTTCGCGTGCTTGGCAATGAGCCGCACGTCGCCAAATCTAAAAATGGAGCCAGGCCCCCCGCAGGTGGCGCGAGGCCCTCCATAAGCGCCGTCGCACCGCCAGAAGGCGACGCGGTGGCCTCGAAGACTCCCACGCCGGTGCCCACGGTGCACTCCTCCCAAGCTGCACGTGACGAACGGCGTCGTGACGACGAAGATCCCAAACGCCGCTGCGGGAAGAGCCCTGTCGGGACCCCGATCCTAAGTCACACCGATCTAGCATGTAACACATCATATCACTTTGCGGCCTCACGCACGGTATTCCCACGGGTGCCACCTTACCTGGCCCGGGACCGTTTGCGCCTTTTGGCTCACGTATATGATAGTGTCGCTAGCATCTATATGACAGAGAACCCGGGCCGACATGGCTAGTCGTGAACCCAAGGCGGCACTAACCCATGAGGACAGGCATACATGAATCACATCGAGCATGTCGGTCAACAACGTATAAATCCGGGCTGTAGCACTGGGCTAACAGGACTCCGGTAACCCGGGCTGTAGCAGGCTAGGCAGGACTCCGGATAACACCGCGTGACATTTCCCCGAAGGGACAGACACAGGAACGAAGTGAAACACATGCCGGCCAGTCAAGTGTTCCGAGCAGTAGTGCTGGGCTAGCAGGACTCCGGTTAACCGGGCTGTAGCGGACTACTATCGCTCAGAAAGCACTAGACTACATTTCCCCATATGATAGGCTGCCAGGGATAAACAACTAGATTGTCGGATCCCACACATAGCAATACACGTCACACGTACGCATAACATGCAAGTATGTGTTGTACAACATGGCATCACAACATAACGCAACCTCATATAGATAAAGGCCCAGAAGAGACACATAGCATTAAATACAAATAGGAGTCACATGACCCATCATTCAGAGCATACAAGCAACAAGCGGAAGCATTACATGTCTGAGTACAGACAACTACAAAAGGAAAAAGGCTGAAAAGCCTGACTATCTACAAGACCCTCCCAAGGGTACAAGATCGTAGCTGAGGTAGCAAGCTACTCGTCGAAGTCCAAGCGGAAATACTAGAAAGACCGAAGTCTCCGCTGCAAAACATAAATAAAGCAAACATGAGTACAAAGGTACTCAGCAAGACTTACATCAGATCCTATCATACATGCATTGGTATCAAGGAGGTAATGTGGGGTTTAGTTGCAGCAAGCCAGCTTTGACTCTGTGGCTATCCTGTTCTACGACTGTTGGTAACTCTTTTGAAAAGGGCGCACACGAGTCCACTAATCACCACATCAATACACTACTATGGATTCATCCCCGTCTCACTACGAGAAGGCCATCCATAGCACTCACACTTATCTTGAGCATTTTATGGTATCCACTTCAAGTTGTCTAAGTACCACGTAAGCATCCAAGAAGTCCATAACCGAGGACACGGCTATTCGAATAGATCATGATAACCCTGCAGGGGTGTACTTCTTCACACACGCTCTCGCCACTTACCGCCCTGTACACGTCATGTACCTCGGCAACCTTCAAGCGGAAGCCGGGCGAGGGAGTCGGCCACGACCTGACTAACCACACAAGACTCTAGTCCAGGTTTATCGCCTATTCGGGTTCCATCCGCAAGGAGATCCGGCCGGGGTGTCGCTCACGGCCCCAAACGATGTGAGCAGGGTTCCCAAGCCCACCAACCGGGTGCCACTTGGTACACCGTGCCACCTGTGCCTAGTCTGTCCCGAGCCCACCCTGCCGGGTGCCACTCGGTAGAAAAATAGCACTACCTACAAACACCAGAAACTATTTGCGACTCCTGGGCAGAGATCAAGTTGGTTAATAAGTCGAGAGGGGCCGAGTTACCGGAACCCAATGTGTGGTAGTAGCTAGTCATTGGACAACATACACAGAACTCAGTGCTTAAGGACGGCTCTAGTGAGACAACCCACCATGTACTCCTACATGGCCTCTCACCGCTACCTTTACCAAATCGTGTTCACACGCTTAACTCTCAGCATCAGAACATATCATATCACTCCAATCCATTCCCCATGAATCAGACCCGACACAACTCTAAGCAATAGCAGGCATAGCATGGTAGGAACACAACATGGCTCAATCAACTCCTACACATGCTAGTGGGTTTCATCTATTTACTGTGGCAATGACAGGTCATGCAGAGGAATGGGTTCAACTACCGCAACATAAAGTAGCAGTTGAATCGTTGTTGTCCTAATGCAATAAAAAGAGAGCAGGAGCGAGAGTGGGATCATATTGGAATGAACAAGGGGGTTTGCTTGCCTGGTAGATCAACAAGGGAGGCACTGCTTCACAGACAGGTACTCTGGAACGGTCTCCGGAGCAGGACCTATCGAGAAGGAACGGTGCCAACAATCAATACACAAGCATATGCAACAATATGATGCATGAACATGGCATGAAGATGTGATGCTGTTTGAGCTAATGCAACTAGCATTCATTTGTTTGAGGTCCATTTGCACTAAAGGTTCAAATGCAACTCCAAAGTAAGTTCTTATATATGCCATTCATATGTTTTCATCTATACAGCAGGTTTAACTTGGTTTTTCATGCATGAAACTGGTACAGATGGATAGCTTGCATTTTTCTGATGATTTTTCATATATAACTTATTTCAAACTGAGCTACGGTTGAATTGATATGAATTTTAGAAGTTTATATCATTTTCTAGAATTTCCTGTTTTAAAATTAAATCCAGAAAATAAATAATTGCGTCAGCACTGCATCATGCTTGCGTCAGCAAGTCAACAGCGCTGACTAGTCAACCTGACGTGTGGGGGCCAAACGTCAGTGACACAGGGGCTAAACCCGGTCAAACCCGCGCTGACCGGGGTTTGACTTGGCCCTGGGGCCCACGGTCAGTGGCTTAGGGGGGGTTTAGGTTGCGGGATTAGGCGCTAATGACGCCACGTCGGCCTCGCCGGAGTTTCGCCGACGACGACCTCGAGCCGCGGCGGTTCTTCACCGGAGTTGCACTACAGGCGGCGAATGGACGCGCGGAGACCACCGGGGCGTAGCCCGTCGTCGTCCGCATCCAGCAGGGCAGGTGGAAGGCTGCGGGGGCGCTGGAGCTCGCCGGAGCGAAGCTCAGGGCGGCGGCCGGAGTCGGGCCTTGAGCGGGCGCAGCGCTGCGGGGCACGGGAAGGCAGGGGAGGAGGGGGAATCGAAGCAGAGGCTCACAGCGGGCTCGTTGGCGTCGACGGCGAGCTCGGGGATAGCCGGACGGCGACGTGCGGGCGGGGACGATCTGCGGCGGCCGGCGACGAAGAAGACGACGGGGGCGACTCCACGGGGCCTCCGGCGTCTTGTGGCTTGACGCAGAGGACGAGGGGGTCGTGGCGGAGCTCTCGGGCGCAGAGAGAGGTCGAGGGGGAGGCGGTGGCTACAGCTACGGCGAGCAGCGGCGACGGTGGCGCTCGGCGTTCGCGGGAGAGGGCGACATCCAGGGAGGAGGGAGAGTGAGAGAGAGGGCGAGGGGGTCGGGGCGGCGCGTGGCGTCGTCCGAAGGCCAGAGCGAGGAGGGGAGGGGCAGGCAGGCAGCTGCCGTGGCGCGCATGCGCGCGGCGTGCGGCGACCACGCGCCCGGCGTCCTCCTGGCGCGGTGGAGACGACGACTGGCGCTGGCCAGTCGGCTGGGCCGGCCTGTTGGCCACAGGGCCAGGCCAGGGAGGTAAGTGCAGGTAAGTTTTCCCATTTATTTCTCTTTTCTATTTTCTGACAATTGTTTTGATTTAGTAATAATACTAAATCATTTTATTTAATTATGCCAATTTTTGTAGGGACTAATGGTATTATTCCAGAGCCCCTCAATTACTGGCATAACTTTTGGACATATAAAATATATATAACATTTATATATCCAATGCAAATAATTATGCATTAACTCCAAATGCCCAAAATAAATACCTATGAGCTCCCAAAAATATTGGTTTGATTTTTACCTCTGCCCAATACTATCAGAGAGAGACATGATCATTTCTTGGACCTTTTTGGAGAAATTTTTGTTTGGGTCATTTCCAGAAAAGATTCTGAGGGTTTCACAAATCCCCATTTCAAATTTAAATGAAATTTAAACATGATGCACACATGACTAGCTAGCCTTGAGCATACCAGAACTAGGGTTGTGACAACTCGCCCCCACTCGAAAGAATCTCGTCCCGAGATTCAGGGGTCGACGGAAAGAAGGTGGGGTACTCCAGTCGAAGACGATCTTCACGCTCCCAAGTAGCTTCTCTCTCGGAATGATGAGACCACTGAACTTTGAGAAACTTGATGTTATGACGTCGAGTAACACGCTCTGCTTGATCAAGAATGCGAACAGGGTACTCTCGATATGTGAGGTTATCTTGGAGATCAAGCGTTTCGTGGTCCACTCCGCGGATGGGATCCGAGAAGCAACGCCTAAGTTGAGAGACGTGGAAGACATCATGTACTCGAGAAAGGTGTGGCGGTAGTTCCAACCGGTAGGCAACCTCTCCTCGTTTAGCGAGAATGCGAAAAGGACCAATGTAACGAGGAGCCAACTTGCCCTTGATACCGAAACGATGGGTACCCTTCAAAGGAGTAACCCGAAGGTAAGCCTTGTCGCCAACTTCATAAGCCACTTCCTTATGACGACGGTCATACTGGCTCTTTTGACGAGACTGGGCTGTTTTCAAATTCTCACGAATGACGCGAACTTGCTCTTCTGCCTCTTGGATCATATCCGGTCCAAAGAATTGTCTTTCACCGGTTTCTGACCAGTTCAAAAGTGTTTGACATCTTCGTCCATACAGAATCTCAAAAGGAGCTTTGTTGAGACTGGATTGGTAGCTATTGTTATAAGCAAACTCGACGAAAGGAAGACACTTCTCCCAATCCATACCGAATGAGATAACGCAAGCTCTAAGCATGTCTTCGAGAATTTGGTTGACCCTTTCCACCTGACCACTTGATTGAGGGTGGAAAGCGGTAATGAAGGAAAGATGGGTGCCCATGGCAGTTTGGAAACTCTCCCAGAAATGAGAAGTGAAAAGACTACCACGGTCTGAATTGATCTCTAGTGGGACACCATGAAGTGAAACTATTCGAGAAATATATAAGTCAGCGAGCTGGCTAGCGGTGATATTCTCTCGAACAGGTAGGAAGTGAGCCACTTTGGAAAGACGATCAATGACTACGAAGATAGCATTATTCCCTTTCTTGGTCCTGGGAAAGCCGGTGATGAAGTCCATACCAACCTTATCCCATTTCCATTCAGGAATAGCTAAAAGCTGAAGGGTGCCAGCAGGCCTTTGATGCTCTGCCTTAACGTGACGACAAACGTCACAATTAGCAACGAAGTCGGCGATTTCTCTCTTCATCCTAGTCCACCAGAACCTCTGGCGTAGGTCCTGATACATCTTAGTACTACCGGGATGAATCGTGAGAGGGGATTCATGCGCCTCCTCAAGGACCAATTGCTGCATCTGCTGACTCTTGGGAACCACCAAGCGGTTCCCAAATTAAACAACACCTTGTTCATCCATAGAGAAACAACCAGCTACTCCCTTGGAGATATTTTTCTTGATTCGGGAGATTCCCGTATCATGCTTCTGGACTTCTATGATATGATCCACAAGAGTAGGTTTCGCCACCAAGGTAGAAAGGAATCCGTGAGGAGCAATGTGAAGATTAAGCTTACAGAATTCCTCATGGAGAAGTGGTTGGCCCTGCTGCAACATAAGATTGTTGCAATAGGACTTACGACTTAGCGCATCAGCCATGACATTGCCCTTGCCTGGGGTGTAGGTAATCCCTAAGTCGTAATCAGAGATCAACTCCAACCAACGTCTTTGCCTAAGGTTCAAATCTGGTTGGGTGAAGATATACTTGAGACTCTGGTGGTCGGTGTATATCTCGCAACGTTTACCCAGAAGGTAATGTCGCCATGTCTTAAGTGCATAGACTACGACTGCAAGCTCTAGATCATGTGTAGGATAATTCTCCTCATGTGGATGCAACTGTCGAGATGCATAGGCAATCACATGACGATCTTGCATAAGAATGCAACCTAGTCCTTGTCGTGAGGCGTCACAATAGATAACAAAGTCCTTAGTGAAATCCGGTGGCACAAGTATGGGAGCAGAAGTCAGGCGTCTTTTCAGTTCCTGAAAACTGTACTCACACTGTGTGGACCACTCAAACTTTTTATCTTTCTTGAGAAGTTCCGTGAGAGGTTTGGCCACTTTGGAGAAGTTTTCAACGAAGCGGCGACAATAACTGGCTAGACCAAGGAAACTCCTAACTTGTTTAACTGTTTCAGGTGGAGTCCAATCAAGAACGGCCTGAACTCTGTCGGGATTGACAGCAATGCCCTTACCAGAGATCACGTGGCCTAGGTAGGTCACTTCTGGCAACCAAAATTCGCACTTGGAGAACTTGGCATAAAGGCGGTGCTCTCTGAGTTTCTCTAACACAAGTCTAAGATGTTCGGCATGCTCTTCCTCGTTCTTCGAGTAAATAAGAATATCATCGAGGTAAACCACGACGAACTTATCTAAGTACTCCATGAAGATCGAGTTCATCAAGCGGGAGAAGGTAGCTGGAGCATTGGTTAGACCAAAGGACATGACGGTATACTCGTACTGGCCATAACGAGTGACAAAAGCCGTTTTAGGAATGTCCCCATTTCTATTCTTGATTTGATGGTAGCCTAACCTCAAATCCATCTTGGAAAAGACTGAGGATCCAGCGAGCTGATCATACAGGTCGTTGATCCTGGGGAGCGGATACTTGTTCTTTATCGTGACCAAATTAACGGGACGATAATCTACAACCATCCGGTCCGTACCATCCTTCTTCTTGACGAAGAGGACGGGGCAAGCCCAAGGAGAAGAACTAGGACGGATGAAACCCTTTTGCAAGGACTCATCAAGTTGTTTCTTAAGCTCGGCTAGTTCTAAGGGTGCCATCTTGTAAGGTCTCCTAGAGATTGGAGCGGTTCCTGGGAGAAGATCTATGACAAATTCTACATCCCTGTCAGGTGGAATACCTGGCAGTTCTTCTGGAAAGACATCCAGAAAGTCACGGACTACCGGGATATCTTCAAGGTCTGGAAGAGGGCTGGCATTAAGAGAATAGAGTTGGCGCTTTGCAACTCTAGTGGAGACAGTTACTATATTGCCAGATGGGTGTGTGAGCTGAACAGACCTGGTGTAACAATCAATCTTGGCATAATGAGCTTTCATCCAGTCCATACCCAAGATGATATTAATATCTGAAGACTTGAGGGCTATAAGTGATGCAAGGAATACAAGTCTGTCAACAAGGATTTCATTACCATGGCTTACACTAGAAGTTTGCCATTTGGATCCAGGAGTTTGAATGACTAAAGGAGAGGGCATATCACAAAATGATATGTTGTGCAAGCTGGCATAGCTTTCAGAAATGAAGGAGTGAGATGCTCCGGTATCGAAAAGAACCGAAGCTGGATGGCAATTGACCAGGAGTGTACCAAGAACGACATCTGGATCATCATAAGCGTCTTCAGCCGAGACGTTATGCACACGTCCACGTTCAGTAGGAGCTGTCTTGACACTGATCATCTTGCGTGATGGCTTATCACAGCCAACAGACTTCTCGGGCTGGGGTGGAGCATAACTGGCTTGAGAGCAGTCACGTGCATAGTGTCCTGGCTCTCCGCATGTGAAGCAAGTCCCTGAAGTTGGACGTGGACCTGCATTGACAAGCGGTCTACCAATAAGTCTGGGTGGTGCAAATGGCTGAACTGGGTGAGGCGCCACACAAGATGGCCTCGGTGAATAACCGGGTGGAAGAGCGGAGTTCGGAATCCAAATCTGGCGCTTCTGAGAACTAGAACCGGAGGAAGGAACCAAATCACGGGTGTGCTTGCGAGACTCCTCGTAGGTGAGCTGAGCTGTCTCTGCGTTAATGGCCTTGTTCACAAGAGCCTGGAATGTATTGCAATGGTGCAAGTGGAGATCACGACGCAACTTGGGGTTGAGACCCTTCCGGAACCTAGCCTGCTTCTTGGCATCCGTGGACACTTCTTCTGTAGCATAGCGGGCGAGGTTCTCAAACTCTCTACTGTAAGCATCAACAGCCATCTTACCCTGGGTGAAACTACAGAACTCTTCTCTCTTGCGATCGATGAGGGCTTCAGGAATGTGATGCTCGCGAAAAGCCTCAGTGAAATCTCTCCAGGTAGGAATCTGACCAACTAGAAGCATAGCCTCATAATTCTGCCACCAAAGACTAGCAGGACCTTCCAGGTGATATGCAGCATAGATGACCTTGTCTCCTTCAGCCACGTTCGCGGAACGGAGCTTGTGAGTGATACTACGGAGCCAGTCATCTGCATCGAGTGGTTCAATGGAATGATGGAAGGTGGGTGATTTCAGACGAATGAAATCATAGATGGTCGCTGACTCTTTGCATTGGGGTGCGGTGTTCTCCTCGATACGTGCCAACAAGCGGTTAGACTCACGCTTGTTCCTCTCCATCTCTAACATGAACTCTGCCAACGAAGACTGGTCGGGAGGATCCTCATCCCTACCATCTCCGTGGTTCCGGCTACGAGCAATAGAACTTCGTTTATCCGGCAACATCCTGAAGAGCGTAACCAAGGAAAACGAGGATGGATTCAGCATCAACTATAGGATGCAGAAGGTAGCGCAAGAATTTAGTATCTCCCAAATTCCTAGGACAATTTCGGCAGCATATCGGCAGTAAAATGCTCAAAATGAGACATCCTGCAAACGATGGGGTAGCACCATACTCAACATCATCAGTCAGAGTTCTGAGACATTACTAAACAGACTACACCGGAGGTACTCAAACTGGGATAAGACTCTGATCAACCAATCCTAAGAGACTACGGAGTAGTAACACGTGATCCTGATAGACAGAAGAGAAGGCCTAGTTCCTTAACCCCGTTGGAAAGATAGAATGACTCAGATCAGAAGGGCATGAGATATAAGGAGTAAAAAAAGAGCCTTACGTTCCCTTCCACAATCAATTCCCTTATATAACTAAAGAATTTCTAGACTCAACTTCGACTTGGATGGCTTCGAAATCCTACAGGCAGTCAGGCTCTGATACCAAAGCTGTCGGGACCCCGATCCTAAGTCACACCGATCTAGCATGTAACACATCATATCACTTTGCGGCCTCACGCACGGTATTCCCACGGGTGCCACCTTACCTGGCCCGGGACCGTTTGCGCCTTTTGGCTCACGTATATGATAGTGTCGCTAGCATCCATATGACAGAGAACCCAGGCTGACATGGCTAGTCGTGAACCCAAGGCGGCACTAACCCATGAGGACAGGCATACATGAATCACATCGAGCATGTCGGTCAACAACGTATAAATCCGGGCTGTAGCACTGGGCTAACAGGACTCCGGTAACCCGGGCTGTAGCAGGCTAGGCAGGACTCCGGATAACACCGCGTGACATTTCCCCGAAGGGACAGACACAGGAACGAAGTGAAACACATGCCGGCCAGTCAAGTGTTCCGAGCAGTAGTGCTGGGCTAGCAGGACTCCGGTTAACCGGGCTGTAGCGGACTACTATCGCTCAGAAAGCACTAGACTACATTTCCCCATATGATAGGCTGTCAGGGATAAACAACTAGATTGTCGGATCCCACACATAGCAATACACGTCACACGTACGCATAACATGCAAGTATGTGTTGTACAACATGGCATCACAACATAACGCAACCTCATATAGATAAAGGCCCAGAAGAGCCACATAGCATTAAATACAAACAGGAGTCACATGACCCATCATTCAGAGCATACAAGCAACAAGCGGAAGCATTACATGTCTGAGTACAGACAACTACAAAAGGAAAAAGGCTGAAAAGCCTGACTATCTACAAGACCCTCCCAAGGGTACAAGATCGTAGCTGAGGTAGCAAGCTACTCGTCGAAGTCCAAGCGGAAATACTAGAAAGACCGAAGTCTCCGCTGCAAAACATAAATAAAGCAAACATGAGTACAAAGGTACTCAGCAAGACTTACATCAGATCCTATCATACATGCATTGGTATCAAGGAGGTAATGTGGGGTTTAGTTGCAGCAAGCCAGCTTTGACTCTGTGGCTATCCTGTTCTACGACTGTTGGTAACTCTTTTGAAAAGGGCGCACACGAGTCCACTAATCACCACATCAATACACTACTATGGATTCATCCCCGTCTCACTACGAGAAGGCCATCCATAGCACTCACACTTATCTTGAGCATTTTATGGTATCCACTTCAAGTTGTCTATGTACCACGTAAGCATCCAAGAAGTCCATAACCGAGGACACGGCTATTCGAATAGATCATGATAACCCTGCAGGGGTGTACTTCTTCACACACGCTCTCGCCACTTACCGCCCTGTACACGTCATGTACCTCGGCAACCTTCAAGCGGAAGCCGGGCGAGGGAGTCGGCCACGACCTGACTAACCACACAAGACTCTAGTCCAGGTTTATCGCCTATTCGGGTTCCATCCTCAAGGAGATCCGGCCGGGGTGTCGCTCACGGCCCCAAACGATGTGAGCAGGGTTCCCAAGCCCACCAACCGGGTGCCACTTGGTACACCGTGCCACCTGTGCCTAGTCTGTCCCGAGCCCACCCTGTCGGGTGCCACTCGGTAGAAAAATAGCACTACCTACAAACACCAGAAACTATTTGCGACTCCTGGGCAGAGATCAAGTTGGTTAATAAGTCGAGAGGGGCCGAGTTACCGGAACCCAATGTGTGGTAGTAGCTAGTCATTGGACAACATACACAGAACTCAGTGCTTAAGGACGGCTCCAGTGAGACAACCCACCATGTACTCCTACATGGCCTCTCACCGCTACCTTTACCAAATCGTGTTCACACGCTTAACTCTGAGCATCAGAACATATCATATCACTCCAATCCATTCCCCATGAATCAGACCCGACACAACTCTAAGCAATAGCAGGCATAGCATGGTAGGAACACAACATGGCTCAATCAACTCCTACACATGCTAGTGGGTTTCATCTATTTACTGTGGCAATGACAGGTCATGCAGAGGAATGGGTTCAACTACCGCAACATAAAGTAGCAGTTGAATCATTGTTGTCCTAATGCAATAAAAAGAGAGCAGGAGCGAGAGTGGGATCATATTGGAATGAACAAGGGGGTTTGCTTGCCTGGTAGATCAACAAGGGAGGCACTGCTTCACAGACAGGTACTCTGGAACAATATGATGCATGAACATGGCATGAAGATGTGATGCTGTTTGAGCTAATGCAACTAGCATTCATTTGTTTGAGGTCCATTTGCACTAAAGGTTCAAATGCAACTCCAAAGTAAGTTCTTATATATGCCATTCATATGTTTTCATCTATACAGCAGGTTTAACTTGGTTTTTCATGCATGAAACTGGTACAGATGGATAGCTTGCATTTTTCTGATGATTTTTCATATATAACTTATTTCAAACTGAGCTACGGTTGAA
Source organism: Aegilops umbellulata (assembly GCA_032464435.1). Classification (NCBI taxonomy): domain Eukaryota; kingdom Viridiplantae; phylum Streptophyta; class Magnoliopsida; order Poales; family Poaceae; genus Aegilops; species Aegilops umbellulata. The sequence goes on from CP136057.1 coordinate 300,843,716, forward strand.
TTGATATGAATTTTAGAAGTTTATATCATTTTCTGGAATTTCCTGTTTTAAAATTAAATCCAGAAAATAAATAATTGCGTCAGCACTGCATCATGCTTGCGTCAGCAAGTCAACAACGCTGACTAGTCAACCTGACGTGTGGGGGCCACACGTCAGTGACACAGGGGCTAAACCCGGTCAAACCCGCGCTGACCGGGGTTTGACTTGGCCCTGGGGCCCACGGTCAGTGGCTTAGGGGGGGTTTAGGTTGCGGGATTAGGCGCTAATGACGCCACGTCGGCCTCGCCGGAGTTTCGCCGGCGACGACCTCGAGCCGCGGCGGTTCTTCACCGGAGTTGCACTACAGGCGGCGAATGGACGCGCGGAGACCACCGGGGCGTAGCCCGTCGTCGTCCGCATCCATCAGGGCAGGTGGAAGGCTGCGGGGGCGCTGGAGCTCGCCGGAGCGAAGCTCAGGGCGGCGGCCGGAGTCGGGCCTTGAGCGGGCGCAGCGCTGCGGGGCACGGGAAGGCAGGGGAGGAGGGTGAATCGAAGCAGAGGCTCACAGCGGGCTCGTTGGCGTCGACGGCGAGCTCGGGGACAGCCGGACGGCGACGTGCGGGCGGGGACGATCTGCGGCGGCCGGCGACGAAGAAGACGACGGGGGCGACTCCACGGGGCGTCCGGCGTCTTGTGGCTTGACGCAGAGGACGAGGGTTCGTGGCGGAGCTCTCGGGCGCAGAGAGAGGTCGAGGGGGAGGCGGTGGCTACAGCTACGGCGAGCAGCGGCGACGGTGGCGCTCGGCGTTCGCGGGAGAGGGCGACATCCAGGGAGGAGGGAGAGTGAGAGAGAGGGCGAGGGGGTCGGGGCGGCGCGTGGCGTCGTCCGAAGGCCAGAGCGAGGAGGGGAGGGGCAGGCAGGCAGCTGCCGTGGCGCGCATGCGCGCGGCGTGCGGCGACCACGCGCCCGGCGTCCTACTGGCGCGGTGGAGACGACGACTGGCGCTGGCCCGTCGGCTGGGCCGGCCTGTTGGCCACTGGGCCAGGCCAGGGAGGTAAGTGCAGGTAAGTTTTCCCATTTATTTCTCTTTTCTATTTTCTGACAATTGTTTTGATTTAGTAATAATACTAAATCATTTTATTTAATTATGCCAATTTTTGTAGGGACTAATGGTATTATTCCAGAGCCCCTCAATTACTGGCATAACTTTTGTACATATAAAATATATATAACATTTATATATCCAATGCAAATAATTATACATTAACTCCAAATGCCCAAAATAAATACCTATGAGCTCCCAAAAATATTGGTTTGATTTTTATCTCTGCCCAATATTATCAGAGAGAGACATGAACATTTCTTGGACCTTTTTTGAGAAATTTTTATTTGGGTCATTTCCAGAAAAGATTCTGAGGGTTTCACAAATCCCCATTTCAAATTTAAATGAAATTTAAACATGATGCACACATGACTAGCTAGCCTTGAGCATACGAGAACTAGGGTTGTGACAAGCCCCGAGGACCACTCCTGGGACGCAGAAGACCTGCCCGCTCGCTGAAGCACTGGCGAAAACGGCGTGCGACCGCGGGACCATGATAGAGCTCCTTCTAACATGGTTAGAAGTCGAAGCGCGTCGCGGTCCGTGCAGGTTTCACTGCCGCTCACGCCAGCAGAGGCCTTGGCGCGTGCGCAGTTGCTCCTCGACTTTCCTCCCGCTACGGAGAAACTCGACGAATGGAGAGCTACCATCCGAAGCCTTGTTGCCATCGCCAACAAGGACGAACCGAGTCCAGCAGGGCCCCTGGTTCGACGCTCCGATGGAGTTCCACGCACCAGCGCCGGGAGGACCGGCGGCGCCACGGCCATGGTGCATTCGCCCCCTCCTCGCCCGGTACCGCGGATGTCGACTCGACGATATGTTACAGGCGACGACATCTCCATAGCGTCGTCCGACCCATGCACCCACGGTGACCAGCGTAAAGTTCTTCGGGAGCGAAGACGCTCGAACCACCATCGAGCGCCGGCGCCACCAGTCAGATATTTGAGCAGAGCCTACTGTGAACCACCCAGCACCGGAGAGCCCTGGAGGTCTACCTTACGAGGTAGGTTGTCCAGCTTTTACCCGTGAGCTGCGGCAGTTCCAGTGGCCCACTCACCGCACTTTCAAACCTGATGTTGGCGAGAAGTACAACGGCAAGACTCACCCGTCGGAGTTCCTCAGCATCTACACCATCGTGATGCAAGCTGCCGGAGCCCGCGTCGATAAGGTGCTTGCGAATTACTTTCCATTGGCTCTTAAACCCAACGCCATGTCATGGTTGATGCACTTGCCGGTAGACTCTATTTCCTCTTGGTCGGATTTGTGCCATGAGTTTTTTGGCGCCTTCATTGGAGGCCACCAAGCCCATGGCCAAGCGAGCAACCTTCACGTCATCCCCCATAAGGGAGGCGAGAGTCTGCGCAATTACATACAAAGGTACAGCCGGGTATAGTACAATATCCCTGATGTTCATCCTGCCGCAATCATCAGCGCGTTCCATCAGAACGTGCGTAACCGCAAGATGCGCGAAGAGCTGGCAATGAACAAGGTGAAGGATGTGGCGGAACTCTACGTTCTTGCCGATAAATGTGCCCGACGCTGGAGCCCGAGGCTCGACGGCGAGGACTAAAGGCATTTCCTCCGCTATAGGAGCGGCTGTCTCGACGGCAAGAGCTTGACGCTCCACCGGAGCTAGCCGTCCTGTGGCGGGCTCAGTGTCCCCGGCAACATCCTTGCCGGCGGCTCCGGGGAGCTCGGCGGGAAAGTACTTGCCGGGCCCTGATTTCCTCCTCTTGTTCTGCTTTGTTGATGGATCAACGGATGGCTGAGTCAGCTGAAGCACAAAGGTACCTGGTTCCACAGGTAGCTTGAGGGTAGCGCGTTTTGACAGGTAATCGGCGATATCGTTCTCCGCTCGGGGAACGTGTTCAGCCTGTATACCGTCGAAACGCTCTTCCAGCTTTCTCTCTTCATCAACGTAGGCCTTCATCAATGGGCTCTGGTAATCCTTGTTGACTTGCTTGACGACAAGCTGCGAGTCGCCCCTGACGATGAGCTTCTTAATTCCCGGTCTGCCGCGATCCTAAGACCGGCAAGCAGCCCTTCGTACTCTGCCGTATTGTTTGTTGACGCCTCCCTGGGGAAGTGCATCTGGATCACGTACTTGAGGTGCTCTCCGGTGGGGGCGACCAGTAGTACGCCAGCCCCGGCACCTTGTAGGGAGAAAGCTCCATCAAAGTACATGATCCAATTGCAACTTGCCTCCTTGCCGGGGAGAGCAGTCCCTTGGGCTTCTTCGTCAGGTGTTGCGGTCCACTCTGCAATGAAGTCCGCCAGGACTCGGCTCTGGATCGTCGAAGTACTTTCAAACTTGAGGCCAAAGCTGGACAGCTCCAGTGCCCATTCCACAATCCTCCCCGTCGCATCTGGATTATGCAATATCCGTTGCAGAGGGAGGCGAGTGACGACAGTGATCTGGTGTGCCTGGAAGTAGTGATGCAGCTTCCTCGAGGCCATAAGAAGGCCGAAGAGCAGTTTCTGCATGCCGGAGTACCTTGATCTAGCCCCCTGCAGGAGGGAGCTAACAAAGTAGACCGGGTGCTGCATCATTTTCTTCTTCGGCGGCACTTCGACTGGCTATGTCGTCTCCGCATTGGTGGTGTCGGGCTCTGTTCCTGCCATCACCTCGTTGTCAACCTCTCTCTGCACTACTAGTGCGGTGCTGGCCACCTGGTTCGTTGCCGCTAGGTATAGCAGCAACGACTCCTGCGGTCTAGGCGCAACTAGTATCGGCGCGGCGGAGAGGTACTTCTTCAAATCTTGCAACACTGCCTCGGCTTCTGGCGTCCACTCCATCGGGCCCGCCTTTTTCAGGATCTTGAAAAAAGGGAAGGGCGCGCTCGGCAGACTTGGAAATGAACCTGCCCATGGCGGCGACGCAACCAGCAAGCTGACGCACATCCTTGATTCGCTTGGGTGCCTCAATCTGCTCTATAGCTTTGATCTTGGCCGGATTGGCCTCTATCCCACGCTGTGACACAAAGAACCCGAGAAGCTTGCCGGATGGGACGCCAAAGACACACTTCTCAGGGTTCAGCTTGAGATTGATCTTGCGCAGGTTTGCAAATGTCTTGCAAATCTGGTATGAGGGTTGCCCTGTCCTTGGCTTTGACCACTATGTCGTCCATATAAGCTTCCATATTCCTATGGAGCTGGGGTTCAAAACCAATCTGGACCGCCCTCGCGAATGTCGAACCAGCACTCCTCACCCGAAAGACATCCGCATGAAACGATACGTACCGCATGGGGTGATGAATGTTGTTTTCTCTTCGTCTTCTCTTGTCATGAAGATCTGGTGGTAGCCGGAGTAGGCGTCGAGGAATGGCAACAAATCACACCCAGCCGTGGAGTCAACGATCTGGTCCATGTGCGGCAACGGGAAGGGGTCTTTAGGACAAGCCTTATTGATATCTGTGTAATCAATACACAGCCTCCTCTTCCCATTCGCCTTGCGCACTATGACCGGATTGGCCAACCACGTTGGATGGAGCACTCCTCTTACCAAACCCGCCGCTTCCAGTTTTCGGATCTCTTCTGTGATGAACTCTTGTCGTTCCAAAGCTTGCTTTCTGACCTTCTGCTTGACGGGCCGCGCATGAGGACAGACAGCAAGGTGGTGCTCAATCACCTCCCTGGGAACGCCGGGGATGTCGGAAGCTTGCCATGCAAACACATCGACATTCCCCCGCAGGAAGGTGACGAGCGCGTCCTCCTATTTGTCGTCAACGGTGGAGCTCATGGTGAAAGCTCCTCCCGCGCCGTCCTCATTGACGGAAACCTTCTCGGTTCCCGGCAGCATGGCCCTGGACTTCTTGTTCCCGCCGGTGGAGCTCTCTGGCACGTCCTCGACGGTAGCGCTACACTCCGAAGAGGTGCGCTTGCCGGAGTGGGTGCCCGAGGTCTCACCGGTCTTATTCTTCTTCTTCCCTCCTGGGGTCCCAGCGGCAGGAGCAAGTGCCTTAGTGGCGGTAGCTGCTGCAACTGCTGGTTTGTATAGTTGGTCAGCGCAAATCAGCGCATCTTTCTTGTCGGAGGGGATGGTGATGATCGTCACGGGCCCTGGCATCTTCAGGGTGTTGTATGCGTAGTGTGACGCCGCCATGAACTTGGCCAGCACTGGGCGGCCAAGGATCCCGTTGTAGGGCAAGGGGATCTTGGCAACATCAAACACGATCCTCTCCGTCCTGAAGTTCAGGTTGCTTCCAAAAGTCACGGGCAGCGTGACCTTTACCTTGGGTTGGCTTCTTCCCGGGTTGACCCCTTGAAACGTGCCCGTCTCTTCGAGGTCTCCAACAGGAATCTGCAGTTTCTCGATCACGACAGGCGAGATTAAGTTCAGACCGGCCCCGCCATCGACCAGCATCTTTGTCACCTTGAGGTTGCGTATTGTTGGTGAAACCAATAATGGAAAGCACCCGACCGCAGTGGTGCGATCAGGGTGATCCTCAGTGTCAAAGATGATAGGTGTGCTGGACCACTTCAGCGGCCTTTGGGCATCAAACGACGGCTCTGCCGCTGTAAACTCTCGCGCCCACTGTTTAAGCCGGCAGTGAGAAGTATGCAGCCAGGCGCCGCCATCGACGCACATGGCCTCTGTAGCTTTCTGAAACTCTTGGTCGCCGGATTCTTCGTCCTCTTCGTGATCGTCGTCTTCCGGCTTTCTGTCACAGCCCCGGGCGGGCCTCTCCTGTTGTTTATCCTTGCCGTGACGGCCCGCCTAGCCGTCACGCTTCCTGCCGGACCCCTCAGCACCGTCTTGGCCCTTCTCCTTGTCCCGCCTCTCATATTCATCCCTCTGCTTCTCAGCGAGGAGCTCAACCTATCGGCAGTCTTGGAGAGCATGGCCTTTGGTGCGATGGATCTTGCAGTACCGCTTGTCGGAGTTTCCTGACTTCTCGGCAGCTGCGAAGGCCCGGCAGGCGACACATCCGGCAATTTCCTTGCCGGGGTCATCTGCCTTGGGTTTCTTGGTGGAGCCGGTGTCATCAGATCCCTCGACAGCAAGCACGGCTTTCCCTTTGCCCTTCCTGTTTCGGCGCCGGCCTTTCTTCGCCGAGGCGACAGTATCCTCATCTGAGGAGTCGGTTTCCACGCCGGCATCTTCGCTGGGGTACTTCCTTCCTTCTTCAGCCCGGGCACATCTGTCAGCAAGAACATAGAGTTCTGCTACATCTTCCACCTTGTTCATCGCCAGCTCTTCGCGCATCTTGCGGTTACGCATGTTCTGATGGAACACGCTGATGATGGCGGCAGGGTGAACATCAGGGATATTGTACTGTATCCGGCTGAACCTTTATATATACTCGCGGAGACTCTCGCCTCCCTTCTGGGGAATGACGTGCAGGTCACTCGCCTGGCCATGGGCTTGGTGGCCTCTAGTAAAGGCGCCCACGAACTCATGGCACAAATCCGACTAGGAGGAAATGGAGTCTACTCGCAAGTGCATCAACCATGACATGGCGTTGGGTTTAAGAGCCAATGGAAAGTAATTCGCAAGCACCTTATCGTCGCGGGCTCCGGCAACTTGCATCGCGATGGTGTAAATGTTGAGGAACTCGGACGGGTGGGTCTTGCCGCTGTACTTTTCGCCCACGTCAGGTTTGAAAGTGCGGTGAGTGGGCCACTGGAACTGCCACAGCTCACGGGTAGAAGCCGGACAGCCTACCACGTAAGGTTGGCCTCCAGGGCTCTCCGGTGCCGGGTGGTTCACAATAGGCCCTCCTCGCCTGTCTGATTGTTGGCGTGCTCCGCGCCAGTGCTCGATAGTGGTTCGAGCGTCTTCATGTTCTAGTTCCCGAAGGACTTGGCGCTGGTCACAGTGGGTCCCCGGGTCGGACGATGCTATGGAGATTTCGTCGCCCGGGACGTCACGACGGACTGGCGTCCGCGGCGCCGGGAGAGGAGGGGGCAAGTGCATCGTGGTCGCGGCGCCGCCGGCTCTCCTGCCACTGGTGCGTGGGACTCCGTCGGAGCGTCGACCCGGGGGCTCCACCGAACTTGGTTCGTCTTTGTTGGCCACCGCAACAAGGCTTCGGATATTGTCTCTCCATTAGTCGCGTTTCCCCGTAGTGGGAGCAACTGCGCGTGCGCCAGGGCTTCTGCTGGCGTTGGTGGCAACGAAACCTGCACGGATCCCGACGCGCTTCGACTTCTGACCATGTCAGATGGAGCTCTATCACGACCCCGCGGGCAGGTCTTCTACATCCCGGGAGGGGCGCTCGGGTCTCTTCCCGCGGCGACGCCCGGGGTCTTCGGTGTGATTACGCCGTTCGTCACGCGCCGCTTGAGAGGAGCGCGCCGTCGGCGCCGGCATGGGAGTCTGGGAATCCCTCACGTCGCCTTCGGGCGGGGTGGCAGCGATCTTGGAAGGCCCCGCGCCACCCGCGGAGGGCCTGGCTCCGTCCTTAGATTTGGCGGTGTGCAGCCCATTACCAGGCGCACGAACATCGCCGCCTCCCAAACTCCGGCTATTGGGACGGTGTTGGTGTTCGCGAACGGCGCCCCGGGTCCTTTCCGCGATCGGTCCACTGCTCGCCCGCGTCGGGACGAGATGTCCGGCTTCCGATGGGCCAACCGCCACCGTCGCCTTCTTCTTGGGCGCCATGACGATGAAGGAACGTCAAACTAACTGCTAAAGCCGATTCTCACAACTGCGCTGCCCCCTACCTGGCGTGCCAAAGATGTCGTTGGGAAACAACACCTATGGGATCACAAGAATCCCTACTACGGTTGCGGGGCACGGGGTCGCGAGAAGAGCGGATCAAACAGATAGCACACGGTTCCTTTATCGAGGTTCGGGCCGCGAGGATGCGTAAAACCCTACTACTGCTTTCGTGGATTGTTTATCTGTGTTCTTGAGCTAGCAATGGGCGTCAAGAGCTCCAAAAAGCCAAATCCGCCTCTTAGTCGCCTCGGGCCTCCTTTTATAGGAAAGGGGTTGCCACAGTGGCACATAGGAGGTGGAAAGGGTACAGTAATGCGAGGCTATACTTCGCATTACATGACAAGGCGCATTTAATGCGCCTTGCTTAGGTGTCCTTGCTTTATCGGTGGCGGGGGAGAGCCCCGTCTCGTCGGTCGCGGCTCCCTCTTGCGTCGACACGCGCCCTGGCAGCGGTGCCCGCGGTGCCATGTAGGCAGGCAGGCAGCTGAGGTGGCGCAGTGGTGGGTCTCCACGAAGATCTGCACGCCACCACGCAGGTGCCTGCCCAACTGGTTGGGTTGGCAGCTGCATGCGAACGGCGGTGGGGGTGCGACTGGCACGGGCCTGATGGTGGCCCCACGGTCGTCCTTGGCAAGGGTCTTGCCGCGGCCCCGGCAAGGGTCTTGCCGCGGCGCCTGCTGTCATCCCCGGCAAGCCTCTTGCCGGGGGCCTTGTGGTCCTCCTTGGCTGTGATCCTGCCAAGGATCATCATCTTCTGAAGTGGGTATCTGATCTTGAATGTCTTCACAAAGATCTGCATGCCACCACGGGGATGTCTCCCCAATCCTTGCCCGATGGGGGTAGTGGACTTGAGGGTGACTTCGCTCCGTAGGTGTGGGGCGAGCTGCCACGACAAGGGTCTTGCCGGGTTAGCTAATGCTGCCCCCCGGCAAGGATCTTGCCGGGGGGGTCTGCTCTGTCCCCTTTGCTCTTTGTGGTCTTGGTCTTGGCGTCGTTCTACTTCTCTTCAGCTTCGGCCTTACCTTGGCTTACCTCCCTTGCCGTGCTCGGTGTGGCGGCGCCCGTGGCTCAGACTGCCCGTGCAGAGTTATAGGGGTACAAAAAGTGTACCCCTCTTTTTCTACACCAACAGTACCTCGGCGAAGACGCCGGCGTGGAAACCGACTCTTCAGATGAGGATATTGCCACCCCGCTGAAGAAAGGCCGACGCCGCAACAGGAAGCGCAAGGGTAAAGCTGTGCTTGGCGTCGAGGAATCTGATGACGCCGGCTCCGCCAAGAAAACCAAGGCAGATGACCCCGGCAAGGAAATTGCCGGATGTGTCACCTGCCGGACGTTGGCGGCTGCCGAGAAGCCAGGGAACTCCGACAAGCAATACTCCAAGATCCATCGCACCAAAGGCCATGACCTCCAGAACTGCCGACAAGTTGAGCCGTTTGCTGAGAAGCAAAAATCTGAGTATGAGAGGCGGGACAAGGAGATGGGCCAAGACGGTGCTGAGGGGTCCGGCAAGAAGCGTGATGGCCAGGCAGGCCGTCGCGGTAAGGATAAACAGCTAGAGAGGCCCGCCCAGGGCCGCGACAAGAAGCCAGAAGACGATGATCACGAAGAGGACGACGAGTCCGGTGACCAAGAGTTGCAGAAAGCTACAGAGGCCATGTGCGTCGATGGAGGCGTCTCGCTGCATGCCTCTCACCGCCAGCTTAAATGGGGGGCGCGTGAGATTACAGCAGCAGAGCCATCGTTTGATGCCCAAAAGCCGCTGAAGTGATCCGGCACACCTATCATTTTTGACACTTAGGATCACCCCGATCGCACTACCGCGGTCGGGTGCTTGCCGTTGTTGGTTTCACCGACAATACGGAACCTCAAGGTGACGAAGATGCTAGTCGATGGCGGGGCTGGTCTGAACTTAATCTCGCCTGCCATGATCAAGAAGCTGCAGATTCCCGACGGAGACCTTGAAGAAACGGGCACGTTCCAGGGGATCAACCGAGGAAGGAGTCAACCAAAGGGGAAGGTCACGCTGCCTGTGACCTTTGGGAGTGATCTGAACTACAGGACGGAAAGGATTATGTTCGATGTTGCCAAGATCCCCTTGCCCTACAACGGGATCCTTGGCCGCGAAGCACTGGCCATATTCATGGCAGCGTCACACTACGCCTACAATACCCTGAAGATGCCAGGGCCTGTAAGGATCATCACTGTCCCCTCCGACAAGAAAGATGCGCTGATTTGCGCTGACCAACTCTACCAAGAAGCAGTTGCAGCAGCCGCCGCCGCTAAGGCAGTTGCTCCTGCCCCTGGGGCCTCGGGAGACAAGAAGAAGAAGACCGGTGAGACCTCAGACACCCACTCCGGCAAGCGCACCTCTTGAGAGTGTGGTGCTCCCGTCGAGGACGTGCCAGAGAGCTCCACCGGCAGGAACAAGAAATCCAGGGCCACGCCGCCGGAGACCAAGAAGGTATCCACCAAGGAGGACGACACGGGAGGAGCTTTCACCATAATCTCCACCCTTGACGACAAATAGGAAGACACGCTCGTCACCTTCCTGCGGGCGAATGTCGATGTATTTGCATGGCAAGCATCCGACATCCCGGCGTTCCCGGGAGCTGATTGAGCACCACCTTGCTTTCTGTCCTCATGCGCGGCCCGTCAAGCGGAAGGTCAGAAAGCAAGCTTTGGAACGACAAAAGTTCATTACAGAGGAGATCCGGAAACTGGAAGCAGCGGGCTTGGTAAGAGGAGTGCTCCATCCAACGTGGTTGGCCAATCTAGTGGTAGTGCGCAAGGAAAATGGGAAGTGGTGGCTGTGTATTGATTACACAGATATCAATAAGGCTTGTCCCAAGGACCCTTTACCATTGCCGCGCATCGACCAGATTGTTGACTCCACGGCTGGGTGTGACTTGTTGTCATTCCTCGACGCCTACTCCGGCTACCACCAGATCTTCATGACGAGAGAAGACGAAGAGATGACAACGTTCATCACCCCATGTGGTACGTATTGTTTCATACAGATGCCTTTCGGGTTGAAGAGTGTTGGCTCAACATTTGCAAGGGCAGTCTAGATTGGTTTTGAACCCCAGCTCCATAGAAATGTGGAAGCTTATATGGATGATATAGTGGTCGAAACCAAGAATAGGGCGACCCTCATACCGGATTTACAAGAGACATTTGCAAACCTACGCAAGATCAACCTCAAGTTGAACCCTGAGAAATGCGTCTTTGGCGTCCCGTCCGGCAAGCTTCTCGGGTTCTTTGTGTCGCAGCGTGGGATAGAGGCCAATCCGGACAAGATCAAGGCTATAGAGCAGATTGAGGCGCCCAAGCGGGTCAGGGATGTGCGTCGGCTTACTGGTTGCGTTGCCGCCATGAGCAGGTTCATCTCCAAGTCCGCCGAGCGCCCTCCCCTTTTTCAAGATTTTGAAAAAGGCGGGCCCAATGGAGTGGACACCAGAAGCCGAAGCGGCATTACAAGATTTGAAGAGGTATATCTCCTCTACGCCAGTACTAGTTGCGCCTAAACGACGGGAACCGTTGCTGCTGTACTTGGCGGCAACGAACCAGGTGGTCAGCGCCGCACTAGTGGTGCAGAGAGAAGTCGACGACGAGGTGATAGTAGCAACAGAGCCTGATGCCATTGGTGTAGAGACGACGCAACTAGTTGGAGTGCTGCCGAGGAGGAAAATGATGCAGGACCCGGTCTACTTTGTTAGCTCCCTCCTGCAGGGGGCTAGATCAAGGTACTCCGGTGTGCAGAAACTGCTCTTCGGCCTTCCTATGGCCTCGAGGAAGCTGTGTCACTACTTCTAGGCGCACGAAACCGCCATCGTCACTCGCCTCCCTCTACAACGGATATTGCACAATCCAGACGCGAATGGAAGGATCGTAGAGTGGGCACTGGAGATGTCCAGCTTTGGCCTCAAATTTGAGAGTACCTCGATGATCCAAAGTCGAGTTCTGGTGGAGTTCATTGCAGAATGGACCGCGACGCCTGATGAAGAAGCTCAGGAGACTGTCCTTCCCGGCAAGGAGGCAAGTTGCAACTGGGTCATGTACTTCGATGGAGCTTTCTCCTTACAGGGCGTCGGGGCTGGCGTACTGCTTGTCGCGCCCACTGGAGAGCACCTCAAGTACGTGGTCCAAATGCACTTCCCCAGGGAGGCGTCGACAAACAATACTGCCAAGTATGAAGGGCTGCTTGCTGGTCTCAGGATCGCGGCAGACCTCGGAATCAAGAAACTCATCGTCAGGGGCGACTCGCAAATTGTCATCAAGCAAGTCAACAAAGACTATCAGAGCCCGTTGATGAAGGCCTACGTAGATGAAGTGAGAAAGCTGGAAGAGCGCTTTGACGGTATGCAGGCAGAGCACATTCCCCGAGCGGAGAACGACGTCGCCGATTACCTGTCGAAACTCGCTGCCCTCAAGCTGCCTGTGGAACCAGGTACCTTTGTGCTTCAGCTAACTCAGCCATCCGTTGATCCATCAGCAGAGCAGAGCAAGAGAAGGAAATCAGGTCCCGACAAGTACTTTCCCGCCAAGCATCCCGGAGCCGCCGGCAAAGATGTTGCCGGAGACACTGAGCCCGTCGTAGGGCGATCAGCTCCGGCAGAGCATCAAGCTCTTGTCGTAAAGACGGCCACCCTTATGATGGAAGAAATGCCTTTGGTCCTCACCGTCGAGCCTCAGGCTCCGGCATGGTCGCAGCCTACCGTCCGATTCCTCCAAACAGGGGAACTTCCTGAGGAGCAGGAAGAAGCGGAAAAAGTAGCCCGCCGGTCCTCAGGGCGGTAGCAGTTCTCCCCATGTTTCACAGGCAGAAGCAGTTCTCCCCACAGAACTCATATACGGGTCACCTCGAGTGCTCTCTTATGATGAGCTTGAGCAAGAGCGACTGCAACAAGATGACGCAACGCTCCTTGAGGAAGATCGTCTTCGGGCAACTGTGAGAGCAGCACGCTACCAACAAGCCTTGCGCCGCTACCATAGCCGCAAGGTCCTTGCCTGAAGCTTTGAGGAAGGCGACTTTGTTCTTCGGCGCGTTCAATCGGCCAAGAATACCAACAAGTTGACTCCGAAGTGGGAAGGCCCTTATCGGGTAATACGAGTCACCAGGCCCGGCGCAGTCCGCCTGGAGACTGAAGATGCCATTCCAATGAGCAATTCCTGGAACATTGAGCATCTTCGCAAGTTTTACCCATATGGCGCGGTTTGCCGGGCCCCCCCGGCAAGCCACCTTTTGTAAAAGACTTGCCGGTAAGGCATGTAACCCTTTGTACAGAGCCAGGTGCAGACCTTGAGCATAAATAAATGAAGCACTGGCGCCCTAAGTTATAGCATGCATGCTAGGCCGAGTCTCGTCCTTGGTTAGGGTTGATAGTGCTTAGCAGCGGCTAATCCCTAGCTTAGTGGTCGAGTGTGCATCTCTTTGTCCCTCTTTGTCTTCTTTGTTTCGCAGGACACACGAATATCCTTGCCGAGCCGCATGGGAAGAAAAAGGGGCAGACCAGCATCCGGTCCCCGGGAAGCCAGTATTACCGGGGACTGCAAGAGCAAAGGTTCACCCACGGCAAACCGAGGTTGCCGGGGGCTGCAGATTCAGATAAGTTTTCCATCCCTTATCATGCATTCCCTAATAGACTGAGGTATGTGAAACCTCATTTTATCCGTAGGCTACCGTGCTCCCCTAACTCTAGGCCCTAGGGCTCGTTCCTGGGACCAAGTTTGGTCGTAGTCGCGGCGGCGAAAGGGTGAAACAAGGATCCTAAACCCACTTCATCCCTGCCTCCGCCAAAGGCGTGAGAAAGGTCGAGCGAAGTGGGGAAGACGGCAAGGCCTGTTGCCGGGTGAGAAAATGTTTATCTTAGAGATATCAAGGATTTATTCCTTGTCGTGGGTTCCACCCGCAAACAAATAACCCGGCAAACATCCCTTTTTCATTAAAAAACATCCCGCTCAGGTACAGTCCGTATGGAATGAAAAACATGAACAAAGGGATTTCATGTTTTATATTCAACAAAGGCCCGAAGGCTTACAAACTAAAAAGAGGTAAGGTGCCCGTAATCCATTTCTTGTCCCTCTCCTCAGGAGGTGGGTCAAGGAGGCAAAAAGGGCAAAAGGGGCTCCTAGGCGAGCTACGAGTGGCAGAAGACAACAAGAGAACATCTTGGTGGCCGTCCAAGGGTTGGATGGTGATGGTGGCGCCGGAGGCAGAGCTCGAAGACGAGATGGCAGGACGTCAATACGCGTCGAAGGCGTCGGTGCCCGCGTACTCCGACTTGACGGCCTTGCCGCCCACCCTCTTCCTCTTCCGCAGCCTCCCAACGCCAGCCGCCCAAGGAGACGACCCTGAGAAGTTCAAGGAGCCGGCAACACGGATGATGGGGTCGCCGATGCCGCTCGGAGCGGCCTGACGCCTAGTCGGACCCGTCATCCTACCGCCTACCACCCTCATCGTCGCTGTCGCTGTCCTCCTCGTCACTCTCGCTCGAGGAGGAATCTTCGTCGTCAGAAGAGCTCTCCACGCAGCACCTTGCGCGAGTCCCGAAGTGCCCGAAGACCTTGACGGAGAGGAGGCCACCCTCCATCAGCTTAAAGTGGAGAGTGAGTCCATTCGTCATGCTGTGGATAAGAGCAAATGTTTTCCACCCCCGACGGAGATACATCACATGAGGAGCAGGGAAGTCGACGCGGACCCGCGTGCCACTGATCCCGCAGCCCCTCATGTGTACCCACAACGACTACGGCGGATCCAGCTCCATCTCTCGCGCGAATGGAGTCGGGAGGAAAAGGCGACAACGCGGCGGACGGAGCAGCCTGACGAAGAACTCGCAGGGGACGTCCCCAACGTGGCCCTCCATCGGAGGAGAAGCTGCTGGCGGGGGCGAGGCCGGCGCGCCACCCCGTCCTCCTCTTCCCTGAGCGCTGCAACCTCTGCCCCGGTCTCGCCCACGACCTCGCCCCCTCCCCCTTCCCCTCGCGGCTGGCTCCGCCACCGCGAGCGCAGGAGGAGGAGGGATGCGTTGTCGAGCGGCGACCCTCGCCGCCACCGTCGAAGGACTGGGATTTCCTTTCTCCATGACGAATGGAGGAAAGGAGCAGAAGCAAAAGGAAGAAGATGATGGAAGAATGCGGGATGCCATCCCCCCTTCCCGCTCTTTATAAAGGAATGGGGTTGGGGCTCGGCCGCCCTGCTTGGCCAATCAAGACACGGGAGGCGCAGGGAACCAGGACCGACCCGCAGCCCCAACCAGCGACGGCCCAGTTTCCCGCCTCCACCGTTTGCCAACCCAAGCGCATGGGAGACGCGTGGCCAGTGCGCAGAACTAGGGGGACATGTGAGGCGACCTCCCCCCATCCCGTGATTATGGGGAGTGGATGCCTTGAGGACCGCGCCTCGGCCCCATTCAGTAAATGGGTCGCGCCTCCACACCTCCCTCCGTTTACGCGGAAGGTGCGAGCCGCCTCTTTACTATGATGTGACGCATGCGTGTGGAACCCAGCCTCACGCATGCCGCCCACGTCACGCACACCCTTCACGCCGCGCCGCGCCGCGCGCGCGGGTCTTGGGAAGCGCACCGCACGAAAAATCTTACCATGGTGAAAACCGCCCCGCCTGCCCGCGCACCATTCTGGGCCTAGCCCAACAACACGTTGCGCTTATGTGTGGCCCAGGCTTGGAGGCTCCTGTCGGTGTACAAAAAGACGGGCACACTTTTGTACCCCTATGACTGTGCACGAGCAGTCAGAGCCATGCCTGTGACCACACCAAGAAGGGCAAGGGAGGTGAGCTAGGGTAAGACCGAAGCCCAAGGTAGCTGGAGCAACGCCAAGGCAAAGACCACGAAGAACAAAGGGACGAGGCGGGCTCCCCCCGGCAAGATCCTTGCCGGGGTCAGCCTTAGCAACCATGGCAAGACCCTTGCCGCCGCAGCTCGCCCCACGCCTACGGAGCAACTCACCCTTGAGTCCACAGCCCCCACCATGAACTACTATGTTGGGGCAAGGGCTCGGGAGACACCTCTGTGGTGGCATGCAGATCTTTGTGAAGAAACATTCAAGATCAGATGAGCACTAGAAGACGACGACCCTTGGCGAGATCCCAGCCAAGGAAAACCACGAGACCCCCGGCAGGCGCCTTGCTGGGGACGACAACGGGCGCCACGGCAAGACCCTTGCCGGGGCCCCGGGAAGGCCCTTGCCGAGGACATCTACAGGGCCACCGCCAGGCCCGCGTCGACCAAGTCTCCACCGCCGTACACATGCAGCTGCCGACCCAACCAACTGGGCAGGCACCTGCGTGCCGGCATGGAGATCTTTGTGAAGACCCCACCACCGCGCCACCACAGCTTCCTGCCTGCCTACATGGCATCGCACGCACCGCTGGCCAGGGCGCGTGTCAACACGAGGAGGAGCGGCAGTGGACGGAACGGACTTCGCCCCCATTCCCGATAAAGCAGGAGGACACCTAAGCAGACGCATTAAATGCGCCTTGTCATGTAATGTGAGAGATAACCTTGCAGGACTGTGCCCTTTCCACCTCCTGTGTGCCACTGTGGCAACCCCTTTTCCCTATAAAAGGAGGCCCGAGGCGACCAAGAGGGGGATTCGGCTTTTTGGAGCTCCTCATGCCCCATAGCTAGTTCAAGAACACAAATATACATCCACCAAAGCAGGAGTAGGGTTTTACGCATCCTCGCGGCCCGAACCTGGATAAACAAACCGCGTGCTATCTGTTTGATCCGCTCTTCTCTCAACCCCGCACCCCGCTAAATGTAGTAGGGATTTTTGTGATCCCATAGCTATCGTTTCCATCGGCAACAGGATTAGTATATTACCTTCACCGCAAGGTGCCAAACCATTATAAACTCCCCGTGTCCTTTGTCCCATTTTTTTGACACCTTTAAGCTGACCTCATCGCCATGGCTCCACAACTAAGTCCTTTCACCAAGACATCTGTCGTGACAATTCCACGACAGTATGGGAACAACAGGTTTCTATCAAAGCATCCATTATTATGGATCTACAGACAGTTCAAAAATATAAAATAATTGCTAAACCAAAAACCAAAGCCTTGGAACAGTGGTTGCTCAACTTGCGGATTCTTGAGGAGATCTGAGTACTTGAGATGCAAAAATGGTGCCACCACTCACACCGCTCTACTTCTATGAGAAAGTTCACTAAATCTACATCTATGTGTGTAATGGCGATGAAGGGTGATGACCCACAACTATAGGGGATCAATCGTAGTTCTTTCGGTAAGTAAGAGTGTCGAACCCAACGAGGAGCAGAAAGAAATGACAAATGGTTTTCAGCAAGGTATTTTCTGCAAGCACTGAAATAGTGGGTAACAAGTAGTTTGATAGCAAGATAATTTGTAACGGGCAAGTAACAGTAACAGTAAATAAAGTGTAGCAAGGTAGCCCTGTGGCAAAGGACATGCCAAAATGGTCTCTTATGATAAGCAAAGCGTTCTTGACGGTACATGGAAATTTCACCATGTCACTTTCATCATGTTGGTTTGATTTGTGTTCGCTACTTTGATAATTTGGTATGTGGTTGGACCAGTGCTTAGCTGTTGTTCTTAATTGAACAAACTTCCTACTTACGATTAACCCCCTAGCAAGCATCCGCAACTAAGAGAAAAGTATTAAGATAAAATCTAACCATAGCGTTAAACTTTTGGATCCAAATCGGCCCCTTACGAAGTAGCGCATAAAGTATGGTTTAAGCTGTTGTCATTCTAGGAATCCATCGCCTAATAACAACTCCACAATGCATTCCCTTAGGCCCAAACATCGTGAAGTGCCATGTAATAGACGCTCGCATGACACCACTAAGGGAATCACAACATACATATCATCAAAATATCGAACACATATCAAATTCACATGATTACTTGCAGCATGATTTCTCCCGTGACCTCAAGAACAAAATTAACTACTCACAAATGATAATAATGCTCAAGATCAGAGTGGTATTAAATAGCATAATGGATCTGAACATAATATTCCACCAAATAAACCATGTAGTAATCAACTACAAGATGTAATCAACACTACTAGTCACCCACGGTGTCGGTACAACAAACCCTGGGTCTGTTGCCCAAACTGTGCACAGGCACGAGAACAAGATTATAACACTGGACCAGGCCAGAGCCCAAGAGACCAAGATCTTCAAAGGACCAGCATGAAGATCAAGAGGACCAAGACCAAGCCAAAGAAGTGAGAAATCACCAGGAGAAAAGCCTCCCTTGCCGGGCAAGTGAGCCTGCCGAGGACGTGGTTACCGGCAGGATCAGGATGGCGCCGCTCCTCAGCAAGGAGGAAGAAACCGGAGGGCAGGCGTGGATGGTGACACTACCGGAAGACTAGATGGGGGACACGGAGTCACCGACAAACAAACTCGTCAGAACGGTCGTCCCCGTTCGAGACGCGTCGTGGGTTGCCGCCGCCATCCGCATCACTGCCACCCGAAGACCTCACCATGACAGCAGCGCCGGACACCATGCTCTCTGTTTATCCCACAAAGAGCATGGTCGTCCCTAATGGTCCTGACGTCAGAAATCACTCATGTTCCGAAAGACGTGTATGGGAGCAAAAAGCCCTCCTGCATGGCAAGAGGATGACGCCTAGGGGGAGTCGGCGCCTTTGCTAGTGATGAACCCTTTCCGGGACTCCTCCCCAGCGTTGCGAAGGAATGAAGAATGAGGAGCAACCGACTACCACCCCCATGCCCACTACAGGCCTCGGCATGGTGTCGTTCGCGTCCCCTCCCACTAGAATTAAAGCTAAGGGCGACCCGGCGACGAGCGCACCGGAGTCGCCACCTCTGGCGTTGTCACCACGCCGCCCAAGTACCCCCCTTGGATCTGTGTGGAGCTCCAAACTGGAGCCCGGGGCCTGGCCCGAGGCTCTTCTCTTCAACATAACTAGAAGGAGGAGAAAACATGGGAGAAGGGATGCAGAGATGGATAGCTCTACGCTCCCTTTGCCCCTCCTTTTATAGGCGGGCTGAGGAGGGGAGCCGCTCCCTCAACTAGTGACCACCGGCCTCCTCCACCAATTCAAGAAGACTGGGCCCAGGCCTTGATGCTCTCGCGCGCCACACGCCTCTCTTACCTACCCCACGCAATGCATGCAACATACGTGGCTAAGGATAAGAGCATGGTGGGAAGAGTGAATAGGCGGTCTCTACCCCGTGCGTTAAAGTCATTCATGGGCCTTTACAAGGGCGGCCCCACCACTATTGTCTTTACACGACGCACAGGGAAACCGAAAACTGGCCCAGACTCAAGATTAATGAAGAAGCAAAGAAGACCTCAAGAAGCCAGCCTCTTCCACACCCTTGAATGTGCACTTATTAGGGCCTACACCGATGATGCTCGGCAGCGCGTTCAGGGCAGGCCCGGGGGCTTCTATCGGTACAATAAACCCTGGGTCTGTTGTCCAGACTGTGAACATGCACGGGAACAATATTATAGCACCGGACCAGGCCAGAGCCCAAGAGACCAACATCTTCAAAGGACCAACAAGCAGATCAAGAGGACCAAGACCAAGCCAAAGAAGTGAAAAATTACCAGGAGAAAAGCCTCCCTTGCCGGGAATGCGAGCCTGGCGAGGACGGGGTCGCCCCCAGAAGAAGACCTCCAATACGCCCCGGCAGGGCCTGCTGGGACTCATGGAGATAGAGCCACCTCACCAAACCACTTCACCATCACCCAAGTCGTCGATCAATGTCGTGTCAAGCGGCAAAGCGACTAAGTGGCAGCCATTCGCCACATGACCACCTCTTTCTACAGGAAATACCTACAGACAACACCCGTCCTGCGGCGTGTCAAGCAAGCAGGCGAGAAGCTGGCAAAATAGCCCGGCAAGGCTTGCCGGGCAAGCAACGATGTGACGTTGAGTGGCGCATTTAATGCGCCCTGTTAGCCTATAGAGTTAGGTATGATAGCACTGTTTGCTATCTTATCAGTGCATATGACTACTTTGCCATTGTGGTGACCCTTTAACCTATCAAAGGAGGCCCATGGCAACCGTAGAAAGGGTTAGAAAGTTGGACACCCACACATTCATACGTGTGTAGCCATTTTCGCCCGGAGGCAACCCTGCCGGGCAAACGGGCTGCAACTACCACCATTTTTCCACCAAAGCAGGAGTAGGATTTTATGCCTCATGGCGGCCCGAGGTTGGGTAAAACTATCTGTGTGATCTTTGCCGTGCTGCCCCATGCTCCTCTACTCTTTGTGCAACATGACATCCGCCTGCCGAACCAGCAAGGGACCCCTGGTCCCATAGGTGGCCATGGTTTCCCACAACATCTTTGGTGCGCTAGGTAGGGGGTTGCTTGCGCAAACTTGAATGCGTGAGCAGCGCGTCATCTTCATCACCACCTTCATCTTCGACGGCACCGTCGACCATGGCGCCCAAGAAGAAAGCCGGCGCTTCAGCTCACCCGTCCACCTCGAAGGATCCACTGTCCATAGCCACCAACGCTATGGGGGATGCGGAGGCGCGTGAGGATGTGAACGCTGCTGGGGATGTGGTCGGAGCAGGCGTTGATACGTCCATTTTGCATCATGCTTTTATATTGATATTTAATGCATTATGGGCTGTTATTACACATTATGTCACAATACTTATGCCTTTTCTCTCTTATTTCACACGGTTTACATGAAGAGGGAGAATGCTGGTAGCTGGAATTCTCGGTTGGAAAAGGAGCAAATATTAGAGACTTATTCTGCACAACTCCAAAGGTCCTGAAACTCCATGAAAGTCAGTTTTGGAATATATAAAAAATATTGGGCGAAGAAAGTACCAGAGGGGGGCCACCTGCCTCGCGGCCCCCCTGACAGGCCTCCGGTGCCCTTCTTTGGCTATATGAAGTCTTTTGCCCTGGAAAAAATAAGGAGGAAGCTTTTGGGATAAAGTGCCACTGTCTCGAGGTGGAACCTGGCGAAACCAATCTAGGGCTCCGGCGGAGCTGTTCTGCCGGGGAAACATACCTATGGGAGGGGGAAATCATCACCATCGTCATCACCATCGATCCTCTCATCGGGAGGGGTCAATATCCATCAACATCTTGATCAGCACCATCTCATCTCAAATCCTAGTTCATCCCTTGTATCCAATCTTTGTCCTAAAACCTCAGATTGGTACCTGTGGGTTGCTAGTAGTGTTGATTACTCCTTGTAGTTGATGCTAGTTGATTTATTTGGTGGAAGATCATATGTTCAGATCCTTTATGCATATTAATACCCCTCCGATTACGAACATGAATATGATTTGTGAGTTGTTACATTTGTTCTTGAGGACATGGGAGAAGTCTAGCTATGAATTTGGTATTCGTTCGATATTTTGATGAGATGTATGTTGTCTTTCCTCTAGTGGTGTTATGTGAACGTCGACTACATGACACATCACCATTGTATGGGCCTAGAGGAAGGCATTGGGAAGTAATAAGTAGATGATGGGTTGCTAGAGTGACAGAAGCTTAAACCCTAGTTTATGGTTGCTTCGTAAGGGGCTGATTTGGATCCATATGTTTCATGCTATGGCTAGGTTTACCTTAATACTTCGTTTGTAGTTGCGCATGCTTGCAAGAGGGGTTAATCATAAGTGGGATGCTTGTTCAAGGAAGGGCAATACCCAAGCACCAGTCCACCGACATATCAAATTATTAAAGTAACAAACACGAATCATATGAGCGTGATGAAAACTAGCTTGACGATAATTCCCATGTGTCCTTGGGAGTGCTTTCCTCTATATATGAGTTTGTCCAGGCTTGTCCTTTGCTACAAAAAGGATTGGGACACCTTGCTACACATTGTTTACTTTTGTTACTTGTTACCCATTGCAAATTACCTTAGCACAAAACTATCTATTACCGATAATGTCAGTGCTTGCAGAGAATACCTTACTGAAAACCGCTTGTCATTTCCTTCTGCTCCTCGTTGGGTTTGAGACTCTTACTTATTGAAAGGACTATGATAGATCCCCTATTCTTGTGGGTCATCAAGACTCTTTCTAGCGCCGTTGCCGGGGAGTGAAGCGCCTTTGGTAAGGAAAAATTTATATAGTGTGCTGAAATTTACTATCACTTGTTACTATGGAAAGCAATCCTTTGAGGGGCTTGTTCGGGGTATCTTCAGCCCGACCAGGAGAGCAAAGAGTTGCTCCTCAACCTACTGAACCTACTGAAAATGTTTACTTTTAAATTCCTTCGGGTATGATAGAGAAACTGCTAGCTAATCCTTTTACAGGAGATGGAACATTGCATCCCAATTTGCACCTAATCTCTGTGGATGAAGTTTGTGGATTATATAAGCTTGCAGGTATGCCCGAGGATGTTATCAAGAAGAAGGTCTTCCCTTTATCTTTGAAGGGAAAGGCATTGACATGGTTTAGGCTATGCGATGATATTGGATATTGGAACTACAACCGATTGAAATTGGAATTTCATCAGAAGTTTTATCCCATGCAGCTGGTTCATCGTGATCGTAATTTTACACACACACACACACACACACACACACACACACACACACACACACACACACACACACACACACACATATATATATAATTGTTGGCCTCGCGAAGGAGAAAGCATCGCTCAAGCTTGGGGGAGGCTTAATTCAATGTTATATTGATGCCCCAATGATGAGCTCTTAGGAGAAATTATTATTCAAAAAATTTATGCTCGGCTTTCTCTCAATAATCGCTCCATGCTCGATACTTCTTGTACTGGTTCTTTTATGATGAAGTCTATTGAATTCAGATGGGATTTATTGGAAAGAATTAAACGCAACTCGACGAAGGTAACGAGTCAGGTATAACACCTAAGTTTGATTGTGTTAAATCTTTTATGGATACCGATGTTTTCCGTGAATTTAGCACTAAATATGGACTTGACTCTGAGATACTAGCTTCTTTCTGTGAATCATTTGCTACTCATTTTGGTCTTCCTAAGGAGAAGTGTTTTAAATATCATCCTCCCATTAAAGTAAAAGTAGTTGAACCTATTAAAGTTGAAGAAAAGACTATCACTTACAATGTTGATCCTATTGTTCCTACTGCTTATATTGAGAAACCACCTTTCCCTATGAGAATAAAGGATCATGCTAAATCTTCAACTGTGGTCAACAAAAGTAATATTAGAACACCCAAACCCTTTAGGCAAATTAAAGTTGAACCTAGTATTGCTATGCTTAAAGATCTCTTGGTTGATAATATTGATGGGCATGTTATTTACTTCTGTGATGAAGCTGCTAGAATTGCTAAACCTGATACTAAAGATAAACATAGACCTGTTGTTGGCATGGCTGTCATTTCGGGTAAAATAGGAGATCACTATTATCATGGCTTATGTGATATGGGTGCTAGTGTCAGTGCAATACCTTATACCTTATATGAAGAAATTATACATGACATTGCACCAGCTGAGATAGAAGATATTAATGTTACCATTAAGCTTGCCAATAGAGATACTATCTCACCGGTTGGGATTGTTAGAGATGTTGAAGTCTTGTGTGGGAAAATTAAATATCCTACAGATTTTCTTGTTCTTGCTTCCCCACAAGATAACTTTTGTCCAATTATATTTGGTAGGCCCTTCTTCAATACTGTTAATACTAAGATAGATTGCAAAAAGGATATTGTTTCTATTGGTTTAGGGGATGTGTCTCATGATTTTAATTTTGATAAGTTTCATGGACGACCCCATGATAAAGAATTGCCTAGTAAAGATGAAATTATTGGTCTTGCTTCTATTGCCATGAAGATGATATGTTTATGAATGGAAGAAGGGAAATAGATGAAGTATTCTTTAAACAGGGACCTATTTTGAAGCACAACTTGCCTGTTGAAATTCTAGGGGATCCTCCTCCACCCAAGGGTGATCCCGTGTTTCAGCTTAAACCATTACCTGATACTCTTAAATATGCTTATCTTGATGAAAATAAGATATATCCTGTTATTATTAGTGCTAACCTTTCAGAGCAAGAAGAAGAGAAATTATTGAAAACTCTAAAGAAGCACCATGCTGCTATTGGATATACTCTGGATGATCTTAAGGGCATTAGTCCCACTCTATGCCAGCACAAAATAAAGATGGAGAATGATGCTAAACCGGTTGTTGATCACCAATGATGGTTAAATCCTAAGATGAAAGAAGTGGTAAGAAAAGAAATACTAAAGCTTCTAGAGGCAGGTATAATTTATCCCGTTGCTGATAGTCAATGGGTAAGTCCTGTCCATTGTGTCCCTAAGAAGGGAGGTATTACTGTTGTTCCTAATGATAAAGATGAATTGATCCCACAAAGAATTATTATAGGTTATAGAATGGTAATTGATTTCCGCAAATTAAATAAAGCTACTAAAAGGAACATTACCCTTTACCTTTTATTAATCAAATGCTAGAAAGATTATCCAAACATACACATTTTTTCTTTTAGACGGTTATTCTGGTTTATCTCAAATACCTGTGTCAAAAGAGGATCAAGAAAATACCACTTTTACTTGCCCTTTCGGTACCTTTGCTTATAAACGTATGCTTTTTGGTTTATGCAATGCACCTGCGACCTTTCAAAGATGTATGACTGCTATATTCTTTGACTTCTGTGAAAAGATTGTTGAGGTTTTCATGGATGATTTCTCCGTGTATGGAACTTCTTTTGATGATTGCTTAAGCAACCTTGATCGAGTTTTGCAGAGATGTGAAGAAACTAATCTTGTCTTGAATTCGGAGAAGTGCCACTTTATGGTTAATGAAGGTATTGTCTTGGGGCATAAATTTTCTGAAAGAGGTATTGAAGTTGATAAAGCCAAAGTTGATGCTATTAAAAAGATGCGGTGTTGTCGGTGTACAAAAGTAGGGGCTCTCCTTTTGTACCCCTTTACTTGTGCACGGGCAGTCAGAGCCACGCACCACGGCTGCACGTAGCGGGGCAAAGGAGGGAAGCCGGAGATAAGCCAAAGCACAAGACAACGCCAATATCAGAGACACAAAGAGTAAGAGGGCGAGGTGGACTCCCCTGGCAAGACCCTTGCCGGGGCGGCCTCCACGGCCCCGGCAGAGCCTTGCCGGGTTAACTTGCCCAACACAGGCAGAGCGAGCCACCCTTGAGCCCAAAAGTTCCGAACACCGTCAACAACTACGTTGGGACCAGGGCTCGGGAGGCGCCTCCATGGTGGCATGCAGATCTTTGTCAAGACCATTTATATATGAGATCAGATGAGGACCAGAAGACAGCGACCCTCGGCGAAATCCTAGCCGAGGAGATCCACAAGACCCCCGGCAAGCGCCTTACTGGGGATGACTGCAACGCCACGACAAGACCCTTGCCGAGCCCCTGGCAAGGCCCTTGCCGAGGGCGCTAGCTGGGCCACTTCCGGACTCGCACCAGCCATGGCTCCATCACCATTCACATGCAGCTGTCAGCCCAACCAGCTGGGCAGGCACCTGCGTGGCAACACGCGGCTTCAAGACCAACTCAGCAAGCACCTGTGTGGTGGCATGCAGATCTTCGTGAAGACCCTGCCACCGTGCCACCTCAGCAGTCTGCCTGCCTACATGGCACTGCATGCATCGCTGGCCTAGGCGCTTGTCGAAGCAAGGAAGAGCGGCGACGGACGGGATGGGCCTCGCTCCTGTCCCTGATAAAGCTAATGGATATCTAAGTCACACATTTAATGCACTTTGTCCCGTAATGCCGTGCGACAAGCTCGCGCACTGAAGGCCTTTCCACCTCCTATGTGCCACCATGGCAACCCCTTTTCCCTATAAAAGGAGGCCCGAGGCGACCAGGAGAGGGATTCGGCTTTTTGGAACTACACAGCCACCATATCTAGTTCGAAAGCTCAAGAACACTCAATACATCCACCAAAGCAGGACTAGGGTTTTACGCATCCTCGTGGCCCGAACCTGGGTAAACGATCCTTGTGCAGGCTCCTGGAACTGCTCTTCTCACAACCCCGCGCCCGCCGACCGTAGAATGGATTCGAGTGATCCCATAGGTGTCGTTCCCACCGACATCTTTGGCGCGCTAGGTAGGGGAATGGCGTAGTTGTGAGAATCTAGTTTAGCACCGGCTTAGCAGTTTCTCGTGGCCGCGGCTTCCAGAGAAGAAGACGGCCAAAAGAATGGCGCTGCCTACAAGCGTGAAGGGCGCCAGTGCGGCGACAGGAAAGCTAAGTCATGACGAACTTTAGATATTTTCTTTTTATATAAGGTTATTCCCCTCGGAAATCTTGCTACCTCTTGAGCATTGCGTTGGTTTCCCCTTGAAGAGGAAAGGGTGATGTAGTAAAGTAGCGTAAGTATTTCCCTCAGTTTTTGAGAACCAAGGTATCAATCCAGTAGGAGGTCACGCTCAAGTCCCTTGCACCTACACAAACAAATAAGAACCTCGCAACCGACGCGATAAAGGGGTTGTCAATCCCTTCACGATCACTTACGAGAGTGAGATCTGATAGAGATGATAAGATAATATTTTTGGTATTTTCATGATAAAGAGTAAAAGTAAAGAAAGCAAAGTAAACAGTAATGGAAATAACGGGAGATTAATATGATGGAAAATAGACCCGGGGGCCATAGGTTTCACTAGTGGCTTCTCTCAAGCGCATAAGTCTTATGGTGGGTGAGTGGATTACTGTTGAGCAATTGATAGAATTGAGCATAGTTAAGAGAATATCTAGGTATGATCCTGTATATAGGCATCACGTCCGTGACAAGTAGACCGACTCCTTCCTGCATCTACTACTATTACTCAACACATCGACGGCTATCCAACATGCATCTGGAGTATTAAGTTCATAAGAACGGAGTAACGCTTTAAGCAAGATGACATGATGTAGAGGGATAAACTCATGCAATATGATATAAACCCCATATTTTTATCCTCAATGGCAACAATACAATATGTGTCGTTTCCCCTACTGTCACTGGGATCGAGCACCGCAAGATTGAACCCAAAGCTAAGCACTTATCCCATTGCAAGAAAGATCAATCTAGTAGGCCAAACAAAACTGATAATTCGAAGAGACTTGCAAAGATAACCGATCATACATAAAAGAATTCAGAGAAGATTCAAATATTGTTCATAGATAATCTTGATCATAAACCCACAATTCATCAGATCTCGACAAACACACCGCAAAAGAAGATTACATCGAATATATCTCCAAGAGAATCGAGGAGAACTTTGTATGTAGATCCAAAGAGAGAGAAGAAGCCATCTAGCTAATAACTATGGACCCGAAGGTCTGAGGTAAACTACTCACACATCATCGGAGAGGGTATGGTGTTGATGTAGAAGCCCTCCGTGATTGATGCCCCCTCCGGCAGGACGCCGGAAAAGGCCCCACGATGGGATCTCACGGGTATAGAAGGTTGCGGCGGTGGAATCAGGTTTTCGTGGTCGCTTCTGATGGTTTGGGGATACGTAGGTCGGTGGAGCCATGAGGGGCCCACGAGGGTGGAGGGCGTGCCTGGAGGGGGGTAGGCGCGCCCCCTGCCTCGTGGACGCCTCAATGGTTGCTTGACGTCCACTCCAAGTCCTTTGGATCACGTTTGTTCCAAAAATCATGCTCCCGATGATTTCAGTCTATTTGGACTCCGTTTGATATCCTTTTTACGCAAAACGCTGAAATAGGCAAAAAAACAGCAATTTGGGCTGGGCCTCCGGTTAATAGGTTATTCCCAAAAATAATACAAAGTATATAAATAAGCCCATTAAACATCCAAAACAGAATATATAATAGCATGGAACAATAAAAAATTATAGATACGTTGGAGACGTATCAGATCTTGTTCTTTGTATGGAAAACCTGCACATGAAGGGGCCCTCCCGCAATTGGCAACTCCCTTGTTCTGTTTTGAGTCTACTCAACAGCTCAAGCGGTCGTGTCGTGAGTAGCAGGGTAGCCTTCCGCAATTGGGAACACTCTCGATTCTGACTCGAGTCAAGCTCGACAGTTCGAGCGGCCGCGTTAAGGGCGGTAAGGTGGTTCGCGCAGCAGCAAGCACACCCGGCAGGCCATTGGGGATCCGTTCTCAAGATGCCACCCTGGGTTTATGCGCCGGCAAGCCTACCTGGTTAACGTAGGGTGGCCATGCATTGTATCAAAACAAAAACCGGATAGGAAAATAACATGCATTGTATCAAAAGTACTGCAGAGTTATATTACATAAATTGTTGTCACGGTTCTAAATAAAGATAGAAATTGTCTTGGTGATGAACCTGCAGCGGCAATAAGAAATGGGATGCCTAATCCCGGCGCTGGCCCTCCACCCTCTGGATTTCGTCGATGCGGCTGATGATGGGCTTGATACGCTCCTTAAGCGCCGCTATGTCCGCATCCTCCGGCAACCTCTCCAGCACAGCTTCGAAGTCGAGGTCAGGATTCCAGTGCGCCACATTGGCGAGGACCTTGGTCATGGCACCCCGGCAGAGCCTCCGGGACTGATCGCCCAGAGAGGCCTCCCTGCTGGAGTGGAGCTGCCCCAGGGCCCCGAGGACACCCTCAAAGAATAGGTCAGCTTGGCGTTGGGAGTCCCGCTGCACTCTGGGGCATACCTCACATTTGGCATCCCCATGGTTGCCAGCTGCGTGGTGATCCTGCCGGCGACGTCCTCGAGGCGGCTGATCCAGCGATTCTCGCCCTCCACAAAATCCTTGTGGATGGCAGCTTCGTTCTTCCGCTGCAGCTTCTCGTCCTCCAGATCCTTGGCCATGGTCTCCTCCAAAGCCTTGGCCTCTGAGAGCATCTCCTCAAGGCCCCCAAGCTTCATCTTCAAGTCTTTGATGGAGTTGTTGGCTTCGGAAAGCTCCCCGGACCTGCTGACGGCTGCACCCCGCGCGTCTGTCAGGGCGCCGTTGAGCTTGCCCTTCTCCTTGGACAGCTTCAAGGCCTGCTCCTTCAGCTCGTCCCGCTCCACCTCCAGCTCCTTCACCCTGCCGGCGTGAACCAGAGCCTGGGCATCGAGCGCCTCCCTGTGCCTCTGCTCCAGCTCTTGGGTCCGCTGCACGACGAGCTTATCCACCTCCTCGTCCTTGCCGCGGTTGTACAGCCTAGCCGGGCTGGACCGGCTCACTAGAGGTAGCTCGCCGCAAGACTCGCCCTCTCCCCGTGGCCGGAGGGTCGACAACCTTGGCCTCCTCCTCCGATGACTCATCGACCACATCTAAGATGAGAGGAGCCCCGGTGTCGGCGCTGCTGGCCTCCCCAGCGGCCTCCGCCCACTGGGCGAGATCCTTCTCGTCTGCTTCCGTCGTGGCTTTGTCCTCCACGCCGTCGGTGTTGCCAGCCTCCTTGGCGAGCTCCGCCTCCACAACCCTGGCGACTATGTACTCCAGCTCCGCCTGGGTGGTGTCCTGGACGAGCCGCGGCTCGACGGTGATGTACCCCTCATGCAAGGTGTCAAAGAACTCCTGCACTTGAATTTTCTCCGGCTCCACCCAGCTCGGGACAAGACCATGCGCGTTGAAGACAGGCATCATGGCGATGATGTTGGTCCAGCGAGAGTTGTTGCTCAGTGGGACCACTCCCGCCGGCAACTTAAACAAGGGCACCTTTGCGACCTTGCCGGCCTTCGCGGCAGCCCTCGTGGCCTTGCCGGACCGCTCAACCTCGCCATCGCAGTTCACGTCGAGCTGAAAGAGCCGCTGGCAGAAGTGGGCATGCCCCATCACCGTGAAGTTGTGGTCGAGGCCGGGGCGAAGCCTCATGATGTCGGCGGCGTTCGTGAAAAGCCAGGCTAGCCTCCCCTTGTTGTGCAGTGGAGCGATTCGGCGGCGGATGAAATCCGCCCCGATCATCTCAAGGGTGAGCCCGGCCTCGGTGAGGCAAAGAATCCTGGTGGTGGCGACCGTGAGCTTCGCATCGCCGTCATCAACATCGCTCCAATCGCTCCGCCGAACCGGCGGCGCCTGGCGAAGCCGGCAGAAATCTTGTGGATCATCCTCCTCAATCCAGCACCACCTGCCCCGCCATTCTTCCCACCTCTCCTTCTGAGCGCCCTTCGGGTATGCCCCCTTGGACCGTGGGATCCAGGCGATGCAATCGGAAATGGCGCCTCCCGGTTGGATCCAAGGGATGAAGTAGTGGCGGAAGAGCGCCTTGTTGGGATACACCCCGGCGAAACCCTCGCAGAGGTGCGCAAAGAGAGCCATGCACGCCAGGGCATTTGGAGTAAAATCCGGAAGGTGGAAGCCGTATGTGTGCATGCGGTCATTGAAGAAATCAGAGAAGGGGGGCAGAGGCCGCAAGAGAAGTAATCGACGAAGAATGGATACTGATTTGGGGCGGCCTCGGTGCAATTGGCGGGGATGACACGCGTGGCTGGATGCCCCGTCGTCTCCCCCCCGTCTTGCACCCCCATAGGGGCTTGAAGCATTCCCGGAGTTCAAACACGTCGACCGTCAAGGGGAAGTTGGCGAGCTGCGTCCGTCGTGCCACCTGCTCAATCTCCGGCGGCTCCATCGCCCCGACATTATTGACCACTCCCTTGCCCTTAGTGGATTTGGGAGCCATGGCTGCTGCAAGAAGCGAGGGGCGGAGGACAGCGAAGACGCGGCGACGGCGAGCAAAGGCGGAAAGCTCGGGAAAGAGGACGAAGGGGGGAGGCGGCGGCTCTGATATTGGAGGAGACGCAGGAAGGGGGGTAAACTGAGCTGCGCGCCCGCGGTTATCCCTTTTTACGGGGAAGGCTCGGGCTGCCTCCCTTCCCATCAACTGCAATGTGATACATGCGTGCAGAATCCGCCCCACGCATGACCCCACGTCACGCACGCCCCCTCCACGTTGCGCATTCAACACGGGTCGTGGGGAAACGCAGCGGACGAAACAGTTACTGCGGTAAAATCCGCCCCACCTGCCCGCGCACCGTTCTGGACCTGGCCCAACAACGTGTCGCGCTTATGTGTGGCCCAGGCCCGAGGGCTCCTGTCAATGTACAAAAGTAGGGGATCTCCTTTTGTACCCCTTTACTTGTGCACGGGCAGTGAGAGCCACGCACCACAGCCGCACGTAGCGGGGCAAAGGAGGGAAGCCGGAGATAAGCCGAAGCACAGGACAACCAAGACAACGCCAAGATCAGAGAGACAAAGAGCAAGAGGGCGAGCTGGACACCCCCGGCAAGACCCTTGCCGGGGCGGCCTCCGCGGCCCCGGCAAGAGCCTTGCCAGGGAAACTTGCCCAACACTGGCAGAGCGAGCCACCCTTGAGCCCAAAAGTTCCGAACGCCGTCAACAACTACGTTGGGACCAAGGCTCGGGAGGCGCCTCCATGGTGGCATGCAGATATTTGTCAATACCATGGATATATGAGATCAGATGAGGACCAGAAGACGGCAACCCTTGGCTGGATCCTAGCCGAGGAGATCCACAAGACCCCCGGCAAGCGCCTTGTCGAGGATGACTGCAACGCCACAGCAAGACCCATGCTGGGCCCCCGGCAAGGCCCTTGCCGAGGGCGCCAGCTGGTCCACTTCGGGACCCGCACCAGCCAAGGCTCCACTGCCATTTGCATGCACCTGCCAGCCCAACCAGCTGGGCAGACACCTGCATGGCAACACGCGGCTTCCAGACCAACTCAGCAAGCACCTGCATGGTGGCATGCAGATCTTCATGAAGAACCTGCCAACGCACCACCTCAGCAGTCTGCCTGCCTACATGGCACTGCGTGCATCGCTGGCCTGGGCGCGTGTGGAAGCAAGGAAGAGCGGCGACGGACGGGACGGGCCTAGTTCCCGTCCCCGAGAAAGCTAATGGACACCTAAATCACGCATTTAATGCACTTTGTCCCGTAATGCTGTGCGATAAGCTCGCGCACTGTAGGCCTTTCCACCTCCTATGTGCCACTATGGCAACCCCTTTTCCCTATAAAATGAGGCCCGAGGTGACCAGGAGAAGGATTTGGCTTTTTGGAACTACGCGGCCACCATAGCTAGTTCGAAAGCTCAAGAACACTCAATACATCCACCAAAGCAGGACTAGGGTTTTACGCATCCTCGCGGCCCGAATCTAGGTAAACGATCCTTGTGCTAGCTCTTGGACCTGCTCTTCTCACAACCCCGCGCCCGCCCACCGTAGAAGGGATTCCAGTGATCCCATAGGTGTCGTTCCCACTGACACGTGTCCTAAGGACATCAATGGTATAAGAAGTTTCCTTGGTCATGCCGGTTTTTATAGGATGTTCATTATAGACTTCTCTAAAAATTCTAGGCCTGTGACTAATCTCTTTCAAAAAGATGTTCCTTTTGTCTTTGATGATGATTGTGTTGAAGCATTTTAAATACTTAAGAAAGCTTTGATTTCTGCACCTATTGTTCAGACACCTGATTGGAACTTACCTTTGAAATTATGTGTGATGCTAGTGATTATGCTGTAGGTGCTGTTCTAGGACAAAGAGTTGATAAGAAATTAAATGTTATCCAATATGCTAGTAAAACTCTAGACAGTGCCCAAAGAAATTATGCTACTGCTGAAAAAGAATTTTTAGCAGTTGTATTTGCTTGTGATAAGTTCAGACTGTTGGGGCACGCAGTAAATTCAAAAAAATTCCTATGCACACGCAATATCATGGTGATTTATAGCAACGAGAGGGGAGAGTGTAGTCCACGTACCCTCGTAGACCGTAAGCGGAAGCGTTATGACAACGCGGTTGATGTAGTCGTATGTCTTCATGATCCGACCGATCCTAGTACCGAAAGTATGGCACCTCCGCGATCTGCACACGTTCAGCTCGATGACATCCGATGAACTCTCGATCTAGCTGAGTGTCGAGGGAGAGCTTCGTCAGCACGACGACGTGATGACGGTGATGATGAAGCTACTGGTGCAGGGCTTCGCCTAAGCATTGCAACGATATAAGCGAGGTGGATTATGGTGGAGGGGGCACCGCACACGGCTAGGAGATCAATGATCAACTTGTGTGTCTATGGGGTGCCCCCTCCAACGTATATAAAGGAGGGGAGGATGGGGGACGGCCGGCCCTCTATGGCGCGCCCTGGAGGAGTCCTACTCCCATCGGGAGTAGGATTCCCCAATTCCCTAGTTGGACTAGGAGAGAAGGAAGGGGGAGAGAGGGAGGAAGGAAAGAGGGGCGCCGCACCCCCTTCCTAGTCCAATTTGGACAAGAGGAGGAGGGGCACGCAGAATGCCTTGGCTGCCCCTCTCTCTCTCTACTAAGTCCCATTAGGGCCCATATACTCCACAGGGGGTTCCGGTAACCCCTCGGTACTCAGAACCATTCCGATGTCCAAACATAGGCTTCCAATATATAAATATTTATGGCTCGACCATTTCGATACTCCTCATAATGCCCGTGATCACATCCGTTACTCCGAACAACCTTCGGTTCATCAAAACACATAAACTCATAATACCGATCGTCACCGAACGTTAAGCGTGCGAACCCTACGGG
The DNA here is from genome assembly GCA_032464435.1 of Aegilops umbellulata. Lineage (NCBI taxonomy): Eukaryota > Viridiplantae > Streptophyta > Magnoliopsida > Poales > Poaceae > Aegilops > Aegilops umbellulata. The sequence continues at coordinate 300,876,895 of CP136057.1, forward strand.
TTCGAGAAGTTTGTAGACATGACCGAGACTCATCTCCGGTCAATAACTAGTAGCAGAACATGGATGCTCATTTTGGTTCCTACATATTCTATGAAAATCTTTATCGGTCAAGCCGCATAACCGCATACGTTGTTCCCTTTGTCATCAGTATGTTACTTGCCAGAGATTCGATCATCAGTATCTCAATACGTAGTTCAATCTAGTTACTGGCAAGTCACTTTACTCGTTTCATAATGCATCATCCCGCAACTAACTCATTAGTCACATTGCTTGCAAGTCTTATAGTGATGTGCATTACCGAGAGGGCCCAGAGATACCTGTCCGACAATCGGAGTGACAAATCCTAATCTCAATCTATGCCAACTCAACAAACACCATTGGAGACACATGTAGAGCATCTTTATAATTACCCAGTTACGTTGTGACGTTTGATAGCACACAAGGTGTTCCTCCGGTATTCAGGAGTTGCATAATCTCATAGTATGAGGAACATGTATAAGTCATGAAGAAAGCAGTAGCAATGAAACTGTAACGATCATAATGCTAAGCTAACGAATGGGTATTGTCCATCACATCATTCTCCTAATGATGTGATCCCGTTACATCAAATGACAACACATGTCTATGGTTAGGAAACATAAACATCTCGAGCTAGTCAAGTAGAGGCATACTAGGGACACTTTGTTTTGTCTATGTATTCACACAGGTACTAAGTTTCCAGTTAATACAATTCTAGCATGAATAATAAACATTTATCTTGAAATAAGGAAATAAATAATAAATTTATTATTGCCACTAGGGCATATTTCCTTCAGTCTCCCACTTGCACTAGAGTCAATAATCTAGTTCACATCGCCATGTGACCAACACTCAAAGGGTTTACTAGAGTCAGTAATCTTAGTTCACATCGCCATGTGATTAACACCCAAAGAGTACTAAGGTGTGGTCATGTTTTGCTTGTGAGAGAAGTTTAGTCAATGGGTCTGCCATATTCACATCCCTATGTATTTTGCGAATTTCTATGTCAACAATGCACTACACAGAGCTACTCTAGCTAATTGCTCCCACTTTCAATGTGTATCCAGATTGAAACTTAGAGTCATCTGGATCAGTGTCAAAACTTGCATCGAGGTAACCCTCTATAATCGAGAAACATATCCTTATTCCACTAAGGATATTTTTGACCGCTGTTGAGTGATCTACTCCTAGATCACTATTGTACTCCCTTGCCAAACTCAGTGTAGGGTATACAATAGATCTGGTACATGGCATGGCATACTTTATAGAACCTATGGCTGAGACATAGGGAATGACTTTCATTCTCTTTCTATATTCTGCCATGGTTGGGCTTTGAGTCTTACTCAATTTCACACCTTGCAATATAGGCAAGAACTCCTTCTTTGACTGTTCAATTTTGAACTACTTCAAAATTTTGTCAAGGTATGTACTCATTGAAAAAACTTATCAAGCATCTTGATCTATATCTATAGATCTTGATGCTCAATATGTAAGTAGCTTCATCGAGGTATTTCTTTGAAAAAACTCATTTCAAACACTCCTTTAATGTTTTCCAGAAAATTCTACATCATTTCCGATTAATAATATGTCATTCACATATACTTATCGGAAAGGTTGTAGTGCTCCCACTCACTTTCTTGTAAATACAGGCTTCATCGCAAGTCTGTATAAAACTATATGCTTTGATCAACTCATCAAATCATATATTCCAACTTTGAGATGCTTTGCACCAGTCCATGAATGGATCGCTGGAGCTTGCACATTTTGTTAGCACCTTTAGGATCAACAACACCTTCTGGTTGCATCATATACAACTCTTCTTTAAGAAATCCATTAAGGAATGTAGTTTTGACATCCATTTGCCAGATTTCATAACATGTGGCAATTTGCTAACATGATTCAGACAGACTTAAGCATCGGTACGAGTGAGAAACTCTCATCGTAGTCAACACCTTGAACTTTGTCAAAAACCTTTTCCGACAAGTCTAACTTTGTAGATAGTAACACTACTATCAGCGTCCGTCTTCCTCTTGAAGATCCATTTATTTTCTATGGCTTGCCGATCATCGGGCAAGTCAACCAATGTCCACACTTTGTTCTCATACATGGTTCCCATCTCAGATTTCTTGGCCTCAAGCCATTTCGAGAAACCTGGGCTCATCATCGCTTCCTCATAGTTCGTAGGTTCGTCATGGTCAAGTAACATCAACTCCCAGAATAGGATTACCGTACCACTCTGGTGCGCAACTTACTCTGGTTGACCTACGAGGTCCCGTAGTAACTTTATCCGAAGCTTCATGATCATCGTCATTAACTTCCTCACTAATTGGTGTAAGCACCACTTGAACTGATTTTAGTGAAGAAATACTTTCCAATTTGGGAGAAGGTACAATTACCTCATCAAGTTCTACCTTCCTCCCACTCACTTCTTTCGAGAGAAACTCCTTCTCCAGAAAGGATCCATTCTTATCAACAAAGATCTTGCCTTCGGATCGGTGATAGAAGGTGTACCCAAGAGTCTCTTTTGGGTATCCTATGAAGACACATTTCTCCGATTTGGGTTCAATTTTATCAAGTTGAAGCTTTTTCACATAAGCATCGCAGCCTCAAACTTTAAGAAACGACAACTTGGGTTTCTTGCCAAACCATAGTTCATAAGGTGTCGTCTCAACGGATTTAGATGGTGCCCTATTTAACATGAATGCAGATGTCTTTAATGCATAACCCCAAAATGATAGTGGTAAATCGGTAAGAGACATCATAGATTGCACTATATCCAATAAAGTATGGTTATGACGTTCAGACACACCATTATGCTGTGGTGTTCCAGGTGGCATGAGTTTGTGAAACTATTCCACATTGTTTTAATTGACGGTTAAACTCGTAACTCAAATATTTGACTCTACGATCAGATCGTAGAAACTTTATTTTCTCGTTACGATGATTCTCTACTTCACTCTGAAAATCTTTGAACTTTTCAAGTGTTTCAGACTTGTGTTTCATCAAGTAGATATACACATATCTTCTCAAATCATCTATGAAGGTCAGAAAACAATGATTCCCGCCATGAGCCTCAACACTCATTGGACCGCATACATCGGTATGTATTATTTCCAGTAAGTCAATGGCTCGCTCCATTGATCCAGATAACAGAGTCTTAGTCATATTGCCCATGAGGCATGGTTCGCAAGCATCAAATGATTCATAATCAAGTGATTCCAAAAGTCCATCGGCATTGAGTTTCTTCATACGCTTTACACCAATATGATCTAAACGGTAGTGCCACAAATAAGTTGCACTATCATTATTAACTTTGCATCTTTTGGCTTCAATATTTATGAATATGTGTATCACTACGATCGAGATTCAATAAACCATTTCCATTGGGTGTATGACCATAAAAGGTTTTTATTCATGTAAGTAGAACAACATTATTCTTTGACATAAATGAATAACTGTATTGCAATAAACATGATCCAATCATATCCATGCTTAACGCAAACACCAAATAACATTTATTTTAGGTTCAACACTAATCCCGAATGTAAAAGGAGTGTGCAATGGTGATCTTATCAACCTTGGAATCATTTCCAACACACATCGTCACCTCGCCCTTAACTAGTCTCTGTTTATTTTGCAACTCTCGTTCTGAGTTACTACTTTTAGCAACTGAACTAGTATCAAATACCGAGGGGTTGCTATAAACACTAGTAAAGTACACATCAATAACATGTATATCAAATATACCTTTGTTCATTCTGCCATCCTTCTTATCCGCCAAGTATCGAGGGGCAGTTCCACTTCCAGTGACCATTTCCTTTGTAGTAGAAGCACTCAGTTTCAGGCTTGAGTCTAGCTTTGGGTTTCTTCACGGGAGTGACAACTTGTTTGTCATTTTTCTTGAAGTTCCCTTTCTATTCTTTTGCCACTTTTCTTGAAACTAGTAGTCTTGTAAACCATCAACACTTGATGCTCTTTCTTGATTTATACCTTCGCCAATTTCAACATCGCGAAGAGCTCGGGAATTACTTTCGTCATCCCTTGCATATTATAGTTCATCACGAAGTTCTAGTAACTTGGTGAAAGTGACTAGAGAACTTTGTCAATTACTATCTTATCTGGAAGATTAACTCCCACTTGATTCAAGCAATTGTAGTACCCAGACAATCTGATCACATGCTCAATGGTTGAGCCATTCTCCTCCATTTTGTAGGAAAAGTACTGTCAGAGGTCTCATACCTCTTGACACGGGCATGAGTGTGAAATACCTATTTCAACTCTAGGAACATCTTATATGCTCCATGGCATTCAAAACATTTTTTAAGTCCCAGTTCTAAGCCGTAAAGCATGGTGCACTAAACTATCAAGTAGTCATCATACCGAGCTTTGTCAAACGTTCATAACGTCTATATCTGCTCCTGCAATAGGTCTGTCATCTAGCGGTGCATCAAGGACATAATTCTTCTGTGCAGCAATGAGGATAATCCTCAGATCATGGACCAAGTCCGCTACTATCATCTTTCAACTTAGTTTTCTCTAGGAACATATCAAAAAAATAAACGGGGAAGCTATTTGCGAGCTATTGATCTACAACATAGATATGCAAATACTATCAGGACTAAGTTCATGATAAATTTAAGTTCAATTAATCATATTACTTAAGAACTCCGACTTATATAGACATCCCTCGAGTCATCTAAATGATCACGTGATCCATATCAACTAAACCATGTCCGATCATCACGTGAGATGGAGTAGTTTTCAATGGTGAACATCGCTATGTTGATCATATCTACTATATGGTTCACGTTCAACCTTTCGGTCTCCAGTGTACCGAGGCCATATCTGCATATCCTAGGCTCGTCAAGCTTAACCCGAGTATTCTGCATGTGCAAAACTGGCTTGCACCCGTTATATGTGAATGTATAGCTTATCACACCCGATCATCACGTGGTGTCTCAGCACGAAGAACTGTCGCAACGGTGCATACTCAGGGAGAACACTTATACCATGAAATTTTAGTACGGGATCATCTTATAAAGCTACCGCCGAACCAAGAAAAATAAGATGTATAAAAGATAAACATCACATGCAATCAAAATATGTGACATGATATGGCCATCATCATCTTGTGCCTTTGATCTCCATCTCCAAAGTACCGTCATGATTTGTATCGTCACCAGCATGACACCATGATCTCTATCAACGTGTCGTCATATGGTCGTCTCGCCAACTATTGCTTTTGCAACTATTTCTATCGCATAGCGATAAAGTAAAGCAATTACATGGCACTTGCATCTTATGCAATAAAGATACAACCATAAGGCATTTCAAAAACATGATCATCTCATACAACAATTTATATCTCATCATGTCTTGACCATATCATATCACAACATGCCCTGCAAAAACAAGTTAGACGTCCTCTACTTTGTTGTTGCAAGTTTTACGTGGCTACTACGGGCTGAGCAAGAACTGTTCTTACCTACGCATCAAAACCACAATGATTTTTCATCAAGTATGTGCTGTTTTAACCTTCAACAACGACCGGGCGTAGCCACACTCGATTCAACTAAAGTTGGAGAAACTAACACCCGCCAGCCACCTATGTGTGAAGCTCGTCGGTAGAACCAGTCTCGCGTAAGTGTACGCGTAACGTCAGTCCGGGTCGCTTCATCCAAAAATACCGTCGAATCAAAGTATGACATGCTGGTAAGCAATATGACTATTATCGCCCACAACTCACTTGCGTTCTACTCGTGCATATAACATCTACGCATAGACCTGTTGGGGAACGCAGTAATTTAAAAAAAAATCCTACGCACACGCAAGATCATGGTGATGCATAGCAACGAGAGGGGAGAGTGTAGTCCACGTACCCTCATAGACCGTAAACGAAAGCGTTATGACAACTTAGTTGATGTACTCGTATGTCTTCATGATCTGAACGATCCTAGGACCGAAAGTACGGCACCTCCACGGTCTACACACGTTCGGCTCGGTGGCGTCCCACGAACTCTCGATCCAGCTGAGTGTCGAGGGAGAGCTTTGTCAGCACGACGGCGTGATGACGGTGATGATGAAGCTACGGGCACAGGGTGTGGCACCTCGGCTCAGAGAAACAGGAACACCCTGTATTCCAGCCCAGAGATCGAGAAGTCTCTAGAATACGGCACTGCTTGACATAGAACAAATCAGCTCTTATTACAAGAATAATAATTACACGGGTCTGATGTTACAAACAAGCACATCAGCACGGCGACACTACGCCTGTGATACTATACTTGATTATGCTAGCAGTGGAACAACTCATAGCAGCGGAACAATGATGAAGGTGGTGAACTCCACTCCGTAGGGACTCTGGCTGGGACACGATCTAGCTCGCACGCACGACAACCTCTACAAGCCATCAAGCAATCATGGCAGCACCTGCAAGCTGGCATGACACGCCAGGTCAGTACATTGAATGTACTTGCAAGCTCACAACAACTAGAAGAATCAAGGCAAAACAACAACATAGCATTAAGCAGGTTAATTAAATTAACATCTACCATGATACGACAGCAACTACTAAGCATGATATGAAACTACTACAATACTAATAAATCACCATGTCGGATCTCCATAACCATATCTCTCTTGGCTAACCGGCCAAGAAATATACCATCTCGATCACCTCGTGATCAAAACCAGATGGTGATCTTTCCAGCGATCACAACCATGACCAACACTTGGCCTCAACATTATCATCAACATCCTGCCAATCTGTACTGCTCAAAATATCCACATATAAATCACCTATAAGCCATTCCATCATGTGAGTGTTGATCGAATGGTGTGACCTAGTACGAATCCATGCCCATGACCGAGGACGCGACTATCGATAGATTTAAATACACACACTCTGCAGAGGTAGCGTACCCACACCATGGAACCCATGGCCTCGCACTCCCATTTTGGTGGACCAACGGCATTCCAACAAAACCGATCTACTTCCATGACACTCTCCCGGCCACTCCGACTCACTCCCCACTGGGCTAGTCCTGGGTGGCCCCGTGTCTACGAAAGACACAACGACCACCGTCCTGGCCAAAACATAAACGGTCCCAAGCGGGGACCCGGATCCATAACAACAACAATGGGCACACAAGGTTATGTCTGCTTACCGGGCCAAGGTAAGCATGCCCATAACCTTCCCTAGTTGGAGGCACCGATGAGAGGCATGACAATAGACCGCATTAGGGCCTTCCCATAAAAGGCAAATGTGGTTGCACTAGAAAAAGCCCGATTCAGTGGCACTTGACCAACTTAATGACATAATTTAACCCCAAAATATAGTAGTAATGACTGATACTCCGATATCATCTATCAATAATCCAAGTCATAGCAATATCCAACAAATAATCCAAGCATAATCTCATCATCTCAAAATACTCCAAGGGTATCACAACATTACTACCATGATGAATCCAAAAAACAATAATCCTACTACTCCAATAACAAGAATAAAGCTATTCTGCTAAGATCCACATGTATAAATCATTTCCAAAAATAATACTCCATGCAACAAAACATCTACTAGCATCATGAAAATAATCATACTAACCACTATTAATCCAAAGGCAGCATGATATCCAAAGTAATACTCCAAAATATAACAACAGATACCATCATGGAAATAATCATAATACCATCCACTAATAATCCAATGGCAACAGGATACTCATCAACTACAAACATAAATCCTAGTAATCCAAACAATAGCATGGCAACAACAAGATCAACATAATACTCCAAGAAAATGCCATGCACAAAGTCATGTAGCTAAAGTAATATTTAGACAAGTTCAAATCGATTAAACCATGTCATTGCATTAAAGTGATGCAAATGGAGGGTGTGGCTTGCCTGGGGTGGAAGAAATCACCAGGAGAAAGTGCGAGAACTCGCGGAAAGGATCGCCGGAAAACATACTCTCTCGGAGGGGGCTGAATAAGGGCAGGGGCAAAATGGTCATTTTTAGAATGTCAAAACATGGTGAAAATGGTTCCATCAGAACGGGCTCGATGAAACAAAGGCGTGGGCTTTGGAATCACCTGATTTGAAGCTACGGGTAAAAAGATAGGATAGTTTTTCTGCGAGGGACCCATTTGTAAATAAAAACATCACAAATAGGCCCTCAGCCGGAAAACAGAATGCGCCATCCAGAGAATACGCTTTCATTGAAGTGAAAACATATTTCTAACCGCAGAACACCAGAGTATGCTTTCATCGCAAGAAAAATGTATTTCTGGAATACCGCTTCCACTTATCCACCTCAGCGATGGTGGGGTCAGCGGGGTGTGCGACTGATGGGTGGGACTGCGAGGCCCACCGGCCAGCTGGCGGGGAGTGGTCGGGGCCTTCTTCTCCTTCCCGACGCTGCCCGCGATGCAGAGAGAGGAGCTTGACGCCGGCGATGGCCCGGGCAGCTCAGGCAATCCCCGGCCAAGCAGAGGCCACCGATGGGCGCGGGAGGACCGGCCGCACCCGCCCCCAAGGACAGCTGGCACCGGGGAGGGGCGGGATGACTGCGAGGAGAGGGGAACAAAGGCGGCTCCGGCGGCAGTTGAACTTGAAGACGGAGTCTTCTGCTACTCCGGCGAGTGGGCGAGGGGTGGAGGAGGTGCACCGAGGAGTGGGGAAGAGGATGGTGGCAGCAGAATGGAGTGAGGGGGTTCGGCTCATCCGAATTTAGCCGGAGGGCCGAGGCGACCACGGCAGCAATGGGCAGTGAAGAGAGCTCTTTGAGCTCGGGAGAGTGATTGGGGAGGGAGCTGGAGATGAGGTGAGGTCGATTGTGAGCTCGAGAGGCCTCGGGGGTGGCTTATATAGCCGAGGGGAGGGGAGCCGCGCTGGCATCGCCGCGGACGCGTGTCCGGCGCCACGGACGCGTGTGCACGCACATGAGCTCGGGGTTAGGAGACGAGGAGGAGCAGTGGAGGCTCTCACGGGGCAGAGGAGTCCAAGGGGGCGCAGTGAGGAAGAAGACGGTGATGAACCGAGCCAAAACGCCACTGTGCTCTCGTGGGCGTTCGGCGGCGAGCGTCGGTGAGCGTCAGTGAGGGGTTCTACTAAGAGGGAGAGAGGTCCAGGAGGACGGCGACGACGCGGTAAATCTATTAGACATGCTCGTGCTCACTGAGACGCCGAGTAGAGGAGGGCCCGAGCAAGAAGCCATCCAGCTCGCGTCCATGGCATGCTAGAGAGGTGGTGACCGCGTGAGCTGGAGAGGAGAAGGTGCCAATGACTGGAAAACGTTGTCTAGGGCATAGTCCATCCAAGGGATGTTTCAACTATGGTGGTAGCTTGGTTAAAATTGATCTGGTTAAACGGTAAGAACCCTCTGAAGTTTACTGCAGTAAACTTGGATGAGCACTAGTGATCAACAGGAAGGGTTTTGGATCTAATGGAGTTGACTGCGAGGTTGAGGTAAAGAAGGAGTTTCAACCTAGTAACTTTGACAAAGTTTGGACCAAGATAAATCATAGTTGCTTTGCAACTGACCAAAAATGGTCCAGAAACTTGATCAGGAAGGTGCACTCACATGGAGTTTGAAATTGATCTCAAATTGGGCAAGGCAGAGTCGTTTGATCCTATGAAGATGCTCAAAAAGTCTCATACCAATTGGCCACGCCAAACTGGTACTTGCTTCACAAAAACTTGCAAAAATTCTACAGGAATAATGGCTTGATGAACCATGCCCAAAATGGGTGGAGGTAGGTTATATGGATAATATAAGGCCTAGAAAAATTGGCAGCCATAATGGAGCAAGATAAAATATAGTTGCTTCACAAACTGAAAGTTTTGGCAGAATCAAAGAATTGAAGATGAGCTCACATGGAGGCATGACATGAGCTCTACTTTGGTGGAGGGATATGATATGATGATATGAGGGATCATGCAAAATGGCAACTCATTTGGATATGCCTAGCTTACACCTCCTTCACAAAGCTTATTTCTGGATAGAAACTTTGGAAAATCATAATTAAATAATTACTAGGCAAATGAGGTTGCATTTTGGCATGTGACAATTATATGGACAAGAAAAGGTGTCCAAGGAGTTGGAGGTCAATTGGGAAAAGTAAAATAGCACTTGCTTCACAATGTGCCATTTAGGGTAGAATAGAAAATGAATTATTTGAGCAAGATGATAAACATGACAAATGAAATATTTTGCCATATTTGAGAAAGATATGACCCAAACAATTTATGAGAATTATTTGGGAATTTTAGGAGTGATGGAAATAAAGGTTGCTTCACAACCTAGGGTAGACAGGGTTATTCCTTTAATAGAAAAAGGAATATTCCTGAGAAAAATAAATTAGGGTTTGGTCAAGCAGTGGAGTGACATGATCTTAGCAGGGTTTTGAGAATGATGAGCCACTTGGGAAGGAAAAATAGGATGATTTCCTAGGTGACAAGGCCACAGAACCACTCCAAAAAGAAAAACAGAGCAAAAAACCAATAAATCAAAAAGAAAAAGAAAACGGCCAAAATCCAGGCTGTTACACCGGGCTTCGCATAAGCACTGCAACGATATGACCGAGGTGGATTATGGCGGAGGGTGCCACCGCACACCGCTAAGAGATCAATGATCAACTTGTGTGTCTATGGGGTGCCCCCCTCCCCCGTATATAAAGAAGTGGAGGAGGGGGAGGGTCGGCCCTCTATGGCGCGCCCTGGAGGAGTCCTACTACCACCAGGAGTAGGATCCCCCCTTCCCTAGTTGGACTAGGAGAGAAGGAAGGGTGAGAGAGGGAGGAAGGAAAGGGGGGCGCCGCCCCCCTTCATAGTCCAATTCGGACCAGAGGGGGAGGGGGCGTGCGGCCTGCCTTGGCTGCCCCTCTCTCTATCCACTAAGGCCCATTAGGGCCCATATACACCCCGGGGGGTTCCGGTAACCCCCCCGGTACTCCGGTATATGTCCGAACTCACACGGAACATTTCGATGTCCAAACAAAGGCTTCCAATATATCGATCTTTATGTCTCGACCATTTCGAGACTCCTCATCATGCCCGTGATCACATCCGGGACTCCGAACATCCTTCGGTTCATCAAAACACATAAATTCATAATACCGATCATTACCGAACGTTAAGCGTGCGGACCCTACGGGTTCGAGAACTATGTAGACATGACCGAGACTCATCTCCGATCAATAAGCAATAGCGGAACCTGGATGCTCATATTGGTTCCTACATATTCTATGAAGATCTTTATCGGTCAAACCGCATAACCGCATACGTTGTTCTGTTTGTCATCGGTATGTTACTTTCCTGACATTCGGTCGTCGGTATCTTAATACCTAGTTCAATCTCGTTACCAGCAAGTCTCTTTAGTCGTTCCATAATGCATCATCCCGCAACTAACTCATTAGTCACATTGCTTGCAAGGCTTATAGTGATGTGCATTACCGAGAGGGCCCAGAGATACCTCTCCGACAATCGGAGTGACAAATCCTAATCTTAATCTATGCCAACTCAACAAACACCATCGGAGACACGTGTAGAGCATCTTTATAATTACCCAGTTACATTGTGATGTTTGATAACACACAAGGTGTTCCTCCGGTATTTGGGAGTTGCATAATCTCATAGTGTGAGGATCATGTATAAGTCATGAAGAAAGAAGTAGCAATGTAACTGTAACGATCATATTGCTTAGCTAATGAATGGGTCTTGTCCATCACATCATTATCCTAATGATGTGATACCATTCATCAAATGACAACACATGTCTATGGTTAGGAAAGATAACCATCTTTGATAAACGAGCTAGTCAAGTAGAGGCATACTAGGGACACTTTGTTTTGTCTATGTATTCACACATGTACTAAGTTTCCGGTTAATACAATTCTAGCATGAATAATAAAAATTTATCGTGAAATAAGGAAATAAATAATAACTTTATTATTGCCTCTAGGGCAGATTTCCTTCACAGACCTTATATTGTTGATTCTAATATAACTGTTCACACTGATCATGCTGCTATTAAATATCTTATGGAAAAGAAAGATGCTAAACCTAGACTTATTAGATGGGTTCTCTTGCTACAAGAATTTGATTTGCATATTATTGATAGAAAGGGAGATGAGAACCCCATTGCAGACAACTTATCTAGGTTAGAGAATGTTCTTGATGACCCACTACCTATTGATGATAGCTTTCCTGATGAACAATTAGCTGTCATAGCTTCTCGTACTGCTCCATGGTATGCTGATTATGCTAATTACATTGTTGCTAAATTTATACCACCGGGTTTCACATACCAGCAAAAGAAAAAGTTTTTCTATGATTTAAGTCATTACTTCTGGGATGACCCACACCTTTATAAAGAAGGAGTAGATGGCGTTATTATACGTTGTGTGCCCGAGCATGAACAGGAACAGATCCTATGCAAGTGTCACTTCGAGGCTTATGGAGGACACCACGCTGGAGATACAACTGCACATAAGGTATTGCAATCCAGTTTTTATTGGCCTAATATTTTCAAGGACGCCCTTAAGTTTGTCTTGTCTTGTGATGAATGTCAAAGAATTGGTAATATTAGTAGACGTGAAGAAATGCAGATCAACTATTCACTTGTTATTGAACAATTTTATGTTTGGGGCTTTGATTATATGGGACCGTTTCCTTCCTCTAATGGGTATACACATATTTTAGTTGCTGTTGATTATGTTACTAAGTGGGTAGAAGCTATCCCAACTAGTAGTGTTGATCATAACACCTCTATTAAGATACTTAAAGAAGTTATTTTTCTGAGGTTTCAAGTCCCTAGATACTTAATGACTGATGGTGGTTCACATTTTATAAAATGCTTTTCATAAAATGCTTGCTAAGTATGATGTTAATCATAGAATTGCATATCCATACCACCCACAGTCTAGTGGTCAAGTGGAACTGAGTAATAGGGAGATTAAATTAATTTTGTAAAAGACTGTTAATAGATCTAGAAAGAATTGGTCCAAGAAACTTGATGATGCATTATGGGCCTATAGGACTGCATATAAAAATCCTATGGGTATGTCTCCATATAAAATGGTTTATGGAAAAGCATGTCATTTACCTATCCAACTAGAACATAAGGCATATTGAGCCATTAAAGAGCTCAATTATGATTTCAAACTTGCCGGTGAGAAGAGACTATTTAACATTAGCTCACTTGATGAATGGAGAACTCAGGCCTATGAGAATGCCAAACTGTTTAAATAAAAAGTTAAAAGATGGCATGAAAAAAGGATACAAAAGCATGAGTTTAATGTAGGTGATTATGTTTTGCTATACAACTCTCGTTTTAGATTTTTTGCAGGAAAACTTCTCTCTAAATGGGAAGGTCCATACGTTATCAAGGATGTCTACTGGTGCCATAAAAATCAACAACTTCGAAGTCACAAATCCGAAGGTGGTGAACGGTCAAAGAATCAAACATTATATCTTAGGTAATCCCATAAATGTTGAATCCAATGTTATTGAAACTGTAACACCGGAGGAATACATAAGGGGCACTTTCCAGAACGTTTCAGACTCCGAAAAGGAATAGGTATGTGGTACGGTAAGTAAACCGAATCCAAAACAGTTCTAATAGCAATTTTTCTCCGTTTTGGAATATTTCAGAAAATAGTAAAATAAGAAGTAGTCCAAAGAGGACACGAGGAATCCACGAGGGTGGAGGGCGCGCCCTACCCCGTGGGCACCTCGTGTGCCCTCCGGACTCCGTTTTCTTGCATGATACTTTCTTGGTCGGTAAAAATTCATTATATAATCTCTTGAAGGTTTTGACCACCGTACCATGCAAATATCCTCTTTTTTTTTGTTTCGAGCTGTTTCTGCAGCAGATTTAGAGTAAGATGTCATCTCAAGAGTCCGACGGAGAGAGTTATGTCTCACATCTCATTGCTGACCCAAGGACCTATGGGGACCTATCTCCTTGTGGTCGAACTACGGACGATGAGGAGGATGCTCATTTGATGAGGATCAATGATTCAAGTTAGGATGAGGAGGATGTTCCTCTACCTCAACCTGTGGATATGCACATGAATTTCAAGAAGTCTAGTCTCCCTAAGAGGGCTAAACTGTCTAACAACCGATCTATTCCTTCTCGTTTTCGGCAGAAAAGCAAAGGAGATTTATATGACAAGATCTTGAAGCTAGAATCGTAGATCGATGATTTAAAAGAGGAAATTGCTCTTCTCAACTATAATATGAAAAAGCTAAAGGCTCAATTATAATCATCATCACCATCTTCTTCACCCCTGAAGAAGGAGACATAAACACATGGGTATGGGCACTCCCCTTGGCAACTGCCAAGCTCGGGGGAGGTGCCCCGGTATCGTATCACCATCACACTCCTATATTTACCTTTTTTCTTAGTTCGATCCTTTTGGTAATATCTTGATCTAGTAGAATAAAGTTTTAGTATGATTTAGTTTTTAGTTTTGCTTTATGATCCTTCTATGTAATCAAGTCCGTGAGCTATATATAACAAAGATTAGTTTTGAGTCAAGGGCTTCGTTATCTTGCTATGATCTTGAGGGAATAAAAAGAAAGAATAAAAAGAATTAAAAAGATCATATAGATCTAATGGAGAGTAATGACTTCACATATAAAAGAGTATGATGAATAAAAGTTGTTGAGAGTTGACAAACATAGTTTTGGTCATCATTGTAATTAATAGGAAGTAATAAAGAAAGAGAGGTCCTCACATATAAATATTCTATCTTTGACATCTTTTATGATTGTGAGAACTCATTAAAATATGACATGATAAAAAGTTGATGTTGGACAAGGAAGACAACGTAATGGGTTATGTTTTCTTATATCCGAAATAAAGTATATTGTCATGGATCATCCAACATGTTGGGCTTGCCTTCCCCCCTCATGCTAGCCACATTCTTTGCGCCATGTAGAGATACTACTTGTGCTTTCGATATCCTTAAAACCGGTTTTGCAATGATAGTCCACCTTATCTACCTATGGATTGAGTAAGATCCTCCAAGTAAGTTGTCATTGTTGCATGCAATAAAAATTGCTCTCTAAATATGTATGATCTATTAGTGTGGAGAAAATAAGCTTTATACGATCTTGTTATATGGAAGCAATAAAAGCAATAGACTGCATTATAAAGGTCCCTATCACAAGTGGAAATATAAAGTGACGTTCTTTTGCATTAAGATTTTGTGCATACAACTATAAAAGAACATGACAACCTGTGCTTCCCTCTGCGAAGGGCCTATCTTTTATTCTTGTCTTATACCTTATACAAGAGTCATGGTGATCTTCACCTTTCCTTTTTTACTTTTTATCCTTTGGCAAGTACAATGTGTCGGAAAGATCCTGATATATATATCCAATTGGATGTAAGTTATCATAAACTATTATTGTTGACACTACCCTTGAGGTAAAAGGTTGGGAGGCAACACTATAAGCCCCTATCTTTCTCTGTGTCTGATTAAAACTCCATACCCATAAGTATTCCATGAGTGTTAGCAATTCTGAAAGACGAAATGATAGTTGAGTATGTGGACTTCCTGAAAAG
Source organism: Aegilops umbellulata (assembly GCA_032464435.1). Classification (NCBI taxonomy): domain Eukaryota; kingdom Viridiplantae; phylum Streptophyta; class Magnoliopsida; order Poales; family Poaceae; genus Aegilops; species Aegilops umbellulata. The sequence goes on from CP136057.1 coordinate 300,892,487, forward strand.
CTCTTATATTGACTCTTTCTGATGTTATGATAAATTACAATTGCTTCAATGACCGAGATCATAGTTTGTTAGTTTTCAATGAAGTTTCTGATTCATACTTGACCTTGTGAATAGATTGTTACTTTAACATAAGAAATCATATGACAATTCATCTATATATATATATATGTTGCTGTTATAAGAATGATCACGATGCCCTCATTCCGTATTTTATTTTATCGACACCTCTATCTCTAAACATGTGGACATATTTTTTGTAATCGGCTTTCGCTTCAGGACAAGCAAGGTCTAAGCTTGGGGGAGTTGATACGTCCATTTTGCATCATGCTTTTATATTGATATTTAATGCATTATGGGCTGTTATTACACATTATGTGACAATACTTATGCCTTTTCTCTCTTATTTCACAAGGTTTAAATGAAGAGGGAGAATGCCGGTAGCTGGAATTCCGGGCTGGAAAAGTAGCAAATATTATAGACCTATTCTGCATTACTGCAAAAGTCCTGAAGCTCCATGAAAGTCAGTTTTGGAATATATAAAAAATATTGGGAGAAGAAAGTACCAGAGGGGGGCCACCCACCATCCACGAGGGTGGGGGCGCGCCCTACCCCCTGGGCGCGCCCCCTGCCTCGTGGGCCCCCTGGAAGGCCTCCGGTCCCCATCTTCGGCGATATGAAGTCTTTCTCCCTGGAAAAAATAAGGAGGAAGCTTTTAGGACGAAGCGCCGCCGTCTTGAGGCGGAACCTGGCGAAACCAATCTAGGGCTCCGGCGGAGCTGTTCTACTGGGGAAACATCCCTCCAGGAGGGGGAAATCATCACCACCGTCATCACCATCGATCCTCTCATCAGGAGGGGGTTAATCTCCATCAACATCTTCACTATCACCATCTCATCTCAAACTCTAGTTCATCTCTTCTATCCAAACTTTGTCCTAAAACCTCATTTTGGTACCTGTGAGTTGCTAGTAGTGTTGATTACTCCTTGTAGTTGATGCTAGTTTGTTTATTTGGTGCAAGATCATATGTTTAGATCCTTTATGCATATTAATACCCCTCCGTTTACAAACATGAATATGATTTGTGAGTAGTTACGTTTGTTCCTGAGGACATGGGAGAAGTCTTGCTATAAGTAGTCATGTGAATTTGGTATTCGTTCGATATTTTGATGAGATGTATGTTGTCTTTCCTCTAGTGGTGTCATGTGAATGTCGACTACATGACACATCACCATTGTTTGGGCCTAGAGGAAGGCATTGGGAAGTAATAAGTAGATGATGGGTTGCTAGAGTGACAGAAGCTTAAACCCTAGTTTATGTGTTGCTTCGTAAGGGGTTGATTTGGATCCATATGTTTCATGTTGTGGTTAGGTTTACCTTAATACTTCTTTTGTAGTTGTGGATGCTTGCAAGAGGGGTTAATCATAAGTGGGATGCTTGTCCAAAGAAGGGCAGTACCCAAGCACTGGTCCACCCACATACCAAATTATCAAAGTAACGAACGCGAATCATATGTGCGTGATGAAAACTAGCTTGACGATAATTCCCATGTGTCCTTGGGGGCGCTTTCCTCTATATAAGAGTTTGTCCAGGTTTGTCCTTTGATACAAAAAGGATTGGGCCACCTTGCTGCACCTTGTTTACTTGTGTTACTTGTTACCCGTTACAAATTACCTTATCAAAAAACTATCTGTTACCAATAATTTCAGTGCTTGTAGAGTATACCTTACTGAAAACCGCTTGTCATTTCCTTCTGCTCCTCGTTGGGTTCGACACTCTTACTTATCGAAAGGACTACGATAGATCCCCTATACTTGTGGGTCATTAGGCGGCACCGTCACCACTTCCCCCACGGCCTAAGCATGAGCAGGAGACACCGGAGGAGAGCAGCATCATCAACACCCCAATGGCCATGCTCCACGAGGTACAGGTGACAGGGTTACTCCATCCACACCGCTTCCTCTCACCGATGGGCACAGCCACAGCGGTGGCGCTCAGTCCGGGGCAAATCGCCACCCTCCAGCCACCCACACCACGGGAGCTACCACAGCGCGCGCACCTCCCCCAGGGCGAGTCGACCAAGTCGTTGTGCCCAGTGGAGCCGCTAGCCCTCAAGCACCTTCACCACGTCACAATGCCATCCAAGTGGCCGCCTCGCAGCAACAAGGACGTGGTGTTGTCGCCGCTCGCACCGTTAGAAGTTGAGCAACAGTGTGGTCCATATCATCATTACCTATGCCAAGAACTGCTACGGAGGCCATGGCGCGGGCTCAGCTGCTACTGAGATTTATGCCAGCGGCTGAGCAGATGGACGAGTGGCACGCCACCATCCAGAGTCTGCTCGGTTTCGCTAAGGCTTGGGGCTCACAACGAGCTGGCCCGCCACGGCCTCCCCAAGCAACGACAACGGCTCGTGTTGCTAGTTGTACCGAAGGGGCCACCCCCACGGTGCAGTCCCCGCCACGGCAACCAGCGCGGGCGCGGTAGGATCAAGAACCTGATGACGTCTCAATGGCCTCCTCTGACCCTCGAGCACGTCTAGGCCAACAGCGAGCCCCAGAGGACAGGCGGAGGGGAGGCGCGTGCGTCATCATTGAGCGACGCCGTGAAGACCACCGTCGGACCAATGTGTGCGACAGCCCTGACGTCGACGAGCCTGCGCTCGAGGGTGGCGGGTGCCTGCCTTTTGAGGTTGGGTACCCTGCCTTTAATCGTGAGATGTAGCAAGTCCATTGGTCGTCCGTTCGTACGTTCAAGACAAAGATACCCGAGAAGTATGATGGAAGGCTAAACCTGGTAGAGTTTCTAAGCATCTACACCATCGCTGTTCAAGCTATCAGGGGAAGCGATGAGAAGGTGTTTGCCAACTACTTCCATCTAGCTCTCAAGTCAAATGTGAGGTCTTGGCTGATGCACCTGCCGGAGAACTCCATTTCATTGGCGCCTTCACCGGCGGCCATCAAGAACCAGGGAGGCCTAGCGACTTGCAGATTCTCCAACAGAAAGAAGTGAAGACTCTCCGGAAGTATTTGCATAGATTCAGCAGAGTCCACAGGAACATCTCGAATATCCATCCAGCAGCTGCGATAGCTACCTTCCAAACCAATGTGCGCAACCGCAGGATTCGTTCCAAGATAAACGTGCGGTTACCCAAGACTGTGAAGGAGCTTTACACCTTGGTGGACAAGTGTGCTCGGTGGGAGGAAGGAAACTACCCGGAGAAGAGAATTGCGTCAATGTCGACTTAGAGGATGACGACGAATCCACCAGTCAGAAGAAGAGCAAGAAGTGCAGCAAGAGCCGCAGGGATAAGGTAGTGATGACTGTCAAAGGAACGGGTGCACCTAGTACTGGCAAGAAGGCTAAAGCCGAAGCCCCCAGCAAGGAAGCTGTTGTGTGCGTTGACTGTCGGGAGGCTGCGGCTGCCGAGAAAGCCAAGAAACGCGTTGGGCTCTACTGCAAAATTCATCAGACCAAGGGCCACGACCTTCAAGAGTGTTATCATTTTGAGGAGCTTTTCAAGAAGCAGAAGCCAAAATATGACAAGCGTGATAAGGAAAAGGGTCAGAATGTCGTCGGCGGTAAGGGCCGAGGCGGTGAAGTAAATCACCCCGGCAAACCCCTCCGGAACCAAGGAAAACCCACCAGGGGTCGAGAGAAGGAAGCTTGTGATGATGAGAGTGATGGAAGAGATGAAGAGGAAACCAGTGAGCAGGAGTTCCAGAAGGCCACTGATGCCCTGTGCGTTGACAGGGGTGCATCCCTGCACTCCTCTCACCACCAACTCAAACGGTGGGCACGTGAGGTCAATGTCGTGGAACCAGCGCCAAAGGCCCGGAAACCACTCAAATCGTCACGCACACCCCTCATCTTTGACGAAGAGGACCATCCTGATCGCACCACTACTGTAGGATGTTTGCCATTGTTGGTCTCCCCAAGAACTCGCAACCTCAACAAAGATGTTGGTGGACGGCAGGGCCGGGCTGAATCTGATTTCGCCAAAGTTCATCAGCAAACTTCAGATAGCAGAGGATGAGCTGAAGGTCACCGACATGTTTCAAGGACATATCCTGGCATTAGTCATCCTAAGGGAGAGATCATGTTGCCAGCGACATTCGGAGGGGAGCTAAACTATTAGACTGGGAAGATTGTGTTCGATGTGGTCGACCTCCCCCTACCGTACAATGGGATCCTTGGACGCCCAGCCCTAGCTAAATTCATAGAGGCATCCCACTATGCCTACAGCAGCTTGAAAATGCCTGGGCCAATAGGAGTCATTTCCAGCCCATCAGATGAGAAGGATGCAATTATTTGTGTGGACAAGATGTACCGGGACTAAGTCGCGGCAGAGGCAGCGGCAGTAGTAATTCCCGCCAAGGAGGACAGAGGAAAGAAGAAGGATAGCAGGCATGCTGACAAGGAATCTGGGAAGCATACCTCTTCGGAGTGTGTTGCTGAAGGAAATATGCCCTAGAGGAAATAATAAAGTTATTATTTATTTCCTTATATCATGATAAATGTTTATTATTCATGCTAGAATTGTATTAACTGGAAACATAATACATGTGTGAATACATAGACAAACAGAGTGTCACTAGTATGCCTCTACTTGACTAGCTCATTAATCAAAGATGGTTATGTTTCCTAGCCATGAACAAAGAGTTGTTATTTGATTAACGAGATCACATCATTAGTTGAATGATCTGATTGACATGACCCATTCCATTAGCATAGCACCCGATCGTTTAGTATGTTGCTATTGCTTTTATCCATGACTTATACATGTTCCTTTAACTATGAGATTATGCAACTCCCATTTACCGTAGGAACACTTTGTGTGCTACCAAACGTCAGAACGTAACTGGGTGATTATAAAGGTGCTCTACAGGTGTCTCCGAAGGTACATGTTGGGTTGGCGTATTTCGAGATTAGGATTTGTCACTCCGATTGTCGGAGAGGTATCTCTGGGCCCTCTCGGTAATGCACATCACATAAGCCTTGCAAGCATTGCAACTAATGTGTTAGTTGTGAGATGATGTATTACGGAACGAGTAAAGAGACTTGCCGGTAACGAGATTGAACTAGGTATTGGATACCGACGATCGAATCTCGGGCAAGTAACATACCGATGACAAAGGGAACAAACGTATGTTGTTATGCGGTCTGACCGATAAAGATCTTCGTAGAATATGTAGGAGCCAATATGGGCATCCAGGTCCCGCTATTGGTTATTGACCAGATACGTGTCTCGGTCATGTCTACATTGTTCTCGAACCGTAGGATCCGCACGCTTAAGGTTTCGATGACAGTTATATTATGAGTTTATGAGTTTTGATGTACCGAAGGAGTTCGGAGTCCCGGATGAGATCGGGGACATGACGAGGAGTCTCGAAATGGTCGAGACGTAAAGATCGATATATTGGACGACTATATTCGGACATCGCAAGGGTTCTGAGTGGTTCGGGTATTTTCGGAGGTACCGGGGAGTTACGGGATTACGGGAGAAGTAATGGGCCTTGATGGGCTTTAGTGGGAAAAGGAAAAAGGCTGTTGCGCCCCCCCTCCCCTCTGGTCCGAATTGGACTAGGGAAAAGGGGGCCGGCCACCTCTCCTTCTCCTCCTATTCCTTCTCCCTTCCTCCCCTTTTGGTGGACTCCTACTAGGACTTGGAGTCCTAGTAGGACTCCATATCCTGGCCGCACCTTTTGCCTTGGCCGGCCTCCTCCTCCTCCATCCTTTATATACAGGGGCAGGGGGCACCCCATAGACACACAAGTTGATCTACGGATCGTTCCTTAGCCGTGTGCGGTGCCCCCTTCCACCAAATTCCACCTTGATCATATCGTTACAGTGCTTAGGCGAAGCCCTGCGTCGGTAACACATCAAGATCGTCACCACGCCGTCGTGCTGACGGAACTCTTCCCCGACGCTTTGCTGGATCGGAGCCCGGGGATCGTCATCGAGCAGAACGTGTGCCAAGAACTCGGAGGTGCCGGAGTAACGGTGTTGTGATCGGTTGGATCGCGAGGAGAACGTACGACTACTTCCTCTACGTTGTATCAACGCTTCCGCTTCGGTCTACGAGGGTACGTAGACAACACTCTCCCCTCTCGTTGCTATGCATCACCATGATCTTGCGTGTGCGTAGGAATTTTTTTGAAATTACTACGTTCCCCAACAGTGGCATTAGAGCCTAGGTTTTTTTATGGTTTGATGTTATTTGCATGAGTAGAACACAAGTGAGTTGTGGACGATACAAGTCATACTGCCTACCAGCATGTCATACTTTGGTTCAGCGGTATTGTTGGACGAGACGATCCGGACCAACCTTACGCGTACGCTTACGCGAGACCGGTTCCCTCGACGTGCTTTGCACATAGATGGCTTGCGGAAGACTGTCTCTCCAACTTTAGTTGAACCAAGTGTGGCTACGCCCGGTCCTTGAGAAGGTTAAAACGGAGTCTATTTGACAAACTATCGTTGTGGTTTTGATGCGTAGGTAAGATGAGTTCTTGCTTAAGCCCGTAGCAGCCACGTAAAACTTGCAACAACAAAGTAGAGGACGTCTAACTTGTTTTTGCAGGGCATGTTGTGATGTGATATGGTCAAGACATAATGCTAAATTTTATTGTATGAGATGATCATGTTTTGTAACCGAGTTATCGGCAACTGGCAGGAGCCATATGGTTGTCGCTTTATTGTATGCAATGCAATCGCGATGTAATGCTTTACTTTATTACTAAGCGGTAGTGATAGTCGTGGAAGCATAAGATTGGCGAGACGACAAAGATGCTACGATGGAGATCAAGGTGTCGCGCCGGTGACGATGGTGATCATGATGGTGCTTCGAAGATGGAGATCACAAGCACGAGATGATGATGGCCATATCATATCACTTATATTGATTGCATGTGATGTTTATCTTTTTATGCATCTTATCTTGCTTTGATTGACGGTAGCATTATAAGATGATCTCTCACTAAATTATCAAGAAGTGTTCTCCCTGAGTATGCACCGTTGCGAAAGTTCTTCGTGCTGAGACACCACGTGATGATCGGGTGTGATAGGCTCTACATTCAAATACAACGGGTGCAAAACAGTTGCACACGCGGAATACTCAGGTTATACTTGACGAGCCTAGCATATAACAGATATGGCCTCGGAACACGGAGACCGAAAGGTCGAGCGTGAATCATATAGTAGATATGATCAACATAGTGATGTTCACCATTGAAACTACTCCATCTCACGTGATGATCGGACATGGTTTAGTTGATTTGGATCACGTGATCACTTAGAAGATTAGAGGGATGTCTATCTAAGTGGGAGTTCTTAAGTAATATGATTAATTGAACTTTAATTTATCATGAACTTAGTCCTGGTAGTATTAGCATATCTATGTTGTAGATCAATAGCTCGCATTGTTGCTTCCCTGTGTTTATTTTGATATGTTCCTAGAGAAAACTGTGTTGAAAAATGTTAGTAGCAATGATGCGGATTGGATCCGTGATCTGAGGTTTATCCTCATTGCTGCACAGAAGAATTATGTCCTTGATGCACCGCTAGGTGACGGACCTATTGCAGGAGCAGATGCAGACGTTATGAACGTTTTGCTAGCTCAATATGATGACTACTTAATAGTTTAGTGCACCATGCTTAACTGCTTAGAATCGGGACTTCAAAGACGTTTTGAACGTCATGGAGCATATGAGATGTTCTAGGAGTTGAAGTTAATATTTCAAGCAAATACCCGAGTTGAGAGATATGAAGTCTCCAACAAGTTCTATAGCTAAAAGATGGAGGAGAATCGCTCAACTAGTGAGCATGTGCTCAGATTGTCTGGGTACTACAATCGCTTGAATCAAGTGGGAGTTAATCTTCCAGATAAGATAGTGATTGACAGAATTCTCTAGTCACCATCACCAAGTTAGTAGAACTTCGTGATGAACTATAATATGCAAGGGATAACGGAAAATATTCCCAAGCTCTTCGCGATGCTAAAATCAGCGAAGGTAGAAATCAAAGAAAAACATCAAGAGTTGATGGTTGACAAGATCACTAGTTTCAAGAAAAGGGCAAAAGGAAAGAAGGGGAACTTCAAGAAGAACGGCAAGCAAGTTGCTGCTCAAGTGAAAAAGCCCAAGTATGGTCCTAAGCCTGAGACTAAGTGCTTCTACTGCAAAGGGACTGGTCACTGGAAGCAAAACTACCCCAAGTGATTGGCGGATAAGAAGGATGGCAAAGTGAACATAAGTATATTTGATATACATGTTATTGATGTGTACTTTACTAGTATTCATAGAAACCCCTCAGTATTTGGTACTAGTTCAAGTTGCTAAGATTAATAACTCGAAACGGGAGTTGCAGAATGAACAAAGACTAGTTAAAGGGCAAGGTGACGATGTGTGTTGGAAGTGGTTCCAAGATTGATATGATCATCATCACACACTCCCTATACTTTCGGGATTAGTGTTGAAACTAAATAAGTGTTATTTGGTGTTTGCGTTGAGCATGAATATGATTTGATCATGTTAATTGCAATACAGTTATTCATTTAAGTTAGAGAACAATTGTTGTTCTGTTTACATGAATAAAACCTTCTATGGTCATACACACCAATGAAAATAGTTCATTGGATCTCGATCGTAATGATACACATATTCATAATATTGAAACCAAAAAGATGCGAAGTTAATAATGATAGTGCAACCTATTTGTGGCACTGCCGTTTAGGTCATATTGGTGTAAAGCGCATGAAGAAACTCCATGCTGATGGGATTTTGGAATCACTTGATTATGAATCACTTGATGTTTGCGAACCATGCCTCTTGGGCAAGATGACTAAAACGCCGTTCTCCGGAACAATGGAGCAAGCAACAGATTTGTTGGAAATCATACATACTAATGTATATGGTCCGATGAATATTAAAGCTCGCGACAAGTATCATTATTTTCTAACCTTCACAGATGATTTGAGCAGATATGGGTATATCTACTTGATGAAACATGAGTCTGAAACGTTTGAAAAGTTCAAAGAATTTTAGAGTGAAGTGAAAATCATCGTGACAAGAAAATAAGGTTTCTACGATCTGATCGCGGAGACAAATATTTGAGTTACGAGTTTGGTCTACATTTGAAACAATGCGGAATAGTTTCGCAACTCACGCCACCCGGAACACCACAACGTAATGGTGTGTCCGAACGTCGTAATCGTACTTTACTGGATATGGTGCGATCTATGATGTCTCTTACCAATTTACCGCTATCTTTTTGGGGTTATGCTCTAGAGACGGCCGCATTCACGTTAAATAGGGCACCATCAAAATCCGTTGAGACGACGCCTTATGAACTGTGGTTTGGCAAGAAACCAAAGTTGTCGTTTCTTAAAGTTTGGGGTTGCGATGCTTATGTGAAAAAATTTCATCCTGATAAGCTCAAACCCAAATCGGAGAAATGTGTCTTCATAGGATACCCAAAGGAGACTGTTGGGTACACCTTCTATCACAGATCCGAATACAAGACTTTTGTTGCTAAGAATGGATCCTTTCTAGAGAAGGAGTTTCTCTCGAAAGAAGTGAGTGGGAGGAAAGTAGAAAACTTGATAAGGTAATTGTACCTTCTCCCTTATTGGAAAGGAGTTCATCACAGAAATCTGTTCTTGTGAGTACTACACCAATTAGTGAGGAAGCTAATGATGATGATCATGTAACTTCAGATCAAGTTACTACTGAATCTCGTAGGTAAACCAGAGTGAGATCCGCACCAGAGTGGTACGGTAATCCTGTTCTGGAAGTCATGTTACTAGACCATGACGAACTTGCGAACTATGAGGAAGCGATGATGAGCCCAGATTCCGCGAAATGGTTAGAGGCCATGAAATCTGAGATATGATCCATGTATGAGAACAAAGTATGGACTTCGATGGATTTGCCCGATGATTGGCAAGCCAAAGAAAATAAATGGATCTTGAAGAGGAAGACGGACACTGATAGTAGTGTTACTATGTACAAAGCTAGAATTGTCGCAAAAGGTTTTCGACAAGTTCAAGGTGTTGACTACGATGAGAGTTTCTCACTCGTATCTGTGCTTAAGTCTGTCCGAATCATGTTAGCAATTGCCGCATTTTATGAAATCCGGCAAATGGATAAACAAAACTACATTCCTTAATGGATTTATTAAAGAAGAGTTGTATACGATGCAACTAGAAGGTTTTGTCGATCCTGAAGGTGTTAACAAAATATGCAAGCTCCAGCGATCCATCTATGGACTGGTGCAAGCATCTCGGAGTTGGAATATACGCTTTGATAAGTTGATCAAAGCATATAGTTTTATACATACTTGCGGTGAAGCCTGTATTTACAAGAAAGTGAGTGGGAGCACTACAGTATTTCTGATAAGTATATGTAAATGACATATTATTGATCGGAAATAATGTAGAATTATTCTGTAAAGCATAAAGGAGTATTTGAAAGGAGTTTTTCGAAGAAGGACCTCGGTGAAGCTGCTTACATATTGAGCATCAAGATCTATAGAGATAGATCAAGACGCTTGATAAGTTTTTCAATAAGTACATACCTTGAAAGAATTTTGAAGTAGTTCAAAATGGAACAGTCAAAAAAAAGAGTTCTTGCCTGTATTACATGGTGTGAAATTGAGTAAGACTCAAAGCCCGACCACGGCAGAAGATAGAAGGAGAATGAAAGTCATTCCCTATGCCTCAGCCATAGGTTCTATAAAGTATGCCATGCTGTGTACCAGATCTATTGCATACCCTACCACTGAGTTTGGCAAGGGAGTACAATAGTGATCTAGGAAGTAGATCACTGGACATCGGTCAAAATTATCCTTAGTAAAATAAGGATATGTTTCTCGATTATGGATGTGACAAAAAGGTTCGTCGTAAAAAGGTTACGTCGATGCAAGTTTTGACACTAATCTAGATGACTCTAAGTCTCAATCTAGATACATACTGAAAGTGGGAGCAATTAGCTAAAGTAGCTCCGTGCAGAGCATTGTAGACATAGAAAATTGCAAAATACATAACGGATCTGAATGTGGCAGACCCGTTGACTAAACTTCTCTCACAAAGCAAAACATGATCACACCATAGTACTCTTTGGGTGTTAATCACATAGCGATGTGAACTATGGGTGTTAATCACATGGTGATGTGAACTATTGCTATTAAATCACATGGCAATGTGAACTAGATTATTGACTCTAGTGCAAGTGGGAGACTGAAGGAAATATGCCCTAGAGGCAATAATAAAGTTATTATTGATTTCCTTATATCATGATAAATGTTTATTATTCATGCTAGAATTGTATTAACTGGAAACATAATACATGTGTGAATACATAGACAAACAGAGTGTCACTAGTATGCCTCTACTTGACTAGCTCATTAATCAAAGATGGTTATGTTTCCTAGCCATGAACAAGAGTTGTTATTTGATTAACGAGATCACATCATTAGTTGAATGATCTGATTGACATGACCCATTCCATTAGCATAGCACCCGATCGTTTAGTATGTTGCTATTGCTTTTATCCATGACTTATACATGTTCCTTTAACTATGAGATTATGCAACTCCCATTTACCGTAGGAACACTTTGTGTGCTACCAAACGTCAGAACGTAACTGGGTGATTATAAAGGTGCTCTACAGGTGTCTCCGAAGGTACATGTTGGGTTGGCGTATTTCGAGATTAGGATTTGTCACTCCGATTGTCGGAGAGGTATCTCTGGGCCCTCTCGGTAATGCACATCACATAAGCCTTGCAAGCATTGCAACTAATGTGTTAGTTGTGAGATGATGTATTACGGAACGAATAAAGAGACTTGCCGGTAACGAGATTGAACTAGGTATTGGATACCGACGATCGAATCTCGGGCAAGTAACATACCGATGACAAAGGGAACAAACGTATGTTGTTATGCGGTCTGACCGATAAAGATCTTCGTAGAATATGTAGGAGCCAATATGGGCATCCAGGTCACGCTATTGGTTATTGACCGGAGACGTGTCTCGGTCATGTCTACATTGTTCTCGAACCGTAGGGTCCGCACGCTTAAGGTTTTGATGACAGTTATATTATGAGTTTATGAGTTTTGATGTACCGAAGGAGTTCGGAGTCCCGGATGAGATCGGGGACATGACGAGGAGTCTCGAAATGGTCGAGACGTAAAGATCGATATATTGGACGACTATATTCGGACATCGCAAGGGTTCTGAGTGGTTCGGGTATTTTTTGAGGTACCGGGGAGTTACGGGATTACGGGAGAAGTAATGGGCCTTGATGGGCTTTAGTGGGAAAAGGAAAAAGGCTGCTGCGCCCCCCCCCTCCCCTCTGGTCCGAATTGGACTAGGGAAAAGGGGGCCGGCCACCTCTCCTTCTCCTCCTATTCCTTCTCCCTTCCTCCCCTTTTGGTGGACTCCTACTAGGACTTGGAGTCCTAGTAGGACTCCATATCCTGGCCGCACCTTTTGCCTTGGCCGGCCTCCTCCTCCTCCATCCTTTATATACAGGGGCAGGGGGCACCCCATAGACACACAAGTTGATCTACGGATCGTTCCTTAGCCGTGTGCGGTGCCCCCTTCCACCAAATTCCACCTCGATCATATCGTTACAGTGCTTAGGCGAAGCCCTGCGTCGGTAACACATCAAGATCGTCACCACGCCGTCGTGCTGACGGAACTCTTCCCCGACGCTTTGCTGGATCGGAGCCCGGGGATCGTCATCGAGCTGAACGTGTGCCAAGAACTCGGAGGTGCCGGAGTAACGGTGCTGTGATCGGTTGGATCGCGAGGAGAACGTACGACTACTTCCTCTACGTTGTATCAACGCTTCCGCTTCGGTCTACGAGGGTACATAGACAACACTCTCCCCTCTTGTTGCTATGCATCACCATGATCTTGCGTGTGCGTAGGAAATTTTTTGAAATTACTACGTTCCCCAACAGTTGCGCCTATTAATGACTTGCCAGAGAGTTCCAAGAGCAAAAGATCCAAGGTTGATGCACCACAAGTGAAGAAGGTCCCGACAGATGAAGAGAAGACCTGGTTCATCACCGCATGTGGTACATACTACTTTATCAGGATGCCATTCGGATTAAAGAGTGTCGGGTCTACTTTGGCAAGCGTAGTCCAGATTGGTTTTGAGCCACAACTGCACAGAAACATTGAGGCCTACATGGATGATATTTGGTCAAGATCAAGGACAGAGCAACCCTTATCCAAGATTTGGAGGAGACTTTTGCCAATCTGCGCAAGATCAACTTGAAGCTCAACACGGAGAAGTGTGTGTTTGGCGTTCCCTCCGGCAAGCTACTTGGGTTCTTTGTGTCCATCGGGGGATCGAAGCCAACCCAAACAAGATCGAAGCTATCGAGCAGATTCAAGCGCTCAGGACAGTCAAGGATGTGAGCCATTTGATAGGGTGCATTGCCACGCTAAGCAGATTCATCTCTAAGTCTGCCAAGCGTGCCCTGTTGTTTTTCAAAATCCTGAAGAAAGCAGGACCCATGAAGTGGACCCCAAAAGCAGATGTAATTTTGCAAGATTTGAAGGCCTACTTATCCTCTGTGCCAACCTTGGTTGCCCCTAAGCCCCAAGAGCCGTTGGTGCTATGTTTGGCGGCAACTAATCAAGTGGTTAGTGCGGCCTTGGTGGCGTAGCGGGAAGTGGAAGAAGCAAAACATGAGCAAGGACAGGCAGAGCCAGATAAGGATCAGGACAGAAATGAGCACGACAGCGAGGGAAACCCCACATGACAAAGAAGAAAGTGGTGCAGCGCCCAGTGTACTTTGTCAGTTCCCTACTACAGGGAGCTAGATCGAGGTACTCTGGCATGCGAAAGTTAATCTTTCGTCTCATCATGGCCTCAAGTAAATTGCGCCACTACTTCAAAGCCCATGAGGTCACGGTTGTCACTCGCTTCCCGTCACAGAGGATACTCCTAAACCATGAGGCTACCGGTAGAATAGTGGAGTGGGCTTTGTAGTTATCCAGCTTTGGCCTGAAGTTTGAGAGCACGTCAAAAATTCAGAGAAGGGCATTGGCAGAGGTCATTGCAGAATGGACGCCAACCCCTGATGAGGAAGTGTTAGAAACAGTTATTCCCGGTGAGGAAGCACCCCAAGAATGGATTGTGTATTTCGGTGGTGCCTTTTTCCTACAAGGTGCAGGGGCTGGCGTGCTTCTTGTTGCCCCCTCCAGGGAGCACTTCAAGTACATCATCCAGATGCACTTTGCCCGGGAAGAGATGACCAACAGTACAACAGAGTATGAAGGGCTCCTTGCCGGGCTCAGGATTGCTGCAGAATTGGGAATCAAGAAGCTAGTCATTCGAGGAGATTCACAGCTTGTGGTGAGACAAGTCAACAAGGATTACCAAAGTCCATTGATGGAGGCATACGTTGAGGAAGTGAGAAGATTGGAGGAGCACTCTGACGGATTGCAAACAGAGCACGTACCCCGTGCGGAAAACAGCATAGCGGATCATCTGTCAAAGTGTGCTGCGCAGAAGCTTCCTGTGGAACAAGGAATTTTTTTTCTCCATCTTACTCAGCCCTCCGTATCCCCGGCAACAATGGCCCGGAAAAGGAGAAAGATGGACTTCAGTGAGCCTCTCCCGGTAGAGCCTCTCGAGGCTCATGGTAGGGACACTGCCAGAAACAACTCCTCATCACATGCCGGACCGCACCCTTTAGCCGGGCCTATGGCCCCCGTGAAAGACAAACGTGCCCCCGCAGTTGAGGAGGTGCCGCTAGTCCTTGTTGCCGAACCCCAGGCTCCAACTTGGGCAAGGCACATAGTCCACTTCCTCCAAACCGGAAAACTTCTCGATGACCAAGATGAAGATGAAAGAGTAGCCCGGAGGGCCAGTATGTATTAGTTTGTGGATGGCACTCTGTACAGAAGGAGGCCCAACGATGTGAAATTGGAGTGCATCTACCGGGAAGAAGGAAAGGAACTGCTGGCTAAGATACACAAAGGCATGTGCGGCTCCCACATTGGATCAAGGGCATTTGTTGGGAAAGCATTTCGGCAAGGATTCTATTGGCCCACAGCCCTCCAAGATGCGGTTGAGCTAGTCACCAAATGTGAAGCCTACCAGTTCCATTCCAAGAACATCCACCTTCCTGCACAAGCTTTTCAGACAATCCCTTTGTCATGGCCGTTTTCGGTCCGGGGGCTCGATATCCTCGGCCCTTTCCCCTGAGCTACCAGGGGCTTTGAATCCTTGTCCGTTTCTATCGACAAGTTTACAAAGTGGTCGGAAGTAGCTACCGTGAGAAAGGTGACTGCTCAGTCAGCTATCAAGTTCTTGAAAGAATTGGTGTGTCGTTTTGGAGTCCCGGCATGGATCATTACCGACAATGGCACCCAGTTCACGAGCCACTCCTTCATCCGATATGTTCATGCACTACTGGAATCTGGCATTTTGCCGTCTGCCAGCTCTTTGCCGTCTGCTGGCATACGGGAAACAGCCTCTTTGCCATCCTCTTTTGGAAAGCAGATGACAAAGAGCAGGCTGATGGCAAAGAGTGTCTTTGCCATCAGCCAGCTCTTTGCCGTCCGCCAGCAGACGACAAAAATTCTTTGCCATCTGCTGCCAGACGGCAAAGGGGCACCCACCTCTTTGCTGACTGCCAGCAGATGGCAAAGAATCTTTGCCACCTTCTAGCAGACGACAAAGAGGGGGTGGGGTCCAGTGGATGTTAGCACTGTCACGGCGCACCAGCCCCACCTCTTTGCCATCTGCGAGAAGATGACAAAGATTATTTGCCATCAGCTGGCAGTCGGCAAAGAGGTGGGCTATTTTTTGCGGGTTAAAAAACGGTTGCCCCCACCTCCTCCCTCCATCTCTCTCCCCCACCTCACCCACCCGCACCATCAATTTTCATTTGCTACATGGCAAAGACTTTGTCGTCTGTTTTTTACAGTAGGCAAAATAATAGAGTCGACTTCTCAAATTATTTGAAAATGTAAACAAGGCCTGAATTATATGAAATTTGGCATGGTATTGGTTTATAGTTTCTATAGTGCATAGAAAAAGTTTGAGAAAATTCACTACATTTTAACATGCTTATTTTGCCAAAAGTAATAGGTTAAACAAACACAAATTATTTAAACGTTTCGTATTGGCTGGAAACAACTTCCCCTGGATCGATGATGTGGCAGGGCTGCCCCACGCCCCACACCCACCAATCCACCTTGCATCTCACGGTCCCACCCCACGAGCACACCTCCATCAATCTATTCTCTCCTCCACAAAAACACAGCAGTAGAGCAACAGCCTCGCCAGATTCAGTCCCTCCGCCCCTCGCCAGACTCCGCCGTGGCCGCCCCTCGCCGGACCCCGCAGCAGCCGAGCTTCCCTAGCCTCCTCCTCCCCTCTGCCCTCGCCGGACTCCGCCTCTCCGCCCCTTGTCCATCTTCGCCATGGCCGCCCCTCGCTGGACCCTGCAGTCGAGCTCCCCAGTCTACTCCTCCTCTCCACCCCTCATTGTACTCTGCCACGGCCGCCCCCTATCGGACTCCGCCACGCCCGAGCCTCCTCCTCTCTACCATGAGCGAGAAAGCCCTAGGCTCCTCCTATCCGACCCTCGCCGGACTCCACCAAGGCCGCCCCTCACAGGACATCGCCGGACCCTGCCGCACCCGAACCTCCCAGTCTCCTCTATGCGAGAACAACCCCAGGCCGCCAGACGTGCTCATCATAGGACCGCCGGCCGCCATCTTGCCACTGGACACGCTCACCTGCTGCCTGAACGACCACGTCACTTCAGCACTGAAGAGTACAGCCGTATTTTGTTAATTAACTGAAATTTCTTTGCCGTCCGTTGACTATGAGGCAGACGACAAAGAGTGTCGTTAGCCCCCTAACGGGGCTAGTACCTTTTCTCTACCGTCCAGAGGCTTTGCCATCTACTGGCATACGGAAAGGCCTTTTCATCTTTGCCGTCCGCCAACAGATGGCAAAGAGCCCTTTGCCCTAGCTCGTTCAGCCGGACCTGTTGCCATCTACTGGCGGACGATAAAGGCCTTTGCCGTCCGCCAGGCATGCCTTTGTCGTCCGTTATGGCAGACGGCAGAGTTTCTGATTCCTATAGTGATACCCTCGGTAGCAAGATCTCATTTGCCTCTGTCGCACATCCCAGAAGCAATGGGCAAGCTAAGAGGGCGGACGCTGAAGTGCTGTGACGACTCAAGACAAGAACCTTTGATATGCTACGGAAGCATGGCAGGCGGTGGATCGATGAGAAGTCGGTAGTCTCTAGTCCCTCAGAACGACACCAAATCGAGCTACCGGGCAGACTCCCTTCTCCCTAGTTTATGGGGCATAAGCAGTTATCCCCACGGAACTCATTTACGAGTCGCCTAGAGTGCTTGCCTACGATGAAGTAGGGCAAGATCAGCAGTGGTGTGATGACTTTATGCTACTCGGGGAGAACCGTCTCCCGGCTGCTATGTGTGCTGCACGCTATCAGCAAGCCCTGCGTCGCTATCACAGCTGCAGGGTTCATGCCTGGTGTTTTGAGGAAGGCGACCTTGTCCTTAGGCGCGTTCAGTCTGCCAAGGGTACAAACAAGTTGACACCAAAGTGGGAAAGCCCTTACTAGGTAGTTCGAGTCACCAGACCTGGTGCTGTCCATCTGGAGACCGAAGATGGCATTCAATTGCAAAACTCATGGAATATTAAGCAACTCCACAAGTTCTACTCGTAAGGCGCGGTTGTCGGGCCCTGCCCGGCAGCCACCCTTTTGTGCTGGCCTAGCCTCAATTGCATGTAACCCCTTGTACAAAGCCAGGCGATGACCCTGAGCAATAGAGAAATAAACGAAGCGCTGGGGGGCCCCCGACCAAGTTGCATGCATGCATAAGCATTCCAAGGGCATTGCACAAGCATTTCATAAGCATTTGCATATGCATATAGATAGGGTCACATCTTGCATCATTTCCATCTGCATGAGGCTGCAGGTTCTTGCCGTGAGCTTGACCTCTACTAGGAGTTGGGAAGATGTACCAGCGCTGCAGATCTCCGACAAGCCAAATAGATAAGTTCAATCCTCTTTTCCATAAGTGTTGTATAAGATGAAACTTGTGCATGGGAAAACCATGCCGCTCTTTAACTTAGGTGCTCCCATCCTTGGACTCGAATGTCGCTTCGGCCAGGATGGTTGCAGTGTCCTTTGGTAAACACACATTGGCGGGGTGGTCCCTTTATTTTTTACCCGGAAGGCTCAGTTCTCCGCCAACAAAATAAAAAGGGTACCAACAGGGTAGCCTTCCGGGGAAAACTCTTTTATTTAAAATGAAGAGGCATTTCACCTCTGCATGGACATATACATGCATGGGTTCCCGGCAATGTTCATATTTTTCATTAATATGCTAATCTTACAAGTACAAACCTTACAGAACACAGACATGGACTCGAGAGATTACATTATTGGAACTAAAATTTGGCAAGTGTCTACAGGTTTAAGATTGGAAAAAGTTAAGTGCCCCGTGAAGCCTTTGCCCTTGTCCATCTCCTTCAGGAAGAGGTCAAGGAGGCCGGTGGCGGACCCAGCTGGGATTTGGCGCCTCCCCAGGATCAGGATGGTGCCGCTCCTCAGCAAGGAGGAAGAAACCGGAGGGCATGCGTGGATGGTGACACTGCCGAAAGACTAGATGGGGGACACGGAGTCACCGGCAAACACGACTCATCAGAACGGTCGTCCCCGTTCTTGACACGTCGTGGGTTGCCGCCACCATCCACGTTACTGCCACCCGAAGACCTCAGCACGACAGCCACGCCGGACACCATGCTCTCTATTTATCCCACAAAGAGCATGGTCGTCCCTAATGGTCCTGACGTCAGAAACCACTCATGTTCTGAAGACGTGTATGGGAGCAAAAAGCCCTCTTGCATGGCAAGAGGATGACGCCTAGGGGGAGTCGGCTTCACCTTTGCTAGTGACGAACCCTTTCCGGGACTCCTCCCCAGTGTCGCAAAGGAATGAAGAATGAGGAGCGACCGACTACCACCCCCGTGCCCACTACAGGCCTCGGCATGGTGTCGTTCGCATCCCCTCCCACTAGAATTAAAGCTAAGGGCGACCCGGCGACGAGCGCACCGGAGTCACCACCTCTGGCATTGTCACCACGCTGCACGAGTACCCCCCCTTAGATCTGTGTGGAGCTCCAAACTAGAGCCTCGGGCCTGGCCACAGGCTCTTCTCTTCAACATAACCAGCAGGAGGAAGAAAACAAGGGAGAAGGGATGCAGAGATGGATGGCTCTGCGCTCCCTTTACCCCTCCTTTTATAGGCGGGCTGAGGAGGGGAGCCGCTCCCTCAACGAGCGACCATCGCCCTCCTCCACCAATTCAAGAAGACTGGGCCCTCGCCTTGATGCTCTCCCGCGCCACACGCCTCTGTTACCTACCCCGCACAATGCATGCAGCATACGTGGCTAAGGATAAGAGCGTGGTGGGAAGAGTGAATGGGTGGTCTCTACTCCGTGCGTTAAAGTCATTCGCGGGCCATTACAAGGGTGGCCCCACCACTATTGGCTTTACATGGCGCACGGGGAAACTGGAAACTAGACCAGACTCAAGATTAATGAAGAAGCAAAGAAGACCTCAAGAGGCCAGCTTCTTCCACACCCTTGAATGTGCACTTATTAGGGCCTACTCCAATGATGCTCGGCAGAGCGTTTGGGGCAGGCCCGGGGGCTTCTGTCGATACAATAAACCCTGGGTCTGTTGTCCAGACTGTGAACAGGCACGAGAACAAGATTATAGCACAAGACTAGTCCAGAGCCCAAGAGACCAACATCTTCAAAGGACCAACATGCAGATCAAGAGGACCAAGACCAAGGCAAAGAAGTGAGAAATTGCCAGGAGAAAAGCCTCCCTTGCCGGGAATGCGAGCCTGGGGAGGACGGGGTCGCCCCCGGAAGAAGACCTCCAAGACGCCCCGGCAGGGCCTGCTGGGACTCGCGGAGACAGAGCTACCTCACCAAACCACTTCACCATCACCCAAGTCGTCGATCAATGTGGTGTCAAGTCGCAAAGCGACTAAGTGGCAGCCATTCGCCACATGACAGCCTCTTTCTACAGGAAATACCTACATATGACACCCATCCTGCGGCGTGTCAAGCAAGCAAGTGAGAAGCTGGCAAGACAGCCGGGCAAGCGACGATGTGACGTTGAGTGGCGCACTTAATGCGCCCTGTCAGCCTACAGAGTTAGGTATGACAGCACTTTTTGCTATCTTATCAGTGCATATGACTACTTTGCCATTGTGGTGACCCCTTAACCTATAAAAGGAGGCCCATGGCAACCATAGAAAGGCATAGAAGGTTGGACACCCACACATTCATATGCGCGCAACGCCCTGAGGCAACCCTGCTGGGCAAATGGCTTGCGACTACCACCATTTTCCACCATCAATCCACCAAAGCAGGAGTAGGGTTTCACACCAAACAGTGGCCCGAACTTGGGTAAAACTGCCTATGTGATCTATGTTGTGCTTCCCCATGCTACTCTGCTCTTTGTGCAACGTGACATCCCCCCTGCCGAACTAGCAAGGGACCCTTGGTCTCATAGGTAGCCGTGGTTTCCCACGACAAACATGTACCAATCTGAGGTTCCGGTACAAAGATTAAACACAAGATATGAACTAGGGTTTCGGAGGAGATGGTGTTGTTGAACATGTTGATGGAGATTGCCCTCCCAAAGATGACAGGGTTGTTGGTGATGAAGATGGCTTCGATTTCCACCTCTGGGAGGGAAGTTCCCCCAACGGAATCGCTCCACCAGAGGGCAGAAGTGCTCCTGCCCAAGTTCCGCCTCGAGACGGCGGCGCTTCATCCCAAAAGTCCCATCCTAAATTTTTCTTGGTCAAAATTACCTATATACCATAAGATGGGCACCAAATTACCTATATACCATAAGATGGGCACCAAACGTGGGTTGGGCTGAGCACAACCCACCAGGGCGCGCCTGGGGGTCTGGGGCGCCCTGGTGTCTTGAGCTCACCAGGTGGCCCCCCTCCGGTAGTTATTTGCTCCAGTATTTTTATATATTCTAAAATAATTCTCTGTAAATTTTCAACTCATTTGGAGATGTGCAGAATAGGTAACTCTGACGTAGCTTTTTCAGGTTCAGAATTCCAGCTACCGGCATTCTCCCTGTTTTTGCAAACCTTGCATACTATGAGAGAAAAGGCATTAGAATTACTCCATAAAGCATTATTATGCATAGAAACACTATAAATAATAGTAGGAAATCATGATGCAAAATGGACGTATCAACCCCCCCCCCCCAAAGCTTAGACCTCGCTTGTCCTCATGCGAAAAACTGATATAAAAACATGTCCACATGCTTAGAGAGATAGAGAGAGTTGTCGATAAAAACAAAATACGGACATAGAAGCATCTTGCTTATTATTATAACAGCAAATAACTTAAACATAAAAATTTAGCACACAACTTTTATTATATAACTTCTCATGAACAAGTAACAATTCATCACAACGTTGAAGTATACAACGTAAACTCTATTGAAAACCAACAAACTATGTTCTCAGCCAACTTTGCAACTACAATTCGTCATATTTTCAGGAAGGGTCATGTATCGAAGCCTTTTGGCAAGTCTACATACTCAACCATCATTTAACCTTCCATGATTGCTAACACTCACAACATACCCATGAACAAAATGTTTCAACTGGACACATAGAAAGATAGGGGCTTATAGTTTCGCCTCCCAACATATTCACCTCGGGGGTGATGTCAACAATAATAACTCATGCTCACTCATATACAACTAGATATATGTGCCTAGATATTTACTCACCACATGATGCTTGCAGAAGAGAAAAATAAAAAGGAATGGGGAAGAATACTTCCACTCTTGCATAAAATTAAATACATAAAAGTAAAGGATAGGACCTGTAACACCCCGGATGTAACTTGCCATTATTGTAACTCCAACTCTTGCCTTTTTCGGCATTGTGATATGATATTCCCTCCGTGGTTGGGTTTTCCTTCTTTTTCATTTTGTTCATGTCATGCATTTCATATCATGTCATCATGTGCATCGCATTTGCATACGTGTTCGTCTCATGCATCCGAGCATTTTCCCTGTTGTCCGTTTTGCAATCCGGCGCTCCTATGTCCCCCGGCGTCCCCTTTTACCTTTTTCCGTGTGCGGGTATTAAACTTGCTCGGAATGGAACGAGGTTTGTCAAGCGGCCTTGGTATAGCACCGGTAGACCGCCTGTCAAGTTTCGGGTCATTCGGAGGTCGTTTGGTACTCCAACGGTTAACCGGGTAACCGTGAAGGCCTCGTGTGTGTTGCATCCCAAAACCCCTCCAAAACAGCCCAATAACCCATCTAAGTCACTCCCATGTCCTTCACCGTTCGATCACGATCGTGTGGGCGAAAACCGCACTCCATTTGGAGCTTCCTAGCTCCTTCTACCTATAAATATACCCTCCCCGTCCAAATCTCGGGTCCAATACCACCCTAACCCTAGCCCCGCTCCTCCCGCCGCTGCCAGACGAAAATCCGGACGGGCGGACATGTCCGCCCGCCGCCGCCAACCAACCACAGCGCGCCACGTGGTGCCCCTGAGCCCCACCTCGCCGCCGGCCGCGCCAGGCCCGCGGGGCCCAGATCTGACCCACGGGGCCCGCGCCGCCGCCCGCCGGGCGCCTCGCCGCCCCCGCGCCTCCCTGCCGTCGCCGCCTTCCTCCTCCCGCGGCCTCCCCGCGCCGCCCGACCTGCCGGCGCGCGCCGCCCATCGCCGGACCGCGCCGCCGCGCTCTCCGCCGCCGGCCCCGCCCGCGCCTCCTCCCGTGCCGCGTCCGCCGTCGCCCGGCCCCGCCTCCGCCATTGCCGCTCCGGTCACCGGCTCTGGGCTCGCCGCCTCCATCCTCCGCCAACTCGCCGGCTCCTCCTCTCCGGCGTCGTCGCCGGCGAGCGCCCGCGCCGGATCTCAGATCCAAACCGTGTGGGGTTGACTTTCTCTTCCCCCAAATTCTTCAAAGTCCTAATTTTATTGCATATTTGTCACAGCTTCATCGCATCATATCTCTGCACCCGTAGCTCCGTTTTGTGCGTATAATACGTCAAATTGTTCGCCTAGATGAGTACATCATTTCATCTCATTGCATCATTTTCATTTGAGCTCATCTTGATGCCCGAAATGCTGTTGGAAGAGGGCTATGTGATGTTAGTTTCTGATTCTTATCAGAACATGCACTTTTGTCGTTTTTGCCATGATTGATGTGTGCACCCTATGAAGTTGAGTCCTACATGTGTTTTGAAATATGCCATGCCATCTTTCCAGGGGTGTATGCCATGTATTTTTGTGATCTTTGTGGTGACTAGCACAAGCATGCAAACTAGGATACTTAATGTTGCTGATTTCAGAGACTTAGTAATTTCACCAAGTCCTTGCCTGCTGATATTTTTATGCCATGTGTTCATGTTGTTTCAGAGAGATATATGCCTCTTTTGAGAATGATCAGTAAGAGTGTTTTGAACATATGGATTTTCTCTATCCATCTGTGCCTTTGTTTGTAATTATGGAGTGATATAGCTTGAGTCAATCGAGCTCTACTTTTGCTATAAAATGTTACTGGCAGATTGTTTACATGTTATTCGATTTTGCCAAGCTTGTTGTAGTTGTTCCTTGCATGATATGATGTTATTCTTGCCATTTATAGCTTCTATGCCATGTCTTATTGATGTATGTATGCTTAGTTTATCATGCAACACTCTGAAGTGAGTGCATTGAGCTAGTAAACATGCCTACTTGTTATCTGTTTTTGACATGTCTACTAAGTCTGAAACCTGTAACGAAACTTGCTTATTTGACATGGATGTTATCATATTTTTATGATCCTTTTTGGCTTATGGTCAGTAAGGGACTTTTGTTAAGTGATTTGAGTAGATTCATGCCATGCTTTATTTTGCTATGTCCTATTCCCGTAGCATGTTGTTTTCTTGCTCTAAACATGTCATCCTGATGTTAATTTCTGGCATGTTATTTTCACCAAGTCTGTGAACCTGTTACCTTTTGCACTTTTGCCATGCTTGTTTGAACCTGTTATGATGTGATTTAGCCGTAGCTCAGTGTTCATCTTTTTTCAAGCATCTTGATTAGATTACTGTCATATGCTTTGTTGGTATGTTTGGGTGCAGTAGCTTAAATTCTTGTTGCTTGCTAAGTAGCATCATGCTGTTAATGGCAGATTATTGTCATTCTTGTTTTGCTTGTCATTTGCAAACCGTGCATCCGATTCCGGTGATCTTTATATCGATTTCAAACGACATCACCTCACCTTTCCATTGGCATACTTGGTTTGCCAAGATTATGCCTTGTTCATATTTTTCCTTCCGGAGCTCGCATAAGCATTGCATACCACATCTCGCGTATCATGCCTTGTTTTGCATCATGTTGTTTGCGCATTGCATCGTGGTTGATATTTGTTCCTTTGCTTGTTCTCTTGTCTTGGGTAGAGCCGGGAGATGAGTACGTGAACGCGGAACCTGTTGAGAACGCTTACGAGGACCAAGATTTCGACAACTCTGAGAACCTTGCAGGCAAGATGACCATACCCTCGAAATCACTTCTATCTTTGCTTGCTAGATGCTCGCTCTTTTGCTATGCCTATGCTGCGATACCTACCACTTGCTATTTCATGCCACCCATATTGCCATGTCAGCCCCTAACCATCCATGTCCTAGCAAACCGTTGATTGGCTATGTTACCGCTTTGCTCAGCCCCTCTTATAGCGTTGTTAGTTGCAGGTGAAGATGAAGTTTGTTCCTTGTTGGAACATGGACTCGTTGTTCCTTGTTTGAACATGTTTACTTGTTGGGATATCACAATACCTCTTATTTAATTAATGCATCTATATACTTGGTAAAGGGTGGAAGGCTCGGCCTTATGCCTGGTGTTTTGTTCCACTCTTGCCACCCTAGTTTCCGTCATACCGGTGTTATGTTCCTTGATTTTGCGTTCCTTACACGGTTGGGTGATTTATGGGACCCCCTTGACAGTTCGCTTTGAATAAGACTCTTCCAGCAAGGCCCAACTTTGGTTTTACCATTTTCCACCTAAGCCTTTTTCCCCCGGGTTTTCGCGAGCCCGAGGGTCATCTTTATTTTAACCCCCCCGGGCCAGTTCTCCTTCGATTGCTGGTCCAAACCGAGCGATGTCCGGCGCCCCTTGGGCAACCAGGGTCTATGCCAACCCGACGTCTTGCTCATCCGGTGTGCCCTGAAAACGAGATATGTGCAGCTCCTATCGGGATTTGTCGGCACATCTGGGCGGCTTTGCTGGACTTGTTTTATTACTGTCGAAATGTCTTGTAGTCCGGGATTCTGAGACTGATCGGGTCTTCCCGGTAGAAGGAATATCCTTCGTTGACCGTGAGAGCTTATAATGGGCTAAGTTGGGACACCCCTGCAGGGTATTATCTTTCGAAAGCCGTGCCCGCGGTTATGAGGCAGATGGGAATTTGTTGATGTCCGGTTGTAGAAAACCCGAAGTTGACCTTAATTAAAAACACATCAACCGTGTGTGTAACCGTGATGGTCTCTTCTCGGCGGGGTCCGGGAAGTGAACACGGTGTTGGAGTTATGTTTGACGTAAGTAGTTTCAGGATCACTTCTTGATCACTTCTAGCTTCACGACCGTGCTTTGCTTCTCTTCTCGCTCTCCAAGTGCCGTTTTTCTTAAGGACCAGCACCGGATTAGCAAGCCATTCAGGGTGAAAAACTTCAACGATGAAGCCGGCCGCTAAGAGCCTGGCCACCTCTTCTCCAATAGCCTTTCTTCTCTCCTCATTGAACCGACGGAGGAACTGTTTCACCGGTTTGTATTTAGGATCTACATTAAGGGTGTGCTCAGCGAGTCGCCTCGGTACACCTGGCATGTTAGAGGGCTTCCATGCAAAGATGTCCCGATTCTCACGGAGGAACTCGATGAGCGCGCTTTCCTATTTTGGATCCAGATTGGTGCTGATGCTGAATTGCTTGGATGAATCCCCAGCTACGAAATCAACAAGCTTGGTCTCCGCGGCTGACGTGAATTTTAAAACCGGATCATGCTCTATGGTAGGCTTCTTTAAAAGAGTCATATCCGTCGGATCAACATTATCCTTGTAGTATTTTAGCTCCTCCGCAGCACAAACCGATTCGGCATAGGCGGCATCTCCCTCTTCACACTCCAAAGCGATCCTGCGGCTCCCATGAACCGTGATGGTTCCCTTGTGGCCTGGCATCTTGAGCTGCAGATATACATAACAGGGCCGTGCCATGAATTTGTCATAAGCCGGCCGACCAAACAGGGCATGGTACGGGCTTTGGATCTTCACCACCTCAATAGTCAGTGTTTCTGATCGGGAATCGTGATCATCTCCGAAAGCCACCTCCAATGCTATCTTGCCCACGGGATACGCAGACTTGCCTGGCACCACGCCATGAAAAACCGTGTTTGAAGGCCGTAGATCTTTATCCTTGAGCCCCATACGTCGAAAGGTCTCATAGTACAGGATGTTAATACTGCTGCCCCCATCCATGAGCACCTTGGTGAACTTATAACCTCCTACATGAGGCACCACCACTAAAGCCAGCTGACCGGGATTATCCACCCGAGGAGGGTGATCCTCTCTACTCCAGGTGATCGGCTGCTCTGACCATCGTAGATATCGGGGCACGGCCGGTTCAACAGAGTTAACTGACCTCTTCCGGACCTTCTGGTCTCGCTTGTCCAAGCTAGTGGTGAATACATGGTACTGGCCACTGTTTAACTGCTTCGGATTGCTCTGGTATCCCGACTGCTGCTGATTATAGCCCCCTTGATCATTCTGGTTATGTTGATTACCATGTCCGCCCGGATTACCAGCCCCGCTCGGATTACCATTAAACCCTGAACCGAAGTTTCCTCCACCGTGGTTTGGCCCGGATCCTGAACCGCCACCGGGATTGTGATCATACCGGAAGGCGTTGGAATTCTTGAACTCTCGCATGATGTAACAATCCTTCCATAGATGGTTTGTCGGTTCCTCCGTCGTTCCATGCTTTGGGCAGGGCTGATTCAACAAACTATTTAAGCGCTCTGGATTGGGGCTGGGTCCGCCACCGCGGCCCTTGCCCCTACGCGGCCGGCCCCTATTCTGCACATTGGTGTTAGCCACAAAATCCATGGAACCATCCGCTTTATGCTTGCCTCCAACGCCGCTCCCTGGGTGATGCTGCTGACCTCTGAAGTTGCCGTTCTTTTTTCCCTTCCCTGCCTTTTCATCATCAGACTCGGGATCCTTGGTACTATCAGAATCAGCATACTTTACCAAAGCAGCCATGAGAGTCCCTATGTCAGTGCAATGGCGCTTCATTCGTCCTAATTTCAATCTCAAGGGTCCAAACCGACAATTGCTTTCCAATGTCACAACTGCAGTGTCAGCATTGATGCGGTCTGATGAATGCAAGATTTGCGAAACGCGGCGCACCCAATGGGTGGTTGACTCCCCTTCCGCCTGGACGCAGGCGGCTAAGTCCACTATCGACATGGGCTGCCTGCACGTATCTTTGAAATTACTGATAAACCGAGCTCGCAATTGAGCCCATGAACCGATGGTATTGGGCGGCAGGCTTTTTAACCAAGTGCGGGCCGTTCCTTCAAGCATCATAGAGAAATATTTTGCACATGCAGCTTCATCTACGTCAAGCATCTCCATGGCCATCTCGTAACTCTCCACCCACGCCTCCGGGGGTTGATCTGCTGTATAATTTGGTACCTTGCGCGGAACCTTGAAGTCCTTAAGCAGGCGCACATTGCGCAAAGCAGTTATAAGGCAAGGCACCCCCAAAGCGCTAGAAGCAAGCCCTGGTTCGACCGAAGTGGTGGGACGAACCGGCGTAGTCCGATGTGCTGCCAATGCGGCTTCTCTGCGTGCACGGGCCCGGTCTACCAACTCCTGAGCATCAGGAGCCGGATTGTCGCCGCGGGGCCCTCCATGCCGTGCATCGCTGGACTCAGCTTGTTCTTCCAGGCGCCTGTTATAACTCCGGATTGGACGTGGAGTAGAATGAATCCGCTCGCGGCTGTATGAATACGGCTCCTGTTGGACCAGTGCCGTTCTGAGGAGCTCCTTGACCCGGCGCATCTCTATGGCCTGTAACGAATCTCCCTCGACCGGAATAGCCTCTAGACATGCTGCCGCAGCAACAAGATTATCCAGCGGGTTGGAGTAATGATCCGGGGGTGTGGTCACAATCCGCGGCTCCGGGTTATAACGGGGTAGATCTACTATGCGGGGCTGAACCGGCGCGCTTGTCCCGGGCGCCTCTGCTCGGTTTACCACTGGTTGATTACTGGTCCCTGCTCCAGGAGTTTTGAAAAGATCCCTTCCTTCAAAAACCGGTGGCAGGCGGGACCGATATTTCCTCCTCATGACCTCCTGCGAAGCGTTCTGATCCAGCATGAACTTATAGGCTTGCGCGTCCAAAGAGGCCCGTTCCGCAGTCATCCTGACCTCTTCGGCCGCCAGATCCGCCTTGGCCTGACTAATCTGCTCTCTCACCTTTGCAATCTCTGCGTTATGAGCATCCCGATCCGCCGGATTAGCCTCTGTCAAGAGCGCCGCCAGTGCGTTGAATAGATCGGATAATACTTGAACCGGCGGGCGCACAGAACCTCCTGCTCCGGCAGCCGTTGAACCGGAAACTATTGCTGCGGCCGTCGATGAATGAGGCGCCGCTTGGGTGCCAGCCATGAATATGCCGACCCGACTAGGCAGATCGGAGGGCTCCGGAATACTGTTGCCATCGAAACAGCCCCCAATCCGATCATCATGCACTTGATACAGGGACTCAGTTTCCCCGATTGACGACTCATCACTGGAATAAACAACGGTTTCACCACCAGATTCTGATCCGTCCTCATAGTTTCGCCCGTGGATGACTCCCACAAAGGCATGCTTTACGGCTGGCTTAACCTGGGCAGGTCGCCCACGCTGAGCTGTCTCGATGAGGTCGGTGCTGGTGTCCAGCTGAGGGCCCGGTTCACCAATCTTGCCGATGAAAACGTGTATTCCACCAAAGGGGACCCGGTACCCGTACTCAATTGAGCCGGCCTCGGGGCCCCAGCTTGCGTCGTCGATGTAGATCTTGCCGCGGCGACTCTTGGTCATCCGGCCCACGGCATATCCCTTGAGTCCTTCAAAGCGGCCCTCCAAGAACTTGAAACCATCGTGCGATAGCCCCACGGTGGGCGCCAACTGTCGTGGGTTTGTCACGGCAGATGTCCTAGCCAAAGGACTTAGTCGTGGAGCCATCGCAACGGGTTAACTCGAAGGGGTTAAAGCGGACACAGGGACACAGAGTTTATACTAGTTCGGCCCCTTCGATGAAGGTAAAAGCCTACGTCAAGTTTGTGGTGGAATTGATGAAGTCTCGATGACTAGGGAGCAGATAAGCTTCGCCTAAGCCTCGAGTTGTCGTTCTCTGTCCTTGAACCAATATCGAGTCGTCCCCTTATATACACGGGTGACGCCCGTCGGTTCATAGAGTCCCAATCTCCGGTTTATACTCGTACCCGGGTTGGTCTCTTCCTTATCCCTAACTTACAATACAAGTTGTACACTGGCTGGTTTACGGCTACAGATGTTAAACCGACTACGGCCTCGGGCCTTTACATAGCCTCTTGGGCTTTACCATTCTTGAACTACAGATGAAGTTAACCCGGCCCGTATAGGCCGGTTTACGCCCAGTAGTAATATCCCCAACAGAGCCTAAGGTTTTTCTTCTTCACATGATGTTTTTGGGACTAACCTATTAACCTAGAGCCCAGTGCCAGTTTATGTTTTCCCCTTGTTTTGAATTTTACAGAAAAGGAATATCAAAGGAGTCCAAATGGAATAAAACTTTCTGATGATTTTTCTTGGACCAGAAGACACCTACTTGACTTGGAGAGAGGCCAGAAGGGTCCCGAGGAGGCCATAAGCTTCTAGGTTGCGCCCTGAGGGCGTATTGGCCCCTCAGAGGTCCTCTAACTGTAGTTCTGCCATATATTCTCAAATATTCCCCAAACATCAGAAGCGTCCACCAAAATAGTTTTCTGCTTCCGCAAGCCTCTATTCCTGTGAGATCCCATATTGGGGCCTTTTCCAACACTCTGCCGGAGGGGGAATCGATCACGGAGGGCGTCTACATCAACCTTGTTGCCCTTCCAATGAAGCATGAGTAGTTTACCACAGACCTACGGGTCCATAGCTAGTAGCTAGATGGCTTCTTCCCTCTCTCTTTGATCTTCAATATAATGTTCTCCTTGATGTTCTTGGAGTTCTATCCGATGTAATATTCTTTTGTGGTGCGTTTGTTGAGATCCGATATATTGTGGATTTATGATCAGATTATCAATGAATATTATTTGAGTCTTCTTTGAACTCTTTTATGCATGATTAGTATAACTTTATATTTCTCTTTGAACTGTCGGTTTTGTTTGGCCAACTAGATTGGTTTTTCTTGCAATGGGAGAGGTGCTTAGTTTTGGGTTCAATCTTGCGGTGTCCTCACCCAGTGAAATAGTAGGGGTAGAGAGGCACATATTGTATTGCTACCATCAAGGATAAAAAGATGGGTTTACATCGTATTTCTTGAGTTTACCCCTCTACATCATGTCATCTTACTGCCTTACTCCGTTCTTACGAACTTAATACTCTACATGCATGTTGGACAGCGGTCGATGTGTAGAGTAATAGTAGTAGATGCAGGAAGGAGTCGGTCTACTTGTCACGGACGAGATGCCTATATTCCTGATCCTTGCCTTGGATATCGTCATAACTTTGCGCTTTTATATTAATTGCTCAACAGTAATTTGTTTACGCATCGTATGTTTTCTTTCAAGAGAGAAGTCTCTAGCGAAACCTATGGCTCCCGGGTCTATTTTCCATCATATATTTTCAGATCTATAAACCAAAAAACCCAAAAATACGTTGCTGCAATTTATTTATATTTACTTTACTTTGCTCTTTTATTCATCTTTTATACCTATCTCTATTAGATCTCACTCTTGTTTCTGACCGTGAAGGGATTAACATCCCCTTTTTCACATTGTGTCAGTGGTACAACGAGGTGCTATACAAACGGTTTTTAACCCCTTTCCGCGATGGTGTTCTGAACCATCACCTAGTGAGTGACTATGATAGGGGTCCTTCCCACACTACCCAGAAACCGTCGGGGATATGCCCTCTTGGCACACACGCTCGGCATAATTAGTTCATGTGCGACTAGAGAGCGATCAAATACGGTAATAGTACAGTAGTGCTAAAAATACAATTATACTGGCGAAATCGTTTCCGGTCGTAAGTACATCCCACACAGCCAGTCCCTGCTAAACCGTTCCGTTCGTATATACATCCCACACAGTCGCTCCAAGGAAAACATTTCCGTTCGTAGGTACATCACACACTATTTTCCCCATTAATTCGTTTATGATAGCATTGCCATGCACACGATATTCACAATTTTATCGTTTGCGTTATTGAATGCATCACACACGGTGTGTAGAAGAAACGGTGTGGCAAAGGCTATCCATCACACATAATTTTTATGTGGTAAACGTTTGCGCAAGGTGGCCTAATGCGAACAGTTTTTAAGAGCATGTCATGTGCGATTGTTCATAGATCCAACACGGTTTATTCCTATAAACCATGTCCATTGCCTTAGGTCATCACCCACAGTGTTTTGTCAATAACTATTTGCAATAGAAAAACCCAATTAGCAGGCTAATTGGCCATTAGCAAGCTAATTTCCCTATTATTAATAATCCATTTATTAATCTAATTGACATTCATATTAAACACATAATATATTTCAATTCCATATTAAGGAAGTAGTATTTCATAATTGAAATACATCAGAGTACAACATCATATAGCCTTAGCACTCAGCTACCCCATCGCACCACTGCACCAGCACCATGTTTCACATGCAACATCTAGAACCTTTCAAAATTAGCATCATAGACGGTACATAGACAGATGCATCTCATCTGGAAAACTGCTGAAGCGGAAGGCGAATATTGAGCTTTCATTGATGTTGAAGGTCTTTGCAAATTTAGGCCATTGACCGTCCATCCTTCGTCCTCTTGAGGAACACTTCAATATTGAACCGTGGGTGTTGTATGAAAACCTTCCTCGCCTCCTGACCATAGAGGTGGTTTTAGAGGTAATCATAAGTGAACTGCTTTGGAAAGGCCCGAAAACAAGGATGTGCATAAATATCTTCTCTATATTGGAAATGGGGCAAAGGAATAAAAAAGGCAAGGTATAACAGTTAGTACCATCTTGTAGTAAACTGATGTCTTCTTCATTGTGTAGACAAAGATCTTGTTGTTTTTGTCGCTAATTTCTTTATCCTAACAATCTTTCTGAGTTTACCCCTCAAAAAAATCTTTCTGAGTTTCTTGAATTGATTGATATTCATGGACAACTCATTTCCCCACATGCAAAAAGGGTCGAACAGTGGGTCAAAACCTTTGATAGCACGACCTACCTGTGCAAGACCAAATTGTTAAAAACCTAAATATTAGAATGGTCCTGCAATTGCACAATAATGTGTTATTAGACAACGGACCATGCAAGTGCTAACCTCGATTATAAACCTCAGTGCTTCCCATTGTTTCCCTGCAACACATATAAGATAGTTAGTCATCTGGTTAAGTGAGGGTTCGCATCCTATCAGTAAAATATGTTGATGAAAAATAAGCACATTAATGATTAATCAGATTAAATCAAGACACATGGAAAACCCATTTATCCAAACCAAGCATGATTAAGAACTAGAAAATATAGCACTTTTATTTGTTTCTCATGTATTAAGTGCAGCCAAATTCGATTTATTCCTCACATGCACAATAATACAAAATTCTACCCACGACAATTGTACATCGCATTGCAGAATTGAACCAAGTAGTTAACTAAACACCACAACAAATGAACCAAACATTAATTTGCACCACATTGCACAATATAACATACTCCTAATAGAAGATCAGACAGTTAACCAAACTAAGCATGCTTAACAACTTAGAAATATAGCAATTGTATTTGTTTCTCATGTATTTAGTACAACCAATTTCAATTTATTCCTCACATGGTATACAATAACATAATGCACCCACAACAATTGAACATCACATTGCAGAATTGAACCCAGTTAACTAAACACCACAACAAAAGAACCAAACGTTAACTGAGCACCACATTGCACAATATAACATCCTTTCCTCACTTGTACAATGCTCTAATAATGATGATCATCACACTTTTATTTACTTACAACTCAATACTTAGAACAAAATATGACTCTATGTGAATGCCTCCGGCGGTGTACCGGGATGTGCAATGAATCAAGAGTGACATGTATCAAAGAATTATGAAGGTACTCCTAATAGAAGATCAGATAGTTAACCAAACCAAGCATGCTTAACAACTTGGAAATATAGCAACTGTATTTGTTTCTCATGTATTTAGTACAACCAAATTTGATTTACTTCTCACATGGTATACAATAATAGAATGCATCCACAACTATTGAACATCCGATTGCATAATTGAACCAAATAGTTAACTAAGCACCACAACAAATGAACCAAACGTTAACTAAGAACCACATTGCACAATGTATAGCATACTAGAAGATCAGACAGTTAACCAAACCAAGCATGCTTGACAACTTTGAAATATAGCAATTGTATTCGTTTCTCATGTACTTTGTAAAGATAAATTTGATTTATTTTTCACATGGAAGACAATACAAAATTGCAGCCTGAAGAATTGAACATCACATTTGCAGAATTGAACCAAACAGTTAACTGAAGATGACAACTAACTAACCAAATAGTTAATAACTGAGCATCACATTGCACGACATATAGAACATATACACTACAGCAACCGATTGCATGGTAAAATTAGATAGCATAATTCACTAGAATTTGTTAAGGAAAGGTAGGAGCAGCACACGCAACGGGTAAACCGATCATGCTTAACCGGCATTGCTAGCAAATGGCAAGGTGCTCCTCCAAGATCTAGGGGTCGGCACGAATGGCAGCAATCGCCACCTCGTCCGCGTGTGCGGCCGCGATTTGCTTCTTCGCTGCCAAATGCTCCTTGAGCTCCTAGCTATACTGCATGCACCATGGCTTAGGGCGGCACTTATTTGGTGGAAGGTCGGTGATTTGGGTGAAAGGTGTCGCCCCGGCGGTCGGGGCATGTGGGATGTGGAAGGAGGAGGAGGATGGGGGTTGGGTGTGTATTACCTGCCAGGATAGACGAGGCCGAGTAGCGGAAGGAGGGTCACCAGCGAGGAGGCGGCGCTGCAAGCAAGGAGTGAAGGTTTCAACTTGGAAAGCAAGGCGAAAACATGGGAAATATGGCTTTTGGTAAGGGGGAGATATTTCCGCGGAAGCCAAAATTTTTGAATGGGTTCAACGAAAAACTGCCGCACAAAGTGTCATCAGACACGGTCCCTTATTCAGAACTGTGTACAATATGTGAACATCACAAATGATTCTGATAGCTTAACCTGTGTGTGATCAGTTTGAACGTCAAAAATTTTGGTTCGAAATTCCCTGATTATAGTGGTCATCCACATCATTGCAAAATTCGGGTACACAAAGGAGACTACAACACACCCACACTTCTTAATCGAGCAAGTTTTTTTCACTATAAACAGTAGGGTAAACACCCCACTGCAACTTTTATTAACAGAGATAGAAAACAAAGAAGTCTTAAGGGCTTGAGATAAGCCCTAGAAAGAACAAAAGAAGAGAAAAAGAAGAGAAAACATTAAGAGAAACTAGGAAAAAAACCTACAACAGAAGTAAAGAAAACAAAACAAAGGAGATTACAACAGAGAATCCAGCCAATTAGAGAACAATATCTCTTGCTTTATCTTAATTCCATATTTCAGCAGTTTGAGATCCTCTAAATATATGCACTTCTGTGACGCCCCCGATTCAATCGTACACTAATCATGCACGCAAATGTGTACGATCAAGATCAGGGACTCACGGGAAGATATCACAACACAACTCTACAAATAAAATAAGTCATACAAGCATCATAATACAAGCCAGGGGCCTCGAGGGATCGAATATAAGTGCTCGATCATAGACGAGTCAGCGGAAGCAACAATATCTGAGTACAGACATAAGTGAAACAAGTTTGCCTTAAGAAGGCTAGCACAAACTGGGATACAGATCGAAAGAGGCGCAGGCCTCCTGCCTGGGATCCTCCTAACTACTCCTGGTCGTCGTCAGCAGGCAGCACGTAGTAGTAGGCACCTTCGGGGTAGTAGTCGTCATCGACGGTGGCGTCCGGCTTCTGGGCTCCATCGTCTGATTGCAGCAATCGGGTACAGATATGGGGAAAAGGGGGAATAAGGCAACCGTGAGTACTCATCCAAAGTACTGGCAAGCAAGGAGCTACACTACATATGCATGGTTAAATGTGTAAGGGGCCATATCAGTGGACTTAACTGCAGAATGCCAGAATAAGAGGGGGATATCTAATCCTGCCGAAGACTACGCTTCTGGCAGCCTCCGTCTTGCAGCAAGTAGAAGAGAATAGACTGAAGTCCTCCAAGTAGCATCACATAACATAATCCTACCCGACGATCCCCTCCTCGATGCCCTGTTAGAGAGCGATCATCGTGTTGTATCTGGCACTTGGAAGGGTGTGTTTTATTAAGTATCCGGTTCTAGTTGTCATAAGGTCAAGGTATAACTTCGGGTCGTCCTTTTACCGAGGGACACAGCTATTCGAATAGATTAACTTCCCTGCAGGGGTGCACCACATAACCCAACACGCTTGATCCCATTTGGCCGAACACGCTTTCCTGGGTCATGCCCGGCCTCGGAAGATCAACACGTCGCAGCCCCACCTAGGCACAACAGAGAGGTCAGCACGTCGGTCTAAACCTAAGCGCGCAGGGGTCTGGGCCCATCGCCCTGAGCACACCTGCATGTTGTGAACGCGGTCGGAAGCAGACCTAGCCTAGTGGCGTTCCAGTCCAATCCGGCGCACGCCACTCAGTCGCTAACGTCACGTAGGCTTTGGCTGATACCACGACGCCGAGTGGCCATATCTTTCCCGCGTAGCTGGTTAGTGCGTATAGACCAAATGGCCAGACTCAGATCAAATACCCAGATCTCGTTAAGTGTGTTAAGTATCCGCGAACGCCGACAGGGCCAGGCCCACCTCTCTCCTAGGTGGCCTCAACCTGCCCTGTCGCTCCGCCTCAAAGATCCACTCGCGGGTACTCCTACGAGCCGACCCGTCTTTGGTCACCACATGTATCATGTATTATGTATAGTATATACCCGTGATCACCTCCCGAGTGATCACGGCCCGATAGTATAGCACAGCAGACGGACAAGAATGTAAGGCCACTGATGGAAAACTAGCATCCTATACTAAGCAGGTAGGATTGCAGATAAAGGTAACAATAGTAGTAACAAGGACAGGCTATGCATCAGGATAGGAATAACAGAAAGCAGTAACATGCTACACTACTCTAATGCAAGCAGTATAGAGGAGAGTAGGCGATATCTGGTGATCAAGGGGGGGCTTGCCTGGTTGCTCTAGCAAGAGAGAGGGGTCGTCAACTCCGTAGTCGTACTGGGTAGCAGCGGCGTCGGTCTCGGTGTCTAGCGAGAAAAGAGGGGGAAGAAACAATGAATACAATGCAAACATATGCATAGCGATGCATGACATGACATTATCGGTGCTAGGGGTACCCTAACGCGGTATGAGGTGATACCGACGAAGGGGGGAAGCAGCCGGGAAAGTATCCCCGGTTTTCGCGTTTTCGGGCAGAGGAGCCAGAGGGGGAAAGTTGCGAGTTCGCTATGGTAGGGATGCGTGGCGGACGAACGGGCTGCGTATCCGGGTTCGTCTCGTTGTTCTGAGCAACTTTCATGTAGAAAGTATTTTCATCTGAGCTACAGTTTATTTTATATGATTTTCTAAAGTTTTAAATCATTTTTAGAATTTATTTAATTAACTTAATTCAACATTATCCAGAACAGTGCATGCTGACGTCAGCATGATGTCAGCATGACATCAGCAGTCAACGGGGGTGTTGACTAGTCAAACTGACGTGTGGGTCCCGTTCGTCATTGACTGATTAGGCTAATCAGAGGTTAATTGAGTTAATTGGTAATTAGGTTAATCTAATCAAGATTAATTAAGTTAATTAATTCTTTAATCAATCAATTAATTAATATTTTAATTCTTTTAATTTTTATTTATTTATTTATTTATTTATTTTTAATTCTCTTTTTTTGTTAACGTTCTGGGGCCGGGCCCCACATGTCAATGGCCCATAGGCCTATCGGGTCGGGCGTGCAGGCGACGGGCGCCAACCCGAATGGGCGCACGCCCAGGGCCGGTCAGATCCAGCGCAGCGCCGGAGCAGGGGGAGGCCGGTGGCCACGGCCTCGGCCAGGGAAGGCGCGGGCCTGGCATGGGGAGCGGCACAACAGCGGTAACCGGGCGGCGTGCGGCAGCGGGAGGCCGCGGCAGAGCAGGACAAGGGGAGAAGGGGGCGCTGGCACTCGGCCAGGCCGTGGTGCGGCTATGCGACGAGGCGGGCGCGTGCAGGGGAAGGTGAGGCGAGCGACGGGCATGCGCCAGCGTCAACGGGCGCTCGCGGGGCAACGGTATGGCGAGCTGGGGCGAGCGCGGCCGGACGCTAGCGGGCGATGAGGAGCCGAGGCAGAACGCGGGTGGCGACAGCGTGCGGGCGGCGTGGGTGGCGACAGTAGGCGAGGCCGGCGCGTGGGCGCGTGGGCGGCGGTACTGGCCGTGGTGACCGAACAAGAAAAGAGGAGGAAGGGAGGACGGGGCTCACCGAGCCCTGTAGTTGAGCAAAGCGGGCTCGATGAGGAGTCGGGGAGGTCCGGTGCGACAAGGCGGAGGAACTCCAGTCATGGAGGAGGACAAAGACGGGCGGCGAGGTGGTGCGGGTCCAGCGACGGAGCTCGGCGGCGGGGCAACGCAGGCGAGGCGGCGCCTGGCGCCGGTGATGACGACAGGCGGCGTCGGGCTAGGTGAGGCGTCGGCGGGGGAGGGTTCTGGCGCGGGAGTGGCGACGGGGAGGTCCAGTGGCGCCGGGCTCGAACGCCCCCGATCCCGATCTGGATCGGGGAGGGAGGCAGAGAGGGAATGGGAGCGAGTGGGGGGCCTGTCGGTTAGGGTTTGACCAGGGTGGGGGATAAGGGAGGGGAGTGGGGCGCAACTGGTTGGGCCTTCGCCCAGTGGGGCTAGCCAGCTGGGCCATGGTTGGCCCAGTGAGGGGGGGGGGTTGCTTTCCTTTTTATTTTGTTAGTTTCGTTTTCTTCTACTTTTCTTTTCTATTTTTATTTCATTTTGATTCATTACAGTTTTATAAAACCTAAAAGCAAGTCCCAATTTAGCAATAATAATTATGCTATTGACCTATTAATTTCAGGCAACTAAATAAGATATTCTGATATTTTATAAATAGAAAGGCATTTATGTAATTGTTTTACCTACTGCTTTAATTACCTAAGTGCATTTAAACCTTTTACAATAAATGTGTTTTCTCCACCATAATTTCCTATGAATTAAATGGGTTCACTCTGAACATTTTAGTTTTAAAATTTGAAATGTTTTATTGTTTGCTTGATGTTGAATTTGAATTTGAATCGGTCTCGAACTAACTCGAGATTAGCAACTATAATCGAGGTGACGTGGCATCATTAGGAGAGGATCACTGTAGCTTAATTACCCGGGCGTCACAACTTCCATCCCTGGAAAGTTGGAGTAATATTTTCAAATATCTTGTTATTTCTGGTTATCCAAATGGCCCATGATCCAAGAATGATGATCTCCATGAAAAATGGGAAGTGCAGCTTGTTCTTAAGGTCTGGAAAGGCTTCGAGGACTGATAGATTTGGAGTTCTAGTAGGACATATGTAATCCCAGCATTCTTGAGAAAAACGGTAGCCCCAAAATAGATGGTGTAGAGTTTCTTCCTGTTGACAGTCTCTAACAGCACAATTGTAAACTTCCAGCACAAAGTTTTTTCTCCTGAGTAGGTTCCTTGTATTTACTCTATCATGAAGTAATTTCCATAAAAACACCTTATGCTTTGGCTGACAGGAGCAACTCCAAATCCAATTGAAGTGTGGTGGGACTTGCTTGTGTCCAATCAGTACTTTAAACAAAGCTAGCTGACCTAAACATTATTCTAACAAATTAAAGACCGTCCCTCTTAATTAAGCAAAACAAAGAGTACTACTACGGCTGGTGCTCATCGATATCCGTCGCCTCCTCCATGTCCAGCTCGCGCCTGACGGTCCCCTGGGGAAGGGGCTCCATGGCATCCATCACACCATACTCGGCAAGCATCTCGCCATCCGTGTTCGCCATCTCTTTGGAAAAGGCCGCCACAAGCTGGGTGTGGGCAGCCGCGATCTGGGCTTGGATGGGCTCCGTCGGGGCAAGGTATGTGGCGGAGGAAAGGACGGCTGCTCGAACGCTCTTAGCGGTTGCCAACTCTTCGCCCGTGGGTTGCTAACCGCTGTCGGAGAAGTTCTGTTTGATTTGTGCGGTGACCGCCACGAGCTAGACATGGGCGCCCTCGACATGGTCGTGGGCGGCCTCCATCATGGCTGAGGCAGCCGCTGCGCAATGCACAGCTGCTGTGCCGCTCTTGCCAGTTGCTATCCCAGAGGCAGATGTTGCTGCCGCCACCTAATAAGCAACATCGACCGTTTGGGCTGCCTTGGCCACCCGGTCGCAGATTACGGCCGTGCTCATGCACCTTGTTAGCACGCACATGGCGGCTGCGGTCGCGCTCCCGCCAGAGTGGGCCGCCAAAGTTGGCCTCATGATGCGGGTCCACGTCCCATCTTTCACCGGCGACAATTGAATTGTGAAATGATATTTGGGGAGCGAGCTAGTGTGCTTGACATGCCGGCTGTGGACTGTAGCTGACGCACCTTCTCGTGTAAGCCATATGCATACTATACACTGACGGTGCTCCAAGATATTTTGTACTGCAACTCACACGGTTGGTGATAATAAATTGTGCTGGATCTACTTGATTTTTCATCTTGATTTGTATTACATAATGGGGTCACAGCGGCAATGGAGGGTGTTTGAATTGCTAGAACTTTTCTCTGTAGTGAACATGCAACTATAGGTGTGTCATAATTTTTTTTGGAATTATTCAGGGTTCGTTTGGACATTTTATACATTAAATTGGTTTTGTAGCCATTTCAGGTGCACAATTCAAAATTAAACTACATACATGCTCCTGTGCACCAACATGGGTTGTAAAATCATATATGTGTCCATGGGTTTATGCTTATGTCCCATGCAAGAAATGGGGATGAATTTCGAACACCACGGCACCGTGGCTCTCTCGCAAATGTTGAGTTACTTGCATTTTTAATTCTAGTAAATCCAGAACCCATATGAAATTCATGAACCTTGGCATGCTATCATGGAATGGCATCAACATGCCGGGGTAAAAACTTTTGTCCCATTTGGGGCAGGTTATGGTATAAGCTTCTTAGAAACCAGAGCTTCTCACAAGAAGCCTCATGGTTTCGTTAGGGAAACAGGTCACTTTTGTGGACAAAATGATATTCGTCACCTCTTCTTCCTTTCAATTTTTTCCTGGTGTCAACATAGAACAACAGGAGTGTTGTGTTAAATTTTGGATTTTTTCGGGGATCGTTTGGACATTTTTATACGTTAACTGAGTTTTCTAGGAATTTATGAGCATGATTCAAAATTGAACTACATGCACATGCTCCAGTCCATACAAATGGGTTGCAAAATCAAATGTTTGTCCTTGGTTGCAAGCTTAGCTCACATGCAAGAAATGAGAATGAATGTCAAACACCTTGACAATTGCTCGGCCGCTAACATTGAGATACATGGTTTTAAAATTCTAGTAAATGAAAAGCTCGTCTAAAATTCACGAAACTTGACATGATATCATGGAACGGCATCGACATGCCGTGGTAAAACTATTGTCCCATTTGGGGCAGGTTTGGGTATAAGTTTCTCACAAACCAGAGCTTGTCTCACAACAAGCCTGATGGTTTTGGTAGGGAACGTGCCACCTTTGGGGAAGAAACAATATCTGTTGCCTCTTCATACTTTCAATTTTTTTTCTCATGTCAACATAGAACAACAGGAGTGTTGTCTCAGTTTTTGGGATTTATCGGGGTTCGCTTGGACATTTTTATACATTAACTGAGTTTTCTATGCATTCATGTGCATAATTCAAATTTGAACTACATGCACATGCTCCAGTGCATATAAATGGGTTCAAAATTGGAATGTGTGTCCTTGGTTATATGCTTAAGTCCCATGCAAGAAATGAGAATGAATGTCAAACACCTTTCCACCGTCGCTCGGCCGCTAACATTGAGATACATGGTTTTTAAATTCTAGTAAATCGAGAACGCGTCTGAAATTTATGAAACTTGATATGCTAGCATGGAACGGGATCAACATGCAGTGGTAAAAATATTTTCCCATTTGGGGCAGGTTGGGGTATATAAGCTTCTCACAAACCAGAGCTTCTCACAACAAGCCTCATGGTTACGGTAGGGAAAGTTTCACCTTTCAGAACGAAACGATATATGTTGCCTCTTCTTGATTTCAATTTTTTTAGTGTCAACATAGAACAACATGAGTGTTGTGTTAATTTTCGGAATTTTTCGCGGTTCAATTGGACATTGTTATACATTAACTGAGTTTTCTATGCATTTATGTGCATAATTCAAATTTGAACTAGAGACACATGCTCCAATGCATGTAAATTGTTTGAGAAATCAAATATGTGTCCTTAGCTGCATGCTTAGGTCCCATGGAAGAAATGGGAATGAATGTCAAACACCTTGCCACTTTCGCTCGGCCACAAACATTGAGATACATGGTTTTTAAATTCTAGTAATTCCAAAACTCGTCTGAAGTTCATGAAACTTGACATGCTATCATGAAGCGGCATCAACATGATGTGGTAAAAAATTGTCCCATTTGGGGCAGGTTTGGGTATAAGGTTCTCACAAACTAGAGCTTCTCACAAAAAGCCTAATGGTTTCGGGAGGGAAAGTGCCACCCTTGGGGATGGAATGATATTTGTTGCCTCTTCTTGCTTTCAAAATTTTTCAAGTGTCAACATAGAACTGCAGGAGTGTTGTGTCAATTTCTGGGATTTTTCGGGTTCGCTTGGACATTTTTATACATTAGCTGGGTTTTCTAGGCATTTTATGTGCATAATTCAAATTTGAACTACATGCACATGATCCATTGCAGAAAATGGGTTGACATATCAATTGTGTGTCCTTGGGTGGAGGCTTAGGTCCCATGCAAGAAATGGGAATGAATTTCAAACAGCAAGGCACTATTGATTGTCGGCAAAACATTGAGATACTTTGTGTTTAAATTCTAGTAAATCCAAAACTCGTCTGAAATTAATGAAACTTGGCATGCTATCATGGAATGGCACCCAACATGTTGTGGTATTTTTCGTGTCCATTTTGAGAGAAGGCTCACTTGAATAACAACCAACAAAGGTATTTTGAAAAAATAGCTGCCACTTTAATATCTAAAATGTTTATATAATTCAAATCATGTACGTTCTGTTAACCATTCACATGACGCGACATGTGTTGGTTTTAATGGCTATAGGAGATGCCATGCGGACAACTGCTTGACTGAAAGGGAGGCGTGCGAGCGCAGGCTGACCGAGAGGCGTGCAAGCTGTCCTCCAATGCGCAGGCTCACCGGGAAGCGTGCGAGCTGTATGCTGTGCAGGCTCACTGGGTAGCAAGCCCTTTGACATCTATGGCCGCCCGCCTTGCTCGCATCCTCTCCATTAATGGTGCCCGAGCTGCTATTTAATATGGGCGGCCTTACTGTTCGCCTCCCAATCCCCTCCCTCCCGCACACCTCCACCAACGCCATGGCGCAGAAAGATCATCTGCCACCAGTCTTAAAGTTTGGTGAAGTCGACTCCGAGCCAGAGGAGATAGAAAATAAGGAGGAATGGGGCCTCATGGACATGGCCCTGAATGAGGTGGCCGCGACGGTTGCTGACCCCGCTCCCATCCCAGCTCCCATCCCCAAGCATGGGCCAGTGACCATCCCTGTAGCATTGACGGGATGGTCGCCAAGAACTATTGCAGAGCTGGAAGCCGCTGGCATCAGCGACGTCTCCGCGGTCCCGTGCGAGATCGTGTACATGCTAGTGCTAGTGCACGTGCCCATGTGCGGCCCTCCACACACCGCGGCGCTGGTCCCCGTGTGTTTGTCTCCACCCATCGCGCCCGTGCGCGTGTGATCGCCCCCCTCATCGGCATGGTACGTTGTTGTCGACCGCTACCTCTCAGCGCTGCCAGTTGCCATCCTACCGCGCCCCGCCCCTCGATTGTGCGATGACATGATGTTTGATTTCCAAGTGAAGAACATTCTGTGTTCCCTTGAAGACTTCAACAACAGCGTCCCGGAGGATGACAATGACAACGACAGCGACAGCGCGGCACACCGCCTCCACCACTGCCAGAAGTAGTTTTTTGGGGGTTTAATATTGTATCTCGATCATATGAATATAAATTAGCTGTGTGACTGAATGAAAGATATGGTTTGAATGAACTTGCGTTTTTCTCTCTTAACGTAACGTTGTCATGCCGGTGCTGTATGGGACCCCCTTGACAGTTTTCTTTGAATAAGACTTTTCCAGCAAGGCCCAACATTGGTTTTACCATTTGCCACCTAAGCCTTTTTCCCTTGGGTTCTGCAGACCCAAGGGTCATCTTATTTTAACCCCCCCGGGCCAGTTCTCCTTCGATTGCTGGTCCAAACTAGAGCACCGTGCAGGGCCGTCCCTTGGCAACTTGGGTTATGTTGGCTCCTGTACGTTTAGCTTATCCGGATGTGCCCTGAGACCGAGATATGTGCAGCTCCTATCAGGATTTGTCGGCACAATCGGGCGGCTTTGCTGGACTTGTTTTATTGCTGTTGAAATGTCTTGTAGTCCGGGGTTCCGAGATTGATCAGGTCTTCCCGGTAGAAGGAATATCCTTCGTTGACCGTGAGAGCTTATCATGGGCTAAGTTGGGACACCCCTGCAGGGTATTATCTTTCGAAAGCCGTGCCCGCGGTTATGAGGCAGATGGGAATTTGTTGATGTCCAGTTGTAGAAAACCCGAAGTTGACCTTAACTAAAACACATCAACCGCGTGTGTAACCGTGATGGTCTCTTCTCGGCGGGGTCCGGGAAGTGAACACGGTTGTTGGAGTTATGCCTGATGTAGGTTGTTTCAGGATCACTTCTTGATCACTTCTAGCTTCACGACCGTGCTTTGCCTTCTCTTCTCGCTCTCTTTTGCGCTGTAGCCACCATATGCTAGTCGCTTGCTGCAGCTCCACCTCACTGTCCTTTCCCACCTTTAAGCTTAAATAGTCTTCATCTCGCGGGTGTGAGATTGCTGAGTCCCCGTGACTCACAGATATTATCACCACAGTTGCAGGTACCAACGATGCCAGTGTAGATGACGCGTCCGAGCTCACTTGGGAGTTCGACGAGGAACGTGGCCGTTACTATGTTTCCTTTCCGGATGATCAGTAGTGGAGCCCAGTTGGGGTGATCCAGGGATCTGTTAGCATTTGGGGTAGTCTTCTTTCATTTTGGTACCGTAGTCGGACCTTGAGTGTAATCTGTATGATGGATGTTATTTATGTACTTGTGTGAAGTGGCGATTGTAAGCCAACTATGTATCTTTCCCCTTTATTTATTACATGGATTGTGTGAAGATTACCTCACTTGCGACATTGCTTTCAATGCGGTT
Organism: Aegilops umbellulata; assembly: GCA_032464435.1. Lineage (NCBI taxonomy): Eukaryota > Viridiplantae > Streptophyta > Magnoliopsida > Poales > Poaceae > Aegilops > Aegilops umbellulata. The sequence goes on from CP136057.1 coordinate 300,937,401, forward strand.
ATGCCTCTAAGTCGTGCCTCGACACGTGGGAGATATAGCCGCATCGAGGGCGTTACAAGTTGGTATCAGAGCCTTTCCCCGACCTTAGGAGCCCCCACTGTTTGATCGTCTTTAGTGGCCGAGTTGTGTCTAGAAAAATGTTTTGAGTCATTTAGGAATTATATATCGGAGAGTTTAGGAATTCTTTTTACTTCCCAGTCCCTTCGTCCTTCTGGTAAGGCATCCTGACGTAGAGTTTTGACTCTTCTCTTCTCAAATTTCACTAATTTTTTTTTAGGATCACGCGGGTATATTACAATCGTTCCGATGGTTTTATGATGACAACATTGTCTTGGTTGCCTCCTAACATTTAGGGGTTGTGGCAGTGTCCCGGGGAGTTGAGCTCCGAGGTGTTGTCGTCATAATTTTATCGTTGCGGTTCTGGAATACCTGAGTTTAGTACGCCGACATCGAAAATCTCTTTTGTACAGTTGTTGGTGAGATAACCCTGATAGCCCAGTACTGTGGCGAGTGCAGGAGTATTGCCATTACTTGTATAACGGATGCTTTTCGAAGGTTGAGGTAGACGATTTCCGAGGATTTCTTGGTTATGTGTTGAAGGATGGATACAGCTGGTTCTAGGATTTGCTAGTTTGGGTGAGATATTATGCTTCCCCTGTATCCCCAACACCTGATTGCATAACCAGAAAGTTTCGGGAGTTTATAAGTGGGAATTCTTGTAGCTTTAGTATTTCTTTCGCAGATATTTGGTTTGTGATTGGGTAATCCTTACCAAGTATTTGTTCACTTCCGTACCTTGTTGATTTTATTCCTTACCTTGTTCTAAGTGGCTTCTCAATTTTGGAAGTGTGATGATTTACATTGGAATTCATTCGTTCATTCTCGTTCGAATGTTAATTGTGAAGACTATATGTTGCATTTTCGTTCCTTTGATTCAGCCTCAATATATCTCTGTCAAGATGCTAATGGATGTCACCCTCTTCAGGATGGCTCCACCAACGCGTCAGAATCCGGAACGCAATGAAGGGAATCAGGCTAACCCTCCGCCACCGCCTCCACCTCCGGAAGCTTGGCAAGCCCTGATGACTGCCACAAATGCCAATGCTCAGATTCTGATTCAGCTCTTGCAAGATCGCAACCAAGGGCAAGCTAATCAAGAGAATCAAGGCCAAGGGAACAATCAGCCGCATTTTGCTTCACTGAACCAGTTCCTTGCTAATCAGCCAAAGACCTTCAGCTACTGTGTCGAGGCCACAGACGCCGATGATTGGCTCGTGGACATCAGCAAGCATTTCGAGTGCAGCAATGTGAGACCTGAGGACTTTGTCAAGTTTGCCTCTTTTCAACTCAAAGATCAAGCTGCTGAGTGGTTCCAGCAATACAAAGATTCCAGAGGAGGTCGTGTCATTACTTGGGATGATTTCCGCCGTGACTTCAAAGCTCACCACATTCCAGAAAGTGTTGTTGAGAGTAAGTGTGAGGAATTCCGCAATCTCAAGCAAGGCAACATGTCTGTCTATCAATACAACACTCAGTTCCAGAAGCTCTCTCGTTTTGCAAGGCAAGACATTCCTGATGAGAAGAGTATGATCTACCAATTCAGGCGTGGTCTCAGAGAAGATCTGCAACTTGCTCTCGTGCTTTTCGAGCCATTAAAGTATGATGAATTCTACAACATGGCACTGAAACAAGAAGCTGCTCAGCTCAAGTGTGAGGCATCTAAGAAGAGAGTCAGAGACGCAGTTCAGTCTTCTTCTTCTTCACTTGTGACAGCTAAGCAACAGAAGTTCTGGTTGCCTCCTCCTCCTCCGTTCCGTCAGCCTTATCAGCAGAAGAACTCAAGTGGCCGTGGATCTTCCCACCCACCCAACCCTGGCCATCAGAACAAGTCTCAGAACCAAGCTCCAAGGCCAAGTGCTCCTTACCATCGTCCGCTCTCAGAAGTGACTTGTAACAAATGCCAGCAGAAGGGTCACTATGCGAACAAGTGCTTCAACCAGAGGCGCCTTCCGCCTCCTCCTCCTGTGAAATCTTCCAGCAACGCAGTGGTCAAGCATAATCCTAAGCACGCCAAGGTGAACATGATGAATGCAGCTCAAGCGGAGGATTCTTCTGAAGTGATCATGGGTAATCTTCCTGTTAATGACGTTCCTGCAAAAGTCTTATTTGATACTGGTGCATCACATTGTTTCATGTCTAGATCATTTATTTCAAAGCATGACTTCGTTTCTGGATTATTGGCTAAACCCTTGGGGGTTGTTTCTCCGGCCAAGCCTATGAGGGCCACCACAATGATTCCGAATGTTTCTATCAAGATGGGCGACTATAAATTTCTATCTTCTCCAATGGTGCTTGGTGATTCTGATATTGATCTTATTCTCGGGATGGACTGGCTTTCTAAACACAAGGCTCAGCTTGAGTGTGCTGCCAGGGAAATCAAATTGACTCACTCTTCTAACGATGTGATCATCTATGCTTCTCGTGATGATACCATTCGGCTGTTTTCTCTTAATGAGAATGATGAATTGGAGGCTATCTCTCAGATTCCAGTTGTTTGTGAGTACCAAGATGTTTTTCGGGAAGAGCTTCCGGGTATGCCTCCCCGTCGGCCAGTTGAATTCGTTATTGATCTTGAGCCTGGCACGGAACCCGTTTGCAAGCGTCCTTACAAGCTTGGACCAGATGAGCTCAAGGAATTAAAGATTCAACTCGATAAACAAGAGCGTCTGGGTCTGATCAGACCGAGTTCTTCTCCGTGGGGTTGTGGTGTTCTTTTTGTCAAGAAGAAGGATGGCACGGACCGACTTTGCGTCGATTACTGTCCATTGAACAAGAAGACTATCAAGAACAAGTACCCACTTCCCAACATCAATGAGCTATTTGAGCAACTTAAAGGTGCTAAGGTGTTCTCCAAGCTTGACCTTCGTATGGGTTATCATCAGATTCGCATTCGTGAAGAAGATATTCCCAAGACAGCATTCAGAACAAGCTTTGGTTCTTATGAATATACGGTCATGTCTTTCGGCCTTGTCAATGCTCCTCCGTATTTCACTCGCTTGTTCAATTTCATCTTCAACCCCTACATCAACGAATTTGTCTTGGTCTATCTCGATGATATTTTGGTCTTCTCCAAGAATAAGAAGGATCATGCCAAACATTAGCGATTGGTACCCGACAAGCTCAGAGAGTATCAATTATATGCGAAGTTCTCCAAATGTGAATTCTGGCTTGATGAAGTTCTTTATCTTGGTCATATCATCTCTGCCAAGGGCATTGCTATTAATCCAGAGAGGGTGTCTGCAGTTTTGAATTGGCAACCCCCTCAGAATGTCAAGCAGCTTCGCAGTTTTCTTGGACTTGCAAGCTATTGCAGAAGATTCGTTGAGAATTTCTCCAAGATTGCCAAGCCTCTTTCCAACCTCCTCCAGAAGCATGTGAAATATATCTGGTCTCCTGAGTGTGACGTTGCTTTCAAGACTCTCAAAGAGAAACTCGTCACTGCTCCAGTTCTGACTCCTCCTGACGAATCCAAGCCTTATGAAGTATTCTGTGATGCTTCTCTTCAGGGCCTCGGTGCGGTGTTAATGCAAGAGAAGAAGGTTGTTGCCTATACCTCTCGCCAGTTGAAGCCCAATGAAAGGAACTACCCCACTGACGATCTTGAGTTGGCGGCAGTTGTCCACGCACTGATAACATGGAGGCATCTCCTGTTGGGAAGGAAAGTGGACATATTCACAGATCACAAGAGTCTCAAGTATATCTTCACTCAGCCTCATCTCAACCTCAGGCAAACTCGATGGGTCGAAATGATTCAAGAGTATAATCCGAGTATTGAATACACTCCAGGCAAGGCTAATGTGATTGCAGACGCTTTGAGCAGAAAGGCTTACTGCAACAGCTTAATCCTCAAGCCATTTCAACCGGATCTCTGTGAGGCTTTTCGCAAGTTGAATCTCCAAGTTGTTCCTCAAGGTGTTCTTGCCAACCTCATCATCTCTCCTACTTTGGAAGATCAGATTCGTGAGGCACAATTGTTGGATACCATGGTGAAGAAGGTGAAACGTGGTATCGAAAAGAGCATCCCCAAATACAAGTGCTATCGAGTTGATGACAGAGATACTCTTTTCTTCGAGGACCGGATCGTGGTTCCAAAGGGTGATCTTCGTAAAGTCATTATGAATGAAGCGCACAATTCTCTTCTGTCTATTCATCTTGGAAGTTCGAAGATGTACCATGACCTCAACCAGTCGTATTGGTGGACTCGAATGAAGCGTGAGATCGCTCAATTCGTGAATGAGTGTGATGTCTGCAGAAGGGTGAAAGCAGAACACCAACGACCAGCTGGTCTTCTCCAACCTCTTGCTATTCCTGAGTGGAAGTTTGATCATATCGAAATGGACTTCGTGACTGGTTTTCCTAAGTCCAAGCGTGGAAATGATGCTATCTTCGTCGTCATCGACAAGCTCACCAAAGTGGCTCATTTTCTTCCTATCAAAGAGTCTATCACAGCAGCGCAGCTGGCAGAGCTCTACACCTCCAGAATTGTCTCTTTGCACGGCATTCCGCAATTGATTTCTTCAGACCGTGGCAGCATCTTTACCTCCAAGTTTTGGGATTCTTTTCAGAAGGCCATGGGCACCAACATTCGCTTCAGCACAGCTTTCCACCCTCAGACTAGTGGACAAGTCGAGCGTGTCAACCAAATTCTTGAAGATATGCTCAGAGCCTGTGTTATCTCTTTCGGCATGAAGTGGGAGGATTGTCTTCCTTATGCTGAATTCTCTTACAACAACAGTTTTCAAGCCAGCTCGGGCAAAGCCCCATTCGAGATTCTCTATGGCAGGAAGTGTCGTACTCCTCTCAACTGGTCTGAAACCGGTGAACGCCAATTGCTCGGCAATGATTTGATCTCAGAGGCTGAGGCTATGTGCAAGGTCATTCGTGAGAACCTCAAAGCCGCGCAATCGCGCCAGAAGAGCTATTACGATAGCAAACACCAAGATGTGGCATTCGAGATCGGAGACCATGTTTACCTCCGTGTCTCTCCAATGAAAGGAACTCGTTGCTTCGGTATCAAGGGGAAACTTGCTCCGCGATACGTGGGTCCCTTCAAGATCATCGGCAAACGAGGCGATCTAGCCTATCAACTTGAGCTTCCCTCCAACTTTGCAAATGTGCACGATGTCTTCCACATGTCACAGCTTCGCAAGTGCTTCAAGACGCCTGAGCGCACCATCAACTTCGAAGAGATTGATCTTCAAGAAGATTTGCCCTATCATGAGCATCCAGTTGCTATTCTTGAAACAACTGAGCGCAAGACTCGCAACAAGTCAATCAAATTCCTCAAAGTGAAATGGTCACATCATTCAGACCGAGAAGCCACCTGGGAGCGTGAAGACCACCTACGTTTCGAGTATCCGGAGTTCTTTCAGTCCTAGATCTCGGGTCAAGATCCTCTCGTAGTGGTGGTGTGTTGTAACGCCCCAGATGTAACTTGCCATATTTGTAATCCAACTCTTGCCATTTCCGGCTATGTGTTATGATATTTCATCCGTGTTGGGTTTCCCCTCGTTTTGCATTTTGGTCATGTCATGCATTTCATATCATGTCATCATGTGCATCGCATTCGCATACGTGTTCGTCTCATAAATCCGAGCATCTTTCCCGTTGTCCGTTTTGCAATCCGGCGCTCCTATGTCTCCCGGCGTCCCCTTTTACATTTCTTCGTGAGCGGGTATTAAACATTCTCGAAATGGACCGAGGCTTGACATATGGCCTCGGTATAGCACCGGTAGACCGCCTGTCAAGTTTCGGGTCAATCGGAGTTCGTTTGGTACTCCAACGGTTAACCGGGTAACCGTGAAGGCCTCGTGTGTGTTGCAGCCCAACACCCCTTCAAAACAGCCCGATAACCCATCTAAGTCACTCCTTTGTCCTCCGCCGTTCGATCACGATCGCGTGGCCGAAAACCGCTCTCCATTTGGAGCTCCCTAGCTCCTCCTAGCTATAAAAACGCCTCCCCCTCCTCAAATCACGGGCAAAACCACCCTAACCCTAGTCTATTTCCTCCCCCGCCGCCGCCGGACGAAAACCCGTCGGCCGGACGTGTCCGGATCGCCCCGCCGCCGCCACGTGGCGCCACCGGGTTCGTCGCCGCCGCCACCCGCCGCGCCCCGCCGCCAGGGCCCGCGCGGCCCAGATCTGGCCTGCGGGGCCCGCCCGCCGCCGCCGCCTCCGCCCGCGGGAGCCGCCGCCTGAGCCGGCGCCGCCTCCGCGCCCGTCCCCGCCCGCCCGCGCCGGCGCGCGCCGCCCGCCGCCCTCCGAGCCATCGCCAGCGACTGCCGCCGCCGCCTCCGCGCCGTCCGCGACCGCCGCCGCCGCCCCGCGCCTCCAGCGTCGCCGCCGCCGCCGCACCCACCGGATCCCGCGCCCCAAGCCACCGGCGCCGCCTCCGCGCCTCTCCGGCTCGACTCCGGCGCGGATCCGGCAAGATCCGCCACCGCCTCGATCCGCGTGCCCGGCAGGGTTGACTTCTTTCCCCCTCCGGATTATTTCTAAGTCCTCTAAATTTTGTATCATCATGCCATGTTCGACTTGCCGTAACTCTGCATCCGTAGCTCCGTTTCGTGCGTATCATACGTCATATTGTTCGTCTCGAAGTGTTCATCACTTCGTTTTAGTGCGTCATTTTCATTTGAAGTCATCGTGATGCCCGAAATACTGTTAGAAGAGGGCTAGTTGATGTTAGTTGCTGGATCTTATCTGAACATGCACTTTTGTCATTTTTTCCCTGATTGAGGTGTACCTCCGACGAAGTTGTGTCCTACATGAGTTTTGTAATATGCCATGTTAGCTTTCCAGAGAATTTTTCCATGTATTTTTTTGATACTTGTGGTGACTAGCACAAGCATGGAAACTAGGTCACTTGATGTTGCTGATTTCAGAGACTTGGTAATTTCACTAAGTCCCTGACTGCTGTTATTTTCATGCCATGTATTCATGTTGTTTCTGAGAGATCCATGCATAATTTGAGCATGATCAATAAGGGAGTTTTGAAGTTGAGTATTTTCTTTATCCATCTGTCCCTTTGTTCGCAATTATAGAGTGTCGTAGCTTGAGTCAATCGAGCTCTAGTTTTGCTACAAAATGTTGCTGGCAGATTGTTTGCATGTTATTTGATTTTGCCAAGCTTGGTGTAGTTGATCCTTGCATGCTATGATGTTGTTCTTGTCATTTCTAGTTACTATGCCATGTCGTCTTGAAGTATGTATGCTTAGTTTATCATGCAATGCTCTGTAGTGAGTGCATCGAGCTCACGAACATGCCTAGTCGTTATTAATTTCTGCCATGTCCAGTTTTGTACTAAGTCTGAAACCTGTAACGAAACTTGCTTATTTGACATGGGTGTAAACATATTTTCTGGTCCTTTTTGACTTATGGTCAGTAAGGGATTTTTGTCAAGTGCTTTGTGTAGATTCATGACATGCCTTACTTTGCTATGTCCTGTTCCTGTAGCATGTTGTTTCATTGGTCTTAACATTTCATCCTGATGTTAGTTTCTGCTATGTTGATATTTTCACAAAGTCTGTGAACCTGTTATCTTGTGCACTTTTGCCATGCTTGTTTGGACCTGTTATGATGTGAACTAGCCGTAGATCAGTGTTCATCTTTTGTCGTGCATCTTGTGTAGATTACTGTCATATGCTTTGTTGCCATGTTTGGGTGCAGTAGCTTAATTATTTGTTGCTTGCTAAGTAGCATCATGCTGTTTATGGCAGATTCGTGTCATTCTTGTATTGCTTGCCATTTGCAAACCGTGCATCCGATTCCGGTGATCTTTATATCGATTTCAACCAAAATCACCTCACCTATCCAGTGGCATACTTGGTTTGCCAAGATTATGCCTTGTTCATCCTTGTCCTTCCGGAGCATGCATATGCATTGCATATCACATCTCGCATATCATGCCATGTTTTGCATCATGTTGCTTGCGCATTGCATCGTGGTTGATATTTGTTCCTTTGCTTGTTCTCTTGTCTTGGGTAGAGCCGGGAGACGAGTACGTGAACGAGGAACCTGTTGAGAACGCTTTCGAGGACCAAGCTTGCGACAACTCTGAGAACCTTGCAGGCAAGATGACCATACCCTCGAAATCACTTCTATCTTTGCTTGCTAGATTGCTCGCTCTTTTGCTATGCCTATGCTGCGATACCTACCACTTGCTATATCATGCCTCCTATATTTCCATATCATCCCCTAACCATCCATGTCCTAGCAAACCGTTGTTTGGCGATGTTACCGCTTTTGCTCAGCCCCTCTTATAGCGTTGCTAGTTGCAGGTGAAGATGAAGTTTGTTCCTTGTTGGAACATGGACTTGTTGTTCCTTGTTGGAACATGTTTACTTGTTGGGATATCACATTACCTCTTATTTAATTAATGCATCTATACACTTGGTAAAGGGTGGAAGGCTCGGCCTTATGCCTAGTGTTTTGTTCCACTCTTGCCACCCTAGTTTCCGTCATACCGGTGTTATGTTCCCGGAGTTAGCGTTCCTTACATGGTTGGATGATTTATGGGACCCCCTTGACAGTTCGCTTTGAATAAGACTTTTCCAGCAAGGCCCAACATTGGTTTTACCATTTGCCACCTAAGCCTTTTTCCCTTGGGTTCTGCAGACCCAAGGGTCATCTTATTTTAACCCCCCCGGGCCAGTTCTCCTTCGATTGCTGGTCCAAACTAGAGCACCGTGCAGGGCCGTCCCTTGGCAACTTGGGTTATGTTGGCTCCTGTACGTTTAGCTTATCCGGATGTGCCCTGAGACCGAGATATGTGCAGCTCCTATCAGGATTTGTCGGCACAATCGGGCGGCTTTGCTGGACTTGTTTTATTGCTGTTGAAATGTCTTGTAGTCCGGGGTTCCGAGATTGATCAGGTCTTCCCGGTAGAAGGAATATCCTTCGTTGACCGTGAGAGCTTATCATGGGCTAAGTTGGGACACCCCTGCAGGGTATTATCTTTCGAAAGCCGTGCCCGCGGTTATGAGGCAGATGGGAATTTGTTGATGTCCGGTTGTAGAAAACCCGAAGTTGACCTTAACTAAAACACATCAACCGCGTGTGTAACCGTGATGGTCTCTTCTCGGCGGGGTCCGGGAAGTGAACACGGTTGTTGGAGTTATGCCTGATGTAGGTTGTTTCAGGATCACTTCTTGATCACTTCTAGCTTCACGACCGTGCTTTGCCTTCTCTTCTCGCTCTCTTTTGCGCTGTAGCCACCATATGCTAGTCGCTTGCTGCAGCTCCACCTCACTGTCCTTTCCCACCTTTAAGCTTAAATAGTCTTCATCTCGCGGGTGTGAGATTGCTGAGTCCCCGTGACTCACAGATATTATCACCACAGTTGCAGGTACCAACGATGCCAGTGTAGATGACGCGTCCGAGCTCACTTGGGAGTTCGACGAGGAACGTGGCCGTTACTATGTTTCCTTTCCGGATGATTAGTAGTGCAGCCCAGTTGGGGTGATCCAGGGATCTGTTAGCATTTGGGGTAGTCTTCTTTCATTTTGGTACCGTAGTCGGACCTTGAGTGTAATCTGTATGATGGATGTTATTTATGTACTTGTGTGAAGTGGCGATTGTAAGCCAACTATGTATCTTTCCCCTTTATTTATTACATGGATTGTGTGAAGATTACCTCACTTGCGACATTGCTTTCAATGCGGTTATGCCTCTAAGTCGTGCCTCGACACGTGGGAGATATAGCTGCATCGAGGGCGTTACATGCTGATCTTGCACTACTTCATCGTAGGCAAGCACTCGAGGTGACTAGTAAATGATTTCTGTGGGAATAACTGCTTCTGCCCCATAGACTAGGGAGAAGGGAGTCTGCCCGGTAGCTCGACATGGTGTCGTTCTGAGGGACCAAAGAACGATTGGTAGCTCGTCGATCCATCGCCAGCCACACTTCTGCAGCTTATCAAATGTTCTCGTCTTGAGTCCTCGCAACACTTCAGTGTTCACCCTCTCAGCTTGTGCATTGCTCTTGGGATGTGCAACAGAGGCAAATGAGATCTTGCTTCTGAGGGCATGAACATATTGCATGAAGGCGCGGCTCGTGAACTGGGTGCCGTTGTCGGTGATGATCCGGGCAGGGACCTCAAAGCGGCACACTGATCCTTTCAAGAACTTGATAGCTGACTGAGCAGTCACCTTTCTCATGGCTCCTACTTCCACTCACTTTGTAAACTTGTCGATTGCAATGAACAAGAATTCAAAGCCCCCGGCAGCTCGGGGGAAAGGGCTGAGGATATCAAGCCCCTAGACCAGAAACAACCATGACTTGTGTGAAGAGCTTCGGCAGGCAGATGGATGTTCTTGGAATGGAACTGGCAGGCTTCACATTTGGTGACTAGCTCAACCACATCTGTGAGGGATGTGAGACAATAGAATCCTTGCCGTAATGCTTTCCCAAGCAACTCCGTTGATCTAATGTGGGAGCCCCACATGCCTTTGTGTATTTCTGCCAACAGTTCCTTTCCTTCTTCCTGGCAAATGCACTTCACTTTCACACCGTTGGGCCTTCTTCTATATAGTTTGTTATCGACAAACTGATACATACTAGCCCTCCAGGCTACTCTTTCAGCTTCTTCTTGCCCTTCAGGAAGTTCTCTAGTTTGGAGGAAGTGGACAATGTGCCTTGCCCAAGTTGGATCCTGGGGCTCGGCAACAAGGACTAGTGGCACGTCCTCATTCACGGGGGCACATTCCTCGACTGCGGGACCAGTGGCCCAGCAGGAGGGTGCAGCCTAGCAATCGAAGGGGAGTTTTTTTCGGCAGTGTCCCCACTAGGATCCCCGAGAGGCTCTACCGGGGGAGGCTTACCAGAGTCCAATTTCCTCCTCTTTTGGTACATTATTGCTGGGGATACGGAGGACTGAGTAAGATGGAGAACATAAGTTCCTGGTTCCACAGGAAGCTTCTGCGCAGCACACTTTGACAGATGATCAACAATGTTTTTTTCCGCACGGGATACATGCTCTGTTTGCAATCCATCAAAGTGCTCCTCTAGTCTTCTCACTTCCTCCACGTATGCCTCTATCAATGGACTTTGGTAATCCTTGTTGACTTGTCTCACCACAAAAGTTGTGAATCTCCTTGAATAATCAGCTTCTTGATTCCCAGTTCAGTGGCAATCCTGAGCCCGGCAAGGAGCCCTTCATACTCTGTTGTATTGTTTGTCGCCTCCTCTAGGGTAAAATGCTCATGTACGACGTTCTTCAGGTGCCCTCTAGTGGGAGCAACGAGAAGCACGCCAGCACCTGCACCTTGTAGGGAGAAGGCACCATCGAAATACAAGATCCATTCTTGGCATGCTTCCTTTCCGGGGATAACTGTTTCTAGCACTTCTTCATCAGGGGTCGACATCCATTCTGCAATAAACTCTGCCATTGCCTTGCTCTGGATTGTTGATGTTCTTTCAAATTTCAGGCCAAAGCTGGATAACTCCAGTGGCCAATCCACTATTCTTCCGGTAGCCTCGGGGTTTCGGAGTATCCTTTGCAACGGAAAGAGGGTGACAACCATGATCTCATGGGCTTGGAAGTAGTGGCACAGTTTCCTTGAGGCCATGACAAGGCCAAAAATCAACTTTTGCACACTAGAGTACCTGGATCTAGCCCCTGAAATAGGGAGCCGACGAAGTACACCGGGCGCTGCACCACTTTTATCCTTGCCGTGTCCTTGGGCTGGTCTCCCCTGTCGTGCTCACTCTCTCCCCCAGAAGGGACACTAGCTGAAGTTGCTACTCCTTCCACTTCCCGCTGCGCCATTAATGTTGCACTAACCAGTTGATTAGTTGCCGCCAGATATAGTTTTAGTTGACGCCAGATATAGTAGCAACGGCTCTTGTGGTTTGCGAGCAACCAAAGTGGGCATAGAGGACAAGTAGGTCTTCAAATATTTTAATGCTATATCTACTTCCGGGGTCCACTTCATGGGTCCTGCCGTCTTCAAGATCTTAAAGAACGGCAAGGCGCGCTCGGCGGACTTGGAGATGAATCTGCTAATAGCGGCAACGCACACTGTCAAACGTCTCACATCCTTAACTGTCTTGGGTGCCTGAATCTGCTCGATAACCTTGATCCTATCGGCGTTGGCCTCTATCCCGCAATGGGATACAAAGGAAACCAGTAGCTTGCCGGAGGGAACGCCAAACACGCACTCCTCCGGGTTCAGCTTCAAGTTGATCTTGCGCATATTAGCAAACGTCTCTTCCAAATCCTAGATGAGGGTTGATCTATCCTTTGTCTTGACCACAATATCATCCATATAGGCTTCAATACACCTGTGCAACTATGATGCAAAACCAATCTGGACTGCTTTTGCAAAAGTGGACCCGACACTCTTCAACCGGAAAGGCATGCGCATGAAGCAGTACGTGCCACATGGGGTGATGAATGAGATCTTCTCTTCGTCTTCCTTTGACATAAAAATCTGATGCTATCTAGAGTATGCATCCAGAAAAAAGAGCAACTCACATCCTGAAGTGGAATCCACAATCTGGTCGATGCACAACAAGGGAAATGGATCTTTCGGGCAGGCCTTGTTAAGATCTGTGAAATCTATGCAAAGCCTCCATTTTCCGTTAGCTTTGCGTATGACCACTGGGTTTGCTAACCACGTTGGATGCACTACTCCTCTTACCAGACCACCTGCCTCAAGTTTCTTGATCTCTTCTGCAATGAATTGTTGCCTCTCCAAGGCTTGCTTTCGGACTTTCTGCGTGACGGGTCGGGCATGTGGGCAGACAACAAGGTGGTGCTTGATTACCTCCCTGCGAACACCGGGGATATCAGATGGTTGCCAAGAAAACACATCGATATTCGCCCGCAGGAAGGCAACGAGCGCACTTTCCTATTTGTCATCAAGGGTGGCACTGATAGTAACGGTACCATCAGCGCCAGCCAGCCCTGCTAGGACCTTTTTCACATGAGGTGCGGCAGCCTTGGATCTCTTGCTGGTTACTCCGGAGAGGTACGCTTCCCCGGATTCCTTGCTGGTATCCCTGCTAGCCTTCTTTTTTCCTTTGATTTCCTTGGCGGGAACTGTGGCTTTCGTGGCCTCTGCCACGACTGAGCCTCGGTACATATTATCACGCAAACAATTGCGTCCTTCTCGTCTGACGGAATGGAAATGACTCCCACTGGCCCTGGCATCTTCAAGGTGTTGTAGGCATAGTGGGATGCCACCATGAAATAGAGTTGGGCGTCCAAGGATTCCATTGTTCGGCAGGGGGAGGTCGACCACATAAAACACAACCTTCCCAGTCCGGTAGTTCAACTCTCCTCCGAATGTCACTGGCAACATGATCCTTCCCTTAGGATGACTCCTACAGGGGTTGATTCCTTGAAATGTGCCTGTGACTTTGAGTTCTTCCTCTGCTATCTGAAGTTTCATGATGAGCTTTGGGGAATTCAGATTCAACCCAGCCCCTCCATCAACCAACACCTTTGTGACTTTGAGGTTGCGGATCGTTGGTGAAACCAACAACGGCAAGCATCCTACCGCGGTGGTGTGGTCAGGATGGTCCTCTTTGTCGAAGATGATGGGCGTGCGTGACCACTTGAGCAGCTTCTGAGACTCTGTCGTGGGCTCCACGTCATTGACCTCACGTGCCCATTGTTTAAGCTGACGGTGAGAGGAGTGCAGAGATGCACCTCCGTCAATGCACACGGCATTAGTGGCCTTCTGGAATTCCTGCTCGCTGGTTTCCTCTTCATCCCTTCCATCAATGCCATTGTCTCAATCTTCCATCTCTCTGCCCCTGGCGGGATTTCCTTGATTCGGAAGATCCATGACAGAGCGATTTGCTTCACCGCCTCGGCCCTTCCCGCCAGCGCCATTCTGACATTTTTCCTTATCACGCTTCTCATATTCAGCCATGTGCTTCTTGACGAGCTGCTCAACCTGATGACATTCCTGGAGATCATGGCCCTTGGTCTGATAAATCTTGCAATACGACCCATCACCTTTCCCAGCCTTCTCGGCAGCCGCAGCCTCCCGGTAGTCAGTGCAAGCGACAGCTTCCTTGCTGGGGGCTTCGGCCTTAGCATTCTTGCCGGTACTAGGCGTGCCTGATCCCTCAACGGTTAGTACTGTTTTATCCTTGCACTTCTTGTTGTGCTTCTTGTTCTCTTCTTCTGGCTGGTGGCCTCGTCGTCATCTTCTGAGTCGACGTCGACACCATCCTCTTCTCCAGGGAGTTTCCTCCCATCCTCCACCCGAGCACACTTGTCCACCAAGGTGTAAAGTTCCTTCACAGTCTTGGGCGACCGAACATTCATCTTGGATCGTATCCGATGGTTGCGTATGTTGGACTGGAACGCAACTATCATTGTTGTCGGGTGGATATCTGGAATATTCCTGTGGACTCGGCTGAACCTTTGCATGTACTTTCGCAGAGTCTCTCCGTCCTTCTACGGGAGAAGTTGCAAATCGATGGGCCGTCCTGGTTCTTGGTGGCCGCCCGTGAAGGCGCCAAGGAACTCATGGCACAGGTCAGCCCAGGACGAGATGGAGTTCTCCGGCAGATGCACCAGCCAAGACCTCACATTTGGCTTGAATACCAAGGGGAAATAGTTGGCAAAAACCTTAACCTTCTCATCTCTTCCCTTGGTAGCTTGAACAGTGATGGTGTAGATGCTCAAGAACTCTGCAGGATTCAGTCTCCCATCATACTAATCTGGAATCTCTGGCTTGAAAGTGCGAGCGGACGGCCAATAGACTTGCCGCAGCTCACGGGTGAAGGCAGGGCACCAGCCTCGAAATGCAGGTACCCGCCTCTGCCGAGTGCAAGATCATCAACGCCGGGGCCATCACACCCATTGGACTAGCGGTGGTCGTCGCGCCGTCACTCGATAATGACACGCGCGCCCCCCCATCTGTCTGTCCTCTGGGGCTCGCTGTCAGCCTTGACATCCTCGAGGGTCGGATGAAGCCATCGAGACGTCATCAAGATCTTGGTTACATGGCCCTCATGATGGTTGCCGTGGTAGGGATTACACCGTGGGGGTAGCCCCTTCCACACGGCCAGCAGCATGGGTTGTCGTCGTTTTCTAGGGAGGCCGTGGCGGGCCAGGTCGCTGTGAGCCTCCAGCCTCGGCGAAGCCAATCATACTTTGAATGGTGGCTCTCCATTCATCCATCTGATCAGCTGTCGGCGGAAACCTCGGTAGTAGCTGGGCTCGCGCCATGGCCTTCGAAGCGGTGCTAGGCATTGGTGATAATGATGTAGACTACAGCGTCGCCCGGCTCCTGACGGTGCTGGCGGTGGCTGCGCCCGTCTCCCGTCATCGGGAGCTAGTCGCTGGGATGGCGTGGTGACGAGGTGATGGCGTGAGTGGGCCAACGACTCCGTTCGGAGCATTGGTTAGGCTAGTTTGCTCCGGGGGCGGTGCATGTGTCATATCCCTAGTTCTGGTATGCTCTAGGCTAGCTACTGTTGTTTGCATCATGTTTGAATTTCAATTGAACTTGAATTGGGGGATGTTCAAACCCTAGCATCAATGAAAGCAAATAGGTTCAACTAAAAATATTTTTCAGTGAACCCAAATGGCCGTAAAAAATGTTCATCATTTTTGGAAAATGCTGGAAATAGCAACCAGAGGTGATGCATATTTTTGCATGACATTTTGGATTGTTGAATTAACACATATTGTATTTTCAATTGGAGCAAATAAATACTATAAATACTTTGTTGCTCCAATAATTCTGATTTTTGTTGAGGGGCTTTGGAATAATCCTTTTAGTCCCTCCAAAATTTATCAGAAGCAACAAAATTAGTTTGGTTCAAAAACCAAATTTAAAAAAATGTCAGAAATGGAAAATAGAAACAATAGAGAAAAAAGGAGAAACTTACCTGGCGTCTCCAGCCGGCCTGCACTGTGTGGCCCACTGTCCCAACCGCAAGTCATCGTCCTCCTGGCGACGACAGAAGGACGAGGGGCACGCGCTCAACGCCTCCACGCATGGGCGCCACGCCACCTGCCTGCTTGCCCTCCACCTTGACGCTCTGGCCTCTCCAGACGTCGCCAGGACGCACCCCAGGCCTCTCTCACTCTCTCTCGTGGTCACCCCTCCTCCGCCGCTCGCTCTCTCACCCGCCCGAGCGCCACCGTCGCCGCCGCTCGCCGTTGCCGCGCCCACCGTCACGGCCTCACCTCTTCGACGAGTCCAAGAGCTTTGCCACGTCTTCCTCGTCCTCTCCGTCAAGCCACGCGTCGCCGGATGCCCTGTGGAGCCGCCTCCGCCGTCATCTTCAACCCCGGCCGCCGTGGATCTCCACCGCCCGTCCGTCGCCTGCAGAGCCTCCCCCGAGCCGCCGTTGCCTCTGCTGGACTCTCTGTGAGCTCCCACCTCGAATCCCCCTCTCCCCCTTGTCTTCTGCGCGCTGCAACCGCGATCCCGCTCGAGGCCGAACTCCGGCCGCCGCAGCGAGCTCTGCTCCGGTGAGCTTCGATCACCCCGTGGCCTCCCACCTGCTCCCCTGGATGATGCCGAGGACGGGCTACGCCCCGGTGGTCTCCGCGCGTCCAGCCGCCGCTCGTAGCGCAAGTCCGGCTAGTTGCCGCCGCGGTGTTAGTTTCCACCAGCCAAAACTCTGGCGGGCTGACGCGGCCTTCTAGTTAGGCACTAACTACCCCCTAGAGACACTGACAGTGGTCCCCAGCTGTAACATCCCAAAAATTTACACATGATTTGTTCATTAAAATTTTGCCAGGAAATTAATTTTTTTTCTGGATTTATCATTTGATTTTAGAACCACTCTTTTCTTTGATATTGTGGAGTTTTTACCCCAAGTGAAAACTTTCCAAAATATATGGTTGGACTTGTATACCCTCTCAAGAAAACATTTCTTTTATCAGTGGAATTATTTATATAATTATTTTTCCTGAGCTTTATTTCTTTTAAAATGGATTTTCATAAATATTGGAGTCTGTTTGCACTGCAACCCTTTCAAATACTCTTTTAAAATTTCCACCAAAATTTGGGAATGACATGTGATGTCCCCACATCACTTTTATGCAATAATCTCTTCGGTCTTTTGGAAATTTTGAGCTCTACCCCAAGTTTTCAATCTGGTCCAGTTTTTAAAATTACACTACAACCTATTTAAATATTTCTTTGAAGCTTACACCAAAATTAGGGGATGTTAGTAGGAGTATATTATTCAATTTTATGCAAAAAACCACTGGTGTTCTTTGAAAAATTGAGCAAATCATCCTTTTTTGCTCTCTGGTCCAGTTGGGTGTTTTTTATTGCAACCCTATTTTGTTTTGCTCTAGTGCCCATGATCTTTCTCCTGTTTAGAGACCACTCTACCAAACCCTTAAGTTCAGGAGATTGGACCCATTGGAGTATTTTTGGTCCATGCAATTATGCCCTTTTCTTTCTGTCCAACTAACCTTGCCACCATCACCTACACCTAAAGAGACACTGATCTGGAGTTTTTGGCCACCCCAAGAGATGCCTAGATGACCATAGTATTCTATCAAACAACTTAAGTGCATGAGCAGAATTGGCATAAAACCTAGTTTACGTTTTGAACCTACTGGCTTTGCCTAAAAAGCATGTCTCATGGCTCTACCTTAGTCCATAACCCCACCCTGCTAAACCTCATGTGGATTAGAGCCCCCTGGCAGACATTGGCATTTTGCCGAGCACCTGGCGTGCGTGCTCTGGGCGCGCCTAGAGCGCATGTTTTGCACGCGCGCGCACCGAGCCACCGCGTCTCGCTGCCGCCCTCCCCGCGCCCGTGCTGTCCCTTGGCCACCCGCAACCAACACGCCCGACCCCTCCCTCGCCGCAGAGCCGCCCTGGCCCCCTCCTAGTGCCCCACAACGCCACCACCGCAAGCCGCCGACGGCCACAGTAGGTCTCTGCCATGGACGGCGCCGCCCGAGCCACCCCGGCCCGCCAGCTGCTCCTGGAACAACTCGAGCTCATCCGTTCATCCTGACAACCCCGCCAGCCATCGCCACGCGCCCCCCGGCTACAGAACGGCGGTTCACCGTTCCTATCCACGGCCGTCGCGGAACCGACCTCGACCGCTATAAATAGGGGCCCCCGAGCTCGTCTAGTCCCACAGGCGACCTCAAGCCATCCCTTTAGAGCTCCCACAGCCAGTAATCGATGGGGGAAGGCCTTCTTCCTCGTCTCCGCCCAGTTCGGTCGCTACCACACTCCGGTGTCGTGCGTTGCGAGCTGAGCCCCCCCCAGTCCACCAAGTGCCACCATCCTCTTCCCCTCGATCTTGCGGAGCCGCCCAACCTCTTAGCTTCGACTGGGAGCCATAGTAGCTTGAGTCCCCAATCCTCCCGAAGCCATCGTCCGCCGCAGAGCTCGTCGCCGGCGACTCCCTTCGTCCCCGCCAACCTCTCGACCACTGGGAGGACCGCCCTGGACTGGCGGATCCATCCCTGCCCTTGAAACCCAGGGGGAGCCGCCGTTCGTCGATGCCGATCGCCGGAACCCCTCCTTCGCTCGGACAGAGGAGGAAGAAGGCGCGGGCGACTGGTCAAACCTGACCAGTGGGCCCAAGGGACCCACTGTCACTGACCCAGCACTGACCCGTGCCAGTTTAAGTGGAAGCGTATTCCACAGAATACGTATTTGCCAAGAGGAAAGCGTAAGCTCCCCGAAACGTTTTCTTTTTCTGATTTTTATTTAATTACAGAATTTTGACTGGCTATAACTTTTTAAATATAAGTCCAATTGACTTGAGTCTTTTTTTGTTGTTTCTAAAATTCTATCTAGTTTATTTTCATATTTATTTGAAAATTTTCCAAACAACTCTTTTGTACTGTTTTGAAATTATGTGTTGATTTGAATTTTTTTCAAAATAGGATTTTTAAGAAGGAAGCAACTTTCAAAAAGTGCATCCCCCACTTACATACTCTTGAAGGCAAGCATTCTGAACCCTGTCATAATATTATTGTGTGTTGTTTGATACGATTACAACACCACCCTGACACGGAATATTCGTTATTTTATATGGAGATATGATCATACTCATGAGTGCATGTTGATGATTCTGTGCTATTAGAATTTGATATGTTTGTGATAGTAATCACCACGTATGCCTTTCATGCCTACCAGAAGGAATCCGGGAAAGCCTCTGTCTTGGGTAGACACGAGCTTGTCCCTAATCCCTCATCGAGACGGTTGTGTCCAGTAAAGCATGGTGAGGTATGAGGAGTGGTGATGCTGTCTCATTGGTGTGAAATATACTTGTTATACTAATCATGCAGGAAATACTTTAACCTCCTGAGTCGACCATAGATCAAGTCTTGTTCCAGTAACCCCCATACTTGATTCGTGCTACCACTTGTCCCTGCCATGGGTAGGGTACGGTTCAGTAAGTTGTCAACCCCTTTCCTAGCACACACCGTACAGAGAGGCCATGGTGGAAGATAACGGCTGCATCCGGTAGGCATGCCACTTGGTCCGGGGGCATGGGTGTTTCCGGTTGGGACCGAGAGGGGGGCATCCCTTAGAGCGCATGATATAAATTTGATCCCTTGCTAATCGAGGTTGTAGCCTCCCCACTTAGAGTTTCGCTTAACGGGTGTCGTGGGTGATTCCAGACACCGGTAAGTTAGGCTGGTGTGTGCGGTCAGGTGTGTTTTCAATTAAAAGACCATAGACAGAATTAGTCCCGATGGACTAAAGAAATCCGTTGCTCGTGGGTAAAGAGTACACCCTCTGCAGAGGTCATATCTATTCGGATAGCCGTGTCCATGGTTAAGCACTACATTCTGGGATGGGTCAAGTGTTGTCTTAGTGTCGGTCTTCGGAGGAAAGATTGCTAAACCAAAACATGGATCATGACTTGTGACACATGATGATTATGATTACTATTATTATGAACTAACCATTTACATTATTGAGTAACCCTGGGACGGTTCTATCTCCTGGATATTCACTGTGATTATTCGCCTATAAGCCCTTTATGTGGTGTCGCACAGACGCCCGACTGTGGCATACTTGTTATTTATTTACTCTATAAGCCCTTTATGTGGTGTCGCACAGACGCCCGACTGTGGCATACTTGTTATTTATTTACTCTATAAGCCCTTTATGTGGTGTCGCACAGACGCCCGACTGTGGCATACTTGTTATTTATTTGCTCTATAATCCCTCTATGTGGTGTCGCACAGACGCCCGACTGTGGCATGCTTGTTATTTATTTCCTCTATAAGCCCTTTATGTGATGTCGCACAGACGCCCGACTATGGCATGCTTGTTATTTATTTACTCTATAAGCCCTTTATGAGGTGTCGCTCAGACGCCCGATTGAGGCAAGTTTTATATGTTCATCCTTTCGAGACGTCGCTTCAGACACCCGATCGGTGCATTATGTTTCTATTCCCTTACTGCCTATTCAGGTTGTATATGGATAACTTGCTTGCGTGCATCATGGACGGTCATTTTGTGATTAACGTGTAATCATAGAATAGTTTCAGAGCATGACTATCATTTGCTATATTATACCTGTGTTCTTAATGTTTGCGAGTACATTCAAAGTACTCAGTGGCTTGTCCCTGGCTATTGTCTTCGCCAGATTTCTTACGTGGAGACGAGCATTGCGATGACAGCCCCGGAACCTAGGCAGTGACGAGAACAGTCTCGCGAAGATAGGAGTTATCGCTGTTCCCGTGGGAAATGGAGTCCTATAGACGCTGATGAACCGCAAACCGCTTCCGCCATCAACCACTAGAAACCATTTGTTGTACTCATAGGCTAGAATGGTCTTGTACTATATATTTTGTATTTTGCTTGGAATTTCTGTATCAAGTTGGTACCTCATCAGCTAACAGTAATCCTGGTGCTGGTGAGCACAAGGGACAATTTCTCGGAAATTAATATCCCGAAATCCGGTCCTGACAACCTTGGTATCAAAGCCAGGTTGACCATTGGCTAATCCTACCTTAGCCAGGTCGAAAAACCTAGGTTAACCCACCCACCAGACCTTAACCTAACCCCAGCCAAGCTTCTCGTGTAAGATAGCCACACAGTGACCCCGACACTTTTGGCAGTCGGTGCCCAACCTAGTAGCCTAGCCTGTCGATCACGCGCCAGTGACCGACACCTAAAGTGTCTCATTCGCAAGTGTGCGAAGGAAGACTCCGTCCCCTTTTTCTATAAAAAGAGCACGCTAGCCTCAACCCAGCACCGCACAACCTCTACCCCAAACTCAGCTAAAATGCCTGGACCCATCGTTCACAATGAGACCACAGCAACCAACCTTGAAGGTTTTCTGACCGTGCTAGCAAACCTCACCCGCCATGCCTTTGCATTAGAAGAGCCCCCAGAATACGTTGTGTACCAAGGGCCCATGAGCGGTGAGAGCCGTCAATTCTGGGCCACTGTGCACGTCTATGGTAGGGTTCTATTGCCAGAACGCCCCTACAGGTTCACCGGAAGGACAACTTCCTTTGAACCACAAGCCATCCAACTAGCTACTCGAGATGCTATAGTTCAACTCCGACACTTGTCGCCCAGAGTTAACTGTCGCTCGTTCTACTACTACCCCAGCCGTGACGGGTATGGTAGGCCACCCCAGGTTGCCAACGGAGATCACGAGATGGATCCTGCATTGTTGCATCTGGTGCGCTATGTAAGTGCACTAGAGGAAATGTTCGATCAAATCACTCTTGATCTGATCGCATCTCGTGGAGAACTGATCCGCCGAGCCCCGGCAAGAAGAGAAGATGAGCCCGACGCCGACAACCCAGTCGTGCTGTTCGGACAACCGATCGAGTCCTTGAGGTCTGCCCCGGCCATCGACCAAGGTGCTTTGGTGTCCTAGAAGTGCTTCGTCGCCTTTTGGGAACACGCTCCAACGGGATTGTGGCCAACAATCCCCGCGATGGTCATCATCGCTACCCCGACCCTGCAGTACCTCAACCCACTCTAGCTAACCCCGACGGTGAAACCAGTGGAGAAGCCTCGACGTCCACAAGGCAAGCCCGCTTAGATATTAACGAGGTAGACTAAGTCACTCGAGTAGTACCGAGTCTTAGTATGTCCGCGCCCTGTAATTGTGTGATCTTGTATCTCCATATTTGAATGCTGTCTGCTTGTGCATCCCTATTTTAAATTGTAGCCATGCATAAGTGTGTTGGCGTACGGGTGCATGTTTTTAATTCCGGGCGTAGCTACCAAAAACCACCACCGACGACACCCACAATAATACATCACTTTTGTGAGATATGTGTATCTGTGGCTTTGACCCCGACCCTATAGAGCAGAACCGACAAGCTAGTTACCCCCTCACAGTGATAAATGACCCAACCCAAATGCTATAAAGAAGGCCACCTCGTGACCTTACCAAGTATCCCTCACCTTGTGCCCAACTCTCACCACCATTCCATTGCCATGCCGAACCCTAGCATTTATCTGAGAACTCCAGATGCAACCCCAGGTAGTTTTGTTAAAATATTGTGGGACTTTACCTGCAGTACCATGAGTTCTATCCATCCACCCCAGTACGAGTTGCTCAAATCAAGGATCACCCCATCCACCTCGAAATATTGGGCAGTGGTGCACATCCCTCCCACACACCCAAACCAAGACCCAACGGAAGTCTCCTTCATGGGAAAATCCATGCCGACTCCGCAGATGGCCATAGAAGCGGCGGCATACGAAGCACTTGCTCGCCTTTGATTCGCGGTACCCTATGCCAGCGAACGAGGGTATTATTATTTACCGAGTCGTGCAGCACCCGGAGAAGTAACATCTTTTCCCGGTGGACGAATTGAGAGAGACGCAGTACTGGCCAACCTTGCCCAGTATGTCATCGCTCAAGAGCGTTTGACCCAACGAGTAATGGGTTATCTCCAGAGCCTCGCTGATTTAAATCCTGAGATTGCCATTGGTAGGCCACTCAGGCCCGACCAGGAGAGACGCATTCATCGACTAGTCAATCTGCTTCCCCCGATAGAAGAAGAGTGTGCCCCAGTACCAGAGATGTTTTCTTAGGACCCTGTCTATTTTCTGTTTTCATTGTAAACTTCACTGCTGTAATTATTGTCCCAGTAATTATTTATGTGTTGCAGCTTATGCTTGTAGCCTAAGTTTGTGCTATGAGTAAACTATTTGGCTCCAGCTTATGGGAGTAATATTTTCAAAGAAGACCTTAGCAAATCTCGAGGACGAGATTTTTCTTAAGGGGGGTAGTGTTGTAACACCCCAAAAATTTAAACATGATTTGTTTATTAATATTTTGCCAGGAAATTAAATTTTTATTTTTTGGATATATCTTTTGATTTTAGAACCACTCTTTTCTTTGATATTGTGTAGTTTTTACCCCAAGTGAAAACTTTCCAAAATATATTGTTGGACTTGTATACCCTCTCAAGAAAACATTTCTTTTATCAGTGGAATAATTTATATAATTATTTTTCCTGAGCTTTATTTCTTTTAAAACGGATTTTCATTAATATTGGAGTCAGTTTGCACTGTAACCCTTTCAAATACTCTTTTCAAAATTCCGCCAAAATTTGGGAATGACATGTGATGTCCCCACATCACTTTTATGCAAAAATCTCTTCCGTCTTTTGGAAATTTTGAGCTCTACCCCAAGATTTCAATCTGGTCCAGTTTGTAAAATTACACTACAACCTATTTAAATATTTCTTTGAAGCTTCCACCAAAATTAGGGGATGTTAGTAGGAGTATATTATTCAATTTTATGCAAAAAAAAAACCACTGGTCTTCTTTGAAAAATTGAGCAAATCATCCTCTTTTCCTCTCTGGTCCAGTTGGGTGTTTTCTACTGCAACCCTATTTTGTTTTGCTCTAGTGCCCATGATCTTTCTCCTGCTTAGAGACCACTCTAACAAACCCTTAAGTTTAGGAGATTGGACCCATTGGAGTATTTTTGGTCCATGCAATTATGCCCTTTTCTTTCTGTCCAGATTTGGTTTTCTCAAAAACTTGCACTAACAAGTTTCTGGTCTTGACCAACTAACCTTGCCACCATCACCTACACCTAAAGAGACACTGATCTGGAGTTATTGGCCACCCCAAGAGATGCATAGATGACCATAGCATTCTGTCAAACACCTTAAGTGCATGAATAGAATTGGCATAAAACCTAGTTTACATTTTGAACCTGCTTGCTTTGCCTAAACAGCATGTCTCGTGGCTCTACCTTAGTCCATAACCCCACCCTACTAAATCTCATGTCGATTAGAGCCCCCTGGCAGGCATTGGCATTTCGCCGAGCACCTGGCGTGCGTGCTCTAGGCGCGCCCAGAGCGCACGTTTTGCACGTGCGCGCACCGAGCCGCCGCGTCTCGCTGCCGCCCTCCCCGCGCCCGTTCTGTCCCTTGGCCACTCGCAGCCAACACGCCCGACCCCTCCCTCGCTGTAGAGCCGCCCTGGCCCCCTACTGACGCCCCACAGCGCCACCACCGCAAGCCGCCGCCGGCCACAGTAGGTCTCTGCCATGGACGGTGCCGCCCGAGCCACCCCGGCCCGCCAGCTGCCCCTGGAACAGCTCGAGCTCATCCGTTTGTCCTGACAACCCCGCCGGCCATCGCTACGCGCCGCCCGGCTACAGAACGGTGGTTTGCCGTTCCTATCCACGGTCGCCGGGGAACTAACCTCGACCGCTATTAATAGGGACCCCCGAGCTCGTCCAGTCCCTCAGGCGACCTCAAGCCATCCCTCTAGAGCTCCCACAACCTGCAATCGACGGGGGAAGGCCTTCTTCCTCGTCTCCAGCCAGTTCGGTCGCCGCCACACTGCGGTGCCGTGCGTTGCGAGCTGAGCCCCCAGTCCATCCAGTGCCACCATCCTCTTCCCCTCGATCTTGCGGAGCCGCCCAACCTCTCAGCTTCGACTGGGAGCCACCGTAGCTCGAGTCCCCAATCCTCCAGAAGCCACCGTCCGCCGTGGAGCTCGTCGCCGGCGACTCCCTTCATCCCCGCCAACCTCTCGACCACTAGGAGGACCGCCCTGGACTGGCGGATCCATCCCTGCCCTCGGAACACAGGGGGAGCCCCCGTTCGTCGACGACGATCGTCGGAACCCTGCCTTCGCTCAGAGAGAGGAGGAAGAAGGCGCGGGCGACTGGTCAAACCTGACCAGTGGGCCCAAGGGACCCACTATCAGTGACCCAGCGCCGACCCGCGCCCGTTTAAGTGGAAGCGTATTCCAAAGAATACGTATTTGCTAAGAGGAAAGCGTAAGCTCCCTGGATCGTTTTCTTTTTTTGATTTTTATTTAAAAACAGAATTTTGACTAAACTTTGACTGGCTATAACTTTTTAAATGTAAGTCCAATTGACTTGATTTTGTTTCTGTTGTTTCGCAAATTCTGTCTAGTTTATTTTCATATTTGTTTGAAAATTTTCCAAACAACTTTTTTGTACTGTTTTGAAATTATGTGTTGATTTGAATTTTTTTCAAAATAGGATTTTTGAAGAAGGAAGCAACTTTCAAAAAGTGCACCCCCACTTGCATACTCCTGAAGGCAAGCATACTGAACCCTGGCATAATATTATTGTGTGTTGTTAGATACGATTACAACACTAGCCTGACGCGGAATATTCGTTATTTTATAAGGAGATATGATCATACTCATGAGTGCATGTTGATGATTCCGTGCTATTAGAATTTGATATGTTTGTGATAGTAATCACCATGCATGCCTTTCATGCCTACCGGAAGGAATACGGGAAAGCCTCTGTCTTGGGTAGACATGAGCTTGTCCCTAATCCCTCGTCGAGACGGTTGTGTCCGGTAAGGCATGGTGTGGTATGAGGAGTGGTGATGATGTCTGATTTGTGTGAAATATACTTCCTATACTAATCATGCAGGAAATACTTTAACCTCCTGAGTCGACCATAGATCGAGTCTTGTTCCAGTAACCCCCATACTTGATTTGTGCTACCACTTGTCCCTGCCATGGGTAGGGTATGGTTCAGTAAGTTGTCAACCCCTTTCCTAGCACACACCGTACAGAGAGGCCATGGTGGAAGATACCGGCTGCATCCGGTAGGCACGCCACTTGGTCCGGGGGCATGGGTGTTTCCGGTTGGGACCGAGAGGGGGGGCACCCCTTAGGGCGCGCGATATAAATTTGATCCCATGCTAATCGAGGTTGTAGCCTCCCCACTTAGAGTTTCGCTTAATGGGTGTCGTGGGTGATTCCAGACACCGGTAAGTTAGGCTGGTGTGTGCGGTCACGTGTGTTTTCAATTAAAAGACCGTAGACGGAATTAGTCCCCATGGACTAAAGAAATCTGTTGCTCGTGGGTAAAGAGTACACCCTCTGCAGAGGTTATATCTATTCGAATAGTTGTGTCCATGGTTAAGGACTACAGTCTGGTATGGGTCAAGTGTCGGTCTTAGTGTCGGTCTTCGGAGCAAAGATTGCTAAACTAAAACATGGATCATGACTTGTGACACATGATGATTATGATTACTATTATTATGAACTAAGCATTTATATTATTGAGTAACCCTGGGACGGTTCTACCTCCTGGATATTCACTGTGATTATTCTCCTATAAGCCCTTTATGTGGTGTCGCACAGACGCCCGACTATGGCATACTTGTTATACATTTACTCTATAAGCCCTTTATGTGGTGTCGCACAGACGCCCGACTATGGCATACTTGTTATTTATTTACTCTATAAGCCCTCTATGTGGTGTCGCATAGACGCCCGACTGTGGCATACTTGTTATTTATTTACTCTATAAGCCCTCTATGTGGTGTCGCACAGACGCCCGACTGTGGCATGCTTGTTATTTATTTACTGTATAAGCCCTTTATGTGGTGTCGCACAGACGCCCGACTGTGGCATGCTTGTTATTTATTTACTCTATATGCCCTGTATGTGGTGTCGCTCACACGCCCGATTGAGGCAAGTTTTATTTGTTCATCCTTTCGAGGCGTCGCTTCAGACACCCGATCGGTGCATTCAGTTTCTATTCCCTTACTGCCTATTCAGGTTGTATATGGATAACTTGCTTGCGTGCATCATGGACGGTCATTTTGTGATTAACCTGTAATCATAGAATAGTTTCAGAGCATGACTATCATTTGCTTTATTATACCTGTGTTCTTAATGTTTGCGAGTACATTCAAAGTACTCACTAGCTTGTCCGTGGCTATTGTCTTGGCCAGATTTCTTGCGTGGAGAGGAGCATTGCGATGACAGCCCCGGAACCTAGGCAGTGATGAGAACAGTCTCGCGAAGATAGAAGTTATCTAGGTCAGCTGTTCCCGTGGGAAATGGAGTCCCATAGACGCTGATGAACCGCAAACCGCTTCCGCCGTCAACCACTAGAAACCATTTGTTGTACTCATAGGCCAGAATGGTCTTGTACTACATATTTTGTATTTTGCTTGGAATTTCTGTATCAAGTTGGTGCCTCATCATCTAACAGTAATCCTGGGGCTAGTTAGCACAAGGGCCAATTTCTGGGAAATTAATATCCCGAAATCCGGTCCTGACACCAGCGCCCTTAATCTTCCAATTAAGATAAAACTAACCCCTGTTTAAAACATGTGACACTGACGTGTGGACCCCACACGTCAGGTTTGACCTGGTCAGCGTTGTTGACTTGCTGACGCAATAATGGATTTTCTGGATTATTTCTATTTTGGAAATCCCAGAAAATGTTCAAAACTTCAAAAATTTACAGAAATTCAACCGTAGCTCAGAATGAAATAATTTATATATGAAAAATTATAAGAAAATGCAATCTATTCATATGTACCATTTTCTTGCATGATAAAATAAGTTATACCTGCTGTATATGTGAAAACACATTAATGGCTTTTAAAGAGACTTAAGTTAGAGTTGCATTTGAACCTTTGGTTCAAATGGACCTCTTCCAAGTGAAATTCTAGATGCATTAGCACAAACCATATCACATCTACATGCCATGTTCGTGCATCGTATTGTTGCATATGCTTGTGTATTGATTGTCGACACCGTCCTTATCGATAGGTCCTGCTCTGGAGAGTGCTCCAGAGTACCTGTCTAAGCAGCAGTGCCCCCGTGTTGATCTTTCAGGCAAGCAAACCCCCTTGTTCATTCCGATATAATCCCACTATCTCGCGCCTGCTCTCTTTTATTGCATTAGGACAACAATGATTCAACTGCTACTTTATGATGCGGTAGTTGAACCCATTCCTCTACATGACCTGTCATTGCCATAGTAAATAGTTGAAACCCACTAGCATGTGTAGGAGTTGGTTGAGCCATGTTGTGTTCCTACCATGCCATGCCTGCTATTGCTTAGAGCTGTGTCAGGTCTGATTAATTGGGAATGGATTGGAGTGTTATGATATGTTCTGATGCTGAGAGTTAAGTGTGTGAACACGACTTGGTAAAGGTAGCGGTGAGAGGCCATGTAGGAGTACATGGCAGGTTGTCTCACTAGAACCGTCCCTAAGAACTGAGTTATGTGTATGTTGTCCAATGACTAGCTACAACCACACATTGGGTTCTGGTAACTCGACCCCTCTCGACTTATCAACGAACTTGATCTCTGTCCAGGAGTCACAACTAGTTTCTGTTGTTTGTAGGTAGTGTTATTTTTCTACCAAGTGGCACCCGGCAGGGTGGGCTTGGGACAGACTAGGCACAGGTGGCACGGTGTACCAAGTGGCACCCGGATGGTGGGCTTGGGAACCCTGCTCACAACGTTTGGGGCCGTGAGCAAAACCCCGGCCGGATCTCCATGCGGATGGAACCCGAATAGGCGATAAACCTAGACTAGAGTCTTGTGTGGTTAGTCAGGTCATGGTCGACACCCTCGCCAGGCTTCCGCTTGAAGGTTGACGAGATATATGACGTGTACATGGTGGTAAGTGGCGAGAGGGTGTGTGAAGAAGTACACCCCCGCAGGGTTAACATGATCTATTCAAATAGCCGGGTCCGCGTTTATGGACTTCTTGGATGCTTACGTGGTACATAGACAACTTAAAGTGGATAATCTAAAATGCTCAAGACAAGTGTGATTGCTATGGATGTCCTTCTCGTAGGGAGACGGGAATGAATCCATAGTAGTGTATTGATGTGGTGGTTAGTGGACTCGTGTGCGCTTTCCTACCTCACAGAACTTACTCCTAGTCATAGAACAGGATAGCCACTGAGTCAAAGCTGGCTTGCTGCAGCCAAACCCCACATTGCCTTCTTGATACTAATGCATGTATGATATGATCTGATGTAAGTCTTGCTGAGTACCTTTGTACTCACGTTTTCTTTATTTATGTTTTTGCAGAGAGACTTCAGTCTCACTAGTAGTTCTGCGTGGACTTCGACGTTTAGCTTGTTACCTCAGCTACGATCTTGTGCCCTCGGTAGGGTCTTGTAGATAGTCAGACTTCTCAGCCTTTTCATTTGTAGTTGCCTATACTCAGACAAGTTAAGCTTCCGCTTGTCCTTGTTGCCTGTATGACTTGAATGTCGGGTCCTCAGACCCATGTTTGTAATATCTGGCTCTTCAAAGCCTAATGAATAAATACTTTGAGTTGTAGAGTTTTGTTGTGATGCCATGTTGTATTTGCACATATCGAGCATATTGTGTGTATGATTTGAAATGCTTGGTATGTGTGGGATCCGACAACCTAATTCTTTATCCTTGGTAGCCTCTCTTACCCTGAAATGTCTCCTAGTGCTTCCACTGAGCCATGGTAGCTTGCTACTGCTCCGGAACACTTAGGCTGGCCGACATGTGTCGTTCTTCGTTCCTGTGTCTGTCCCTTGGGGGAAATGTCATGCGGTGTCTACCAGAGTCTTGCTAGCCTGCTACAACCCGAATTCTCTGGAGTCCTGTTAGCCCAACTACTACGGCCCGGTTCACTTGCTGATGACCGACACGTTCGTTGCTGGTTCAAGTATGCATGTCCATATAAGTTAGTGCCACTTTGGGTTTACGACTAGTCATGTCGGCCCGGGTTCTCTGTCATATGGATGCTGGCGACACTATCATATACATGAGCCAAAAGGCGCAAACGGTCCCAGGCCAGGTAAGGTGGCACCCGTGGGAATACCGTGCGTGAGGCCGCAAAGTGATATGATGTGTTACATGCTAGATCGGTGTGACTTAGGATCGGGGTCCTGACAGCACGCCATGCGACCGCACCCACGGCGGGGGCGGTCGTAGGGTTGAG
Organism: Aegilops umbellulata; assembly: GCA_032464435.1. NCBI lineage: Eukaryota > Viridiplantae > Streptophyta > Magnoliopsida > Poales > Poaceae > Aegilops > Aegilops umbellulata. Next base: position 300,967,601 of record CP136057.1, read on the forward strand.
ATTCGCCTTGTGGCGAACTTCACCGCCGTGGCCATGCCCCTCGACTAGACCAAGAGGGCAGAAGGAATAATCTCTTTACCTGTGCCTCCCGGAGGGTGGTCGTCGGGATGTCGTTGGTGTTGTCCTTCTCCGGTGCCTCCCGCTCCTGCTTCGGTCGCGGGGGAGGTGGTGACAACGCCGCCTACGCCGACCACGTCCCTTGCAGCGCCCACATACTCCTATGTCTTTACATTCCCCGCGACGTCGGCGGTCGCGGGTGGCGGGGCCTTCGAGGTGGACGGGTGAGCGGCCGCACCGGAATTCTTATTTGGCGCCATAGTCGATGGAGCCGTCAATGATGAAAATGGCGATGAAGATGATGCGCTGCTTGCACTCTCGGGTTCGCACAAGTGATACCCCTACCTGGCGCGCCAAAGATGTCGTGGGAAACCACGGCCACCTATGGGGCCATGAGCCCCTTTTGGTTCGGTGGGCGGATGGGCATGTTGCACAAAGAGCGGAGAAGTGTAACACAGCACGACAGAGATCACACGGGCTATTCTACCTAGGTTCGGGCCGCCGCGAAGCGTAAAACCTACTCCTGCTTTGGTGGATTGATCGTGGAAAAGCGCAGCGCTCTTTCCCGACAAGGTTGCCTTGGGGTTAGAGGGGCTACGCGCGTATGAGTGTGAGGGGGTCCGAATCCTTTCTACGGTTGCCATGGGCCTCCTTTTATAGATCAAGGAGTCACCACAGTGGCAAATCAGTCTTTACGTACTAATTAGATAGCAAACAGTGCTATCATACCTAACTCTGCAGGCTGACCGAGCGAATTAACTGCGCCGCTCAGTGTCACATCACAGCTCGCCCGGCAAGCCCTATCGTGTTGTTTTGCCAACTTCTTGACTGCTTGCTTGACACGTCTCAGGATGGGTGTCTCTTGGAGCTATTTTCTGTAGGAAGTGGCGGCCATGTGGCAGGAGGCAGCCACTTAGTCACTTAGGAGCTTGCCACCACACTGATCAATGATGCGCGTCGTTGTGTGGTGGCGTGGTGGAGTAGTTTGCCTCCGTGAGTCCCGGCAGGCCTGCCAAGGCGATCTTGGAGGATCGCTTCCGGGGTAACCCCATGCTCGCCAGGCCCGCCTACCCGGGAACGGAGGTTCTTCTCGTAGTGGTATCTTGTCTCTCTGGCTAGTCTTCGTCTTCTTGATCTGCACTTTGGTCCTTCAAAAAAGTGATCCCTTGTGATTGTGATCTGATCTTGGTGTTGCAATCTTGTTCTTGGGCCTACACACAGTCTGGGCAACATACCCAGGGTTTGTTGCACCGACAAAGGAGACCTATAAACCGGCTCAGGGCTGCAATACGACCCGCTAAGCACTAAACATCATTGATACATGCCAGCTTAGACAGAGAGGTGATGGCCTCAATCTTCTCCGGGTTAGCTTCGATACCCCTTTCTGAAACCAGAAAACCTAGTGATTTTCTTGCAGGTACCCAAAAATGCACTTGGCCGGGTTAACAGTCATCTTGTAAACCCGAAGGTTATCAAAAGTTCACTTCAAATTATCAAGCAAAGTCTCCTTCTTCCTTGACGTAACCATAATGTCGTCAACGTAAGCATGAACATTGCGTCCAATCTGCCCATGAAAGCAATTCTGAACACACCGTGGGTAAGTTTCCTGAGCAGTCTTAAGCCCAAAAGTCATAGATACATAACGGAAAGCTCCAAAGGGTGTGATGAAGGTTGTCTTCTCCTTATCCTCAACTGCCATCTTGATCTCATGATAACCAGAATAAGCATCGAAAAAACATAGGCTCTCACAACCCGCCCTGGCATCAAGATTTGGTCAATACGAGGGAGAGCAAACGGATCAGTTGGACAGGCCATGTTAAGATCTATGTAATCAACACACATATGCCAAGTGCCATTCTTCTTGAGCACAAGCACATGATTAGACAACCACTGAGGGTGAAAATTTCAACTATGAACCCAGCGGCTAAGAGCCGGGCCATTTCTTCTCCAATGGCCTTGCATCTCTCCTCATTTAAACAACGGAGGAACTATTGGTCAGATTTCATCTTAGGATCGACATTAAGGTGGTGCTCAATGAATTATATCAGTACACCTGGCATGTAAGAAGGTTTCCGTTAAAAGATATCCTGATTCTCATGGATGAAAATTGATGAGCACACTTTCCTATTTGGGATCCATCCCAGTCCCAATGGTGAACTGCTGAGAAGAATAACCAGGGACAAAATCTACTTGTTGTGTGTCCTTTTCCGGCTTAAATTTGAGAAGAGGGTCCTTCTCAATAGTGGGTTTCTTCAGAGGGGTCATATCAGCCGGATCAACATTATCTTTATAAAACTTGAGCTCATCAGTAGCACAAGCCGCCTCTGCATAAGCAGCATCTCCTTCTTCACATTCCCTCGCTATCTTGCGATTTTCTGTGAACTATGATCACCCTTGTGGCCCAGGGATCTTAAGCTACAAATATATATAACATGGGCTAGCCATGAATTTAGCGTAAGCCGACCGTCCGAACAGTGCATGATAAGGACTCTTGATCTCGACAACCTCAAACCAAAGTGTCTCTGCTGTGTAATTATACTCATCACCAAAGGCCACTTCCAGACAAATCTTTCTGACAGGGTAAGCCGACTTGACAGGCACAACTCCGTGAAACACCATGGAAGACGGCTTAATATCCATCCCTATCGCATTCATCCGTCGAAAAGTGTGAAAGCACAAGTGCTCCCTGGGTAATTTTGGTAATTAATGTCAACATATCTCTTGTTGGACTAATGTTTTCACCTAGTATATTTCATATAAGTTCAACAATGGAGTGGCCTGGACAAAAAGATGTGGAACCCCTTCAAGATGATAAGGACAAAGGATTGGCTCAAGCTCAAAGCTCAGGACTCTACATTTTTTCTTTTTAGTGATCCAAGATCACATTGAGTCCATAGCAAAGCCAATACTATTAAGAGGGGATGAGGTGTTCCTTAATGGCTTGCTTGCTCAAAGTGCTTAGTGATATGCTCCAAAGCCCTCAACAACTTTCTCACATCCACATTTGTCCCAAACCAAAAGTCAAACTCGGCCCCACCGATTTGATCTATCCGGCGCCACCCAGTTCTCTTGACATAGCCAGTGCCAGAAACCCTAATCAATTCGGTCTCACCGATAGGGATCTCGGTCTCACCGAGATGGGATTGCAAGCTCTCTATTGCCTATCGAAATAATCTCGGTCTCACCGAGATATGCGATCGGTCCCAACGAGCTCGCAATGCAAACTCTCTGTCTCCTTTACGTAACGTTTCGGTTCAACCGAGATGAGAGAATCGGTCCCATCGAGTTTGCCTGACCAACTCTCTGGTTAGTATATTACCAAAATCGGTCCCACCGAGTTTGTGTAATCGGTCTCACCAAGATTACGTTATGCTCTAACCCTAATGACATCGGTCCCACCGAGTTGACATGTCGGTCCCACCGAAAATCCTAAGTCTGACCGAGTTCTCTGAATCGGTCCCACCGAGTTTGGTAAATTATGTGTAACGGTTAGATTTTGTGTGGAGGCTATATATACCCCTCCACCAACTCTTCATTCATGGAGAGAGCCATCAGAACATGCCTACACTTCCAACATACATTTTTTGAGAGAGAACCACCTACACTTGTGTTGAGGTCAAGATATTCCATTCCAACCACATAAATCTTGATCTCTAGCCTTCCCCAAGTTGCTTTCCACTCAAATCATCTTTCTACCAAATACAATCCTATGAGAGAGAGTTGAGTGTTGGGGAGACTATCATTTGAAGCACAAGAGCCAGGAGTTCATCATCAACACACCATCTATTACCTCTTGGAGAGTGGTGTCTCCTAGATTGGTTAGGTGTCACTTGGGAGCCTCCGTCAAGATTGTGGAGTTGAACCAAGGAGTTTGTACAGGCAAGGAGTCGCCTACTTCGTGAAGATCTACCCGAGTGAGGCAAGTCCTTTGTGGGCGACGACCATGGTGGGATAGACAAGGTTGCTTCGTCGTGGACCCTTCGTGGGTGGAGCCCTCCGTGGACTCGCGCAACCGTTACCCTTCGTAGGTTGAAATCTCCATCAACGTGGATGTACGATAGCACCACCTATCGGAACCACGGATAAAAAATCTCCGTGTCTCCAAATTGCGTTTGCACACTCCAATCCCATCCCTTTACATTCTTGCAACTTGCATTCTTTACTTTCCGCTGCTCATATAGTCTTATCATGTGTTGGTGGGAACGACACCTATGGGATCACAAGAATCCCTACTACGGTTGCGGGGCGCGGGGTCGTGAGAAGAGCGGATCAAACAGATAGCACACGGTTTCTTTATCCAGGTTCGGGCTGCGAGGATGCGTAAAACCCAACTCCTGCTTTGGTGGATTGTTTATTTGTGTTCTTGAACTAGCAATGGGGCGTGGGGAGCTCCAAAAAGCCGAATCGTCCTCCTGGTCGCCTTGGGCCTCCTTTTATAGGGAAAGGGGTTGCCACAGTGGCACACAGGAGGTGGAAAGGGTATGGTGATGCAAGGTTATCCCTCGCATTACATGTCAAGGCACATTTAATGCGTCTTGCTTAGGTGTCCTTGCTTTATCGGGGATGGGGGAGAGCCCTGTCTCGTCCGTCGCCGCTCCCTCTTGCGTCGACACGCGCCCTGGCCAGCGGTGCCCACGGTGCCATGTAGGCAGGCAGGCAGCTGAGGTGGCGCAGTGGTGGGTCTCCACGAAGATCCGCATTCCGCCATGCAGGTGCCTGCTCAGCTGGTTGGGTCGGCAGCTGCATGCAAATGGCGGTGGAGGTCTGATTGGCGTGGGCCTGATGGTGGCCCTACGGGTGGTCTTGGCAAGGGCCTTGCCGGGGCCCCGGCAAGGGTCTTGCCGCGGCGCCTGCTGTCATCCCTAGCAAGGCTCTTGCCGGGGGCCTTGTGGTCCTCCTTGGCTGGGATCCCGCCAAGGATCATCATCTTCTAAAGTGTGTATCTGATCTTGAATGTCTTCACAAAGATCTGCATGCCACCACGGGGATGTCTCCCGAATCCTTGCCCCATGGGGGTAGTGGACTCAAGGGTGACTCGCTCCGTAGGTGTGGGGCGAGCTGCCACGGCAAGGGTCTTGCTGGGTTTGCTAAAACCGCCTCCCGGCAAGGATCTTGCCGGGGGAGTCCGCTTCGTCCCCTTTGCTCTTTGTGGTCTTGGTCTTGGCGTCGTTCTGCTCCTCCCGAGCTTTGGTCTTACCTTGGCTCACCTCCCTCGCCTTGCTCAGTGTGGTGGCGCCTGTGGCTCAGACTGCCCATGCACAGTTATAGGGGTACAAAAAGTGTACCCCTCCTTTTGTACACCGACATCATGCTTGCTTGATATGTATTGTGAATGTGTGAACTTGTGCTAAAACTCCACTTCAACTTAAAGAATTTAAAAACTGCAACTTTTATTGTTAAGAGTCTATTCACCCCCCTCTAGACACCTCTTCTCGATCCTTTCAATTCATATCAGAGCTTTGGTCTCCATTGCTTTGGTTTAAACACCTTTGGAGGAAGATGGATGTGTCTACATTGGGGAGTCTTAGACATAGAGTGCCTATTCTTGATGGAGAGTTCTTTCATGAGTGGAAAAATGAGATGCTTCAGATTTTCAATGAATATCATTTTAACAAGTACATTACTAGCCCTTGTGCAGCTCATATTGACCCTTTGCATCCCACACCTGATGAGGATCTTGACATGATCTGCAATCTTAGAACTATCAATCTTATCATTAGAGGATTGCCCAAAAATTTGATTGCTAGTTTACCTACTCTTGATTGTGTCCATACTATATGGAAATTTCCTGAGGAAATATTTCCAAACTATTCCTTGCAAAACTTAGACGAAATTCTCCATAAGTCTATTGCCTTGAGTAAGATGAGTACTAGTGATCCTAAGTTTGATGATTGTCTATTTGAGCTTTGTGATCTCATGAGTGCCAAAGGAGATGTTGGAATTATTAGCAATATCATTTCCGAAGCTATTACAATTCATAAAGATGACCATTGTGATGATCATTTATCTAATGAATTACCTTCTCTAGGAGTTGATCAATCACAAGACAATGTTGAACATGGATATTATGATGAGGATGATGATAGTGACTATGATCTTGATGATGCAATGAGACACTTTGGTCTTATGGTAAATCTTCGTGACTACATGGTCGGAGGAAAGGAATGGGTCCTTGATAGTGGATGTACCAATCATATGACCGGAGACAACGATATGTTTCGTGAGCTTGCTGAAAACGACGACCCTCGAAAGTATGTCACTTTTGGTGATAACTCAAAGGGTAAGGTGGTTGGCCTTGGTAAGGTGGCCATCTCACATGATAGCTCTATATAAAATTTCATGCTCGTTGAATTTCTTGGGTACAACTTACTTTCAGTATCTAGACTTGCTGATTTCGGTTTCAATGTCTTATTTACTGAAATAGATTGCCACGTGTTTCGTAGAGATAATCATAAAATGGTCTTTACCGGTATACGTAGAGGTGATCTTTACATTCTTTATTTCACTAAAAAGGCTCAACCTAGAACTTGCTTAATTGCTAAATCTTCTAAAGGCTGGTTGTGGCATAGAAGGCTAGGTCATGTGGGCATGTGAAATCTCGATAAACTTATTAAAGGTGATTTTATCCTTGGAGTAAAAGATGTTATATTTGACAAGGATAGACTTCGTAGTGCTTGTCAAGCAGGAAAACAAGTTGGAGGAAGTCACCCCGTCAAGAACATCATGACCATGAGAAGACCGCTGGAGTCACTTCACAAGGATCTCTTTGGTCCTAATGCCTACAAGAGTCTCGATGGTAACTCATTTAGTCTAGTCATAGTTGATGATTTTTCAAGATTTATGTGGGTGTTCTTTCTTGATGATAAATCGAAGGTCCAAAAGATCTTCAAAAACTTCGCTAGGAAGGCCCAAAATCAACAGAACGGAGTTCAAGAACGCAAATGTGGATAACTTTCTTGATGAAGAAGGAATTTCACACGAGTTCTCGGCTACGTACACGCCTCAACAAAATGGAGTTATTGAGAGGAAGAACCGGACTCTTATTGAGATGGCAAGAACGATGCTTGATGAGTACAAGAATCCAAAGCACTTTTGGGTGGAAGCGGTTGAGACAGCTTGTCATGCAACAAATCGCTTGTATCTTCACAAGCTACTCGGCAAGACGGCATACGAGCTCCTCACCAGTAATAAACCCCAAGTTGGATACTTTCGAGTATTCGACTCAAAGTGCTACATTCTTGATAAGCATCGTCGTTCTAAATTTGCTCCTAAATCTCATGAAGGTTTCCTACTTAGTTATGGCTCAAACGCTCACACTTACCGTGTCTACAACAATTTCACCCGAATGGTTGAAGAGATGGTAGATGTGAAGTTTGATGAATCTAATGGCTCACAAGTAGAGGAATTGCCAATTGATGTAGGAGATAAAGACCCTTCAGAAGCAATCCAAGACTTGTCTAACGGCAAGATTCGTCCAACGGAGGTGAAGGAGAGTACCTCGTATGTCCAAGTGGAAGCTTCTACCTCACTACAAGGTGAACCAAGAGTTGACATGGGAGCATCCACGAGCGGGACACACCAAGACGAAGAAAACAAGGACAAACCTCATCAACCTCCTTCTCCACCATGACAAGAGAACAACAATGTGAACAATGAAGAAGGCCAAGAAGAAGAACAAGATGAAGAAGATGTTCCACCCCGAACAAAGCAAAAGCTCCCACGAGTTCGCGCAAGAGTCGCCAAGGACCATCCCTTCTAGCAGACCTACAATGATATCCAAATCGGGAGAATCACTCGCTCTAAAACTCGTTTGGCTAACTTTTGTGAACATTATTCATTCATCTCTAGCATTGAACCTATGAAGGTTGAAGAAGCATTGGAAGATCCGGATTGGATAAATGCCATGCATGAAGAGCTACACAGCTTTGAGAGAAATAAAAGTATGGACATTGGTTGAAAAGCCCGACAACAACCACAACATCATCAGTACCAAATGGGTGTTTCGCAACAAGCAAGATGAAGATGGTCAAGTCTTCCGCAGCAAAGCTCGTCTAGTCCCCCAAGGCTACACTCAAGTCGAAGGTATGGACTATGGTGAGACATATGCCCCCGTTGCTAGAATGGAGTGCATTCTCATCTTACTTGCTTATGTTAATCACCATGATATCACCTAGTACCAAATGGACATTAAAAGTGCTTTTCTAAATGGTGAAATTGAGGAGGAAGTTTATGTTAAGCAACCTCCCGACTTTGTCAATCCTAAGAAACCTAATCATGTTTACAAACTTCACAAAGCTCTTTATGGTCTTAAACAAGCTCCTAGAGCGTGGTATAAATGCTTGACCAAGTTCCTCATTGAAAAGGCTTTGAAATTGGAAAAATATATTCTACTATTTTTACTAAAAGGGTTAATGGAGAATTATTTGTGTGCCAAATTTATGTTGATGATATGATATTTGGTTCGACTAACCCTCATTTTAGTGAGAAGTTTGGAAAACTAATGTCGGAGAAGTTTGAGATGTCGATGATGAGTGAACTCAAGTTCTTTCTCGATTTGCAAATCAAGCAAACTAAGGAAGGCACCTTTGTTTCTCAAACAAAGTACACCAAGGACTTATTCAAGAAGTTCAATATGCAAGTATGCAAAGGTATGAGTACACCCATGCCTACTAGTGGACATCTTGATTTGACCAAAGATGGTGAACCGGTTGATCAAAAGGTTTATCGCTCTATGATTGGTTCATTGTTATATCTATGTGCCTCTTGTCCCGATATTATGCTAAGTGTGTGCATGTGTGCATGATATCAAGCGGCCCCTAAAGAATGTCATCTTAAGGCTGTGAAAAGGATAGTGAGATACTTAATACATACACCAAATTTTGGCATTTGGTATCCTAAGAGGTCTTCCTTCGATCTTGTTGGCCACTCCGGTTCGGACTATGCCGGAGACAAGGTTGATAGAAAGTCCACTTCGGGTACTTGTCAATTTCTTGAAAGATCTCTTGTGTCTTGGTCCTCCAAGAAACAAAACTCGGTGTCCTTATCCACCGCCGAAGCAGAATACATTGCTGCTGGTTCATGTTGTGCTCAATTACTTTGGATGACCCAATCTCTTAAAGATTATGGGATATATGTGAAACACGTTCCATTGCTTTGTGACAATAAGAGTGCTATTAATATTTCTCACAATCCCATGCAACATTCTCGAACTAAGCATATTAAAGTTCGTCATCATTTCATTCGAGATCATGTTGCTAAAGGGGGCATTGATCTTAAGCATATTCGTACCGATAAGCAATTGGCGGATATATTCACCAAACTGCTTGATGAGAAAGTCTTTTGCCGTTTGGGAGGTGAATTGAACATCATTGATGCCTCAAACATGGAGTAGGGACTCCATTTGGATACATGCAAGGCATGAATCGATGACCAATCCTTGCTATTTCTTTCATGATGCTACTTATATGTCTTGGATATATTGGCACCCTTGCATGTTATCTAAACCTTGTAGGTACTTGGATGAATCTAAATCTATGATATTGCAACTCTCTCACGTCTTGAGAAATCTCTACATCACCAAGTCTCTACACAATGGTGGTTGAAAACAAGGAAGCACAAAACCCTTCAACATATCCTTTGACAAATTATATGTATAAAATTTCATGATTGTCATTTTGGATACACAAGTGCTCTTCCTTGCAAAACTAACCCATGTAGGTAGATGAACTCAAACTACAAGTGGTGCTCCCAACTCTTGATGAACTACATCAACCTTCAGCAACCCACACAAGCTCAACTACATGATCAAGATAAACACCACCACCCCAGGTATGTTATTCCATCTTTGAGAAGCTTTACTCCATGTCATGGGTCAAAGCAGCTCAACAAGATTTGAATACACCAAATGCTTAAACTAAAAATGGTAACCCCATTTTGCGCTTAAACGATGAGTATGACTTATGATCAAGTCCTCTCACTTGACTCCTTAGTCAATATACTCTAACATAGGTGACTTTGTCACCGCCCAATTCCAGATGAAGTTCTCTAGTGTTTCTTTGAGTTTTTGCATTTTGTCCTTTGCATATTTATTCCCTCTTCTTTATCAAAAAAAACTTCATCTAGATTCTCTTTTTTTATGTTATGCATTCCCTGCATCCAATTCATTGCAAATCCTTAAGTAAATTCCTTGCAAATCCTTGTGAGATCTTACTTGACTAGTGAGCTGAGGCGACAAGTGTTTTCCTTGTGATGAACTCGGTCACACCGGTTTGTTGTTTTCGGTCAAACCAAACCCTTTCTGGTGCAACCGAAGCACACAACTCGGTGCCACCATTTTCAGGAAAGACAACTTGCCACTTGTTCCTGTATTCTTTTTGCTCCAGCTCCACTCAATGATTCTTGTCCTCTACCATCATCACATTCTACTTGTTGCTTTGCTTTGTGACTCAAGGACCAAACCCATTTGCAACAAACATCCAGAAGATCCCTTCTTGGAAATTGATGCCAAAGGGGGAGAGAGAGATCACATCAAAACTTGATCTTTTCTATAGGGGGAGAGAGAATACTAAGGGGGAGAGAGTTCTTCAATGAGAAAGAAGTATCACATCAAAGACTCCCAGATGCTTGGTGTTCAAGAGGAGAGAAGTCACATGTCTTTAAGAGGGGAAAGACATGTTCATATTTGATTGATTGCATTTGCTATTTTTTCTCTTCTTTGCTCTGATTTTCTGTTCCCTATCTTCTCCCAGTATCCCATGCATGGCTCAGGGGGAGCAAGACATCTAAGGGAAGGAAATCCTTGAATTCATTGCATATCTTTACCCTTGGGGACATGTCTATATCCAATAGAGTACTTAGTACTCACTCTCTACATGTCATCCCAATCTTGGTACTCTCGTGGTTTCTTTGTTTGCTCTGGCTAGTAGATGCATCTGTGTTATCTAACCTTGTTTACTCAGGTTCACTCCTTCCTAAGCCAACTCAAGATCACAAGGTAAGTATATGCATCACAGTGATGTGCATGAAGATTTCTTGCTGATGTACATACTGTTTGCAAGAAGGACTCATGAGCATGAAGGTACATTTCCTATATTCACATCATTTGCTCTGGCACATAGAGCCAAGATACATGTAACACATTGCTTACTTTGTCATGCGTATGCATTCACATGCTCCTATATTCCATATTTATATGATTGCATACATGTAGGGGAGCCCATGCATGTTACATGTCTTTCCAAAGCTTTACTTATTATTCTCTGTATCTTTATCTAAAGCTTTGATGTCTGTTGTAATCAATTACCAAAAAGGGGGAGATTGAAAGCACAAATGCTCCCCTAGGGATTTTGGTAATTAATATCAACATATCTCTTGTTGGACTAATGTTTTCACCTAGTATATTTTAGATAAGTTCAACAATGGAGTGGCGTGGACAAGAAGATGTGGAACCCCTTCAAGATGATAAGGACAAAGGATTGGCTCAAGCTCGAAGCTTAGGACTCTACATTTTTTTCTTTTTAGTGATCCAAGATCACATTGAGTCCATAGGAAAGCCAATACTATTAAGAGGGGATGGGGTGTTGCTTAATGGCTTGCTTGCTCAAAGTGCTTAGTGATATGCTCCAAAGCCCTCAACCACTTTCTCACATCCACATTTGTCCCAAACCAAAAGTTAAACTCGGCCCCAACAATTTGATCTATCCGGTGCCACCGAGTTCTCTTGACATAGCCACTACCAGAAACCCTAATCAATTCGGTCTCACCGATAGGGATCTCGGTCTCACCGAGATGGGATTGGAAACTCTTTGTTGCCTATTGCAATAATATCAGTCTCACTGAGATATGCGATTGGTCCCACCGAGTTCGCAATGAAAACTCTATGTCTCCTTTTCGTAATGTTTTGGTCCAACCGAGATGAGCGAATCGGTCCCACTGAGTTTTCCTAATCAACTCTCTAGTTATTCTATTACCAAAATTGGTCCCACCGAGTTTGCGTAATCGGTCTCACCGAGATTATGTTATGCCCTAACCCTAGTGACATCGGTCACACCGAGTTGACATGTCCGTCCCATCGAAAATCCTAATGGTCACATAATGAACCAAATCGGTCGGACCGAGTTCTCTAAATCGATCCCACCAAGTTTGGTAAATTTTGTGTAACGTTAGATTTTGTGTGGAGGCTATATATACCCCTCCACCAACTCTTCATTCGTGGAGAGAGCCATCAGTACATGCCTACACTTCCAACATACATTTTCTGAGAGAGAACCACCTACACTTGTGTTGAGGTCAAGATATTCCATTCCAACCACATAAATATTGATCTTTAGCCTTCCCCAAGTTGCTTTCCACTCAAATCATCTTTCTACCAAATCCAATCCTATGAGAGAGAGTTGAGTGTTGGGGAGACTATCATTTGAAGAACAAGAGCAAGGAGTTCATCATCAACACACCATCTATTACCTCTTGGAGAGTGGTGTCTCGTAGATTAGTTAGGTGTCACTTGGGAGCCTCCGTCAAGATTGTGGAGTTGAACCAAGGAGTTTGTACGGGCAAGGATATCTCCTACTTCATGAAGATCTACCCGAGTGAGGCAAGTCCTTCGTGGGCGACGTCCATGGTGGGATAGACAAGGTTGCTTCTTCGTGGACCCTTCATGGGTGGAGCCCTCTGTGGACTCACGCAACCATTACCCTTCGTGGGTTGAAGTCTCCATCAACGTGGATGTACGATAGCACCACCTATCGGAACCACGGATAAAAAATCTCCGTGTCTCCAAATTGCGTTTGCACACTCCAATCCCATCCCTTTACATTCTTGCAACTTGCATGCTTTACTTTCCGCTGCTCATATACTCTTATCATGCTTGCTTGATATGTATTGTGAATGTGTGAACTTGTGCTAAAACTCCACTTCAACTTAAAGAATTTAAAAACTGCAACTTTTATTGTTTAGAGTCTATTCACCCCCATCTAGACACCTCTTCTCGATCCTTTCAAAGTGTCATAGTACAATATGTTGATGTTGCTTCCGCCATCCATAAGTACCTTTGTGAACTTATAACCGCCCACTTGAGGGGCTACCACCAGGGCCGGATGACCCGAATCTTCAACCCGGGGTGGGTGGTCCACCCGACTCCATGTGATCATATGCTCAGACCACATTGATGCTAACTCGGTGGACAAACTTAACCCACCGAGTCCCATCCTTGCCTCAAGCCCCATTAAAGCGACTAAAGAAACTCCTCCTGAGAAGAACAATGATGACTTGCCATTATTGGGGTGAGCCAGAAAGCGCCAGAAACCTCCAACGTTCTAACTAAGCACACGGCCAAGGATGAGACGCCCTTGCTTGAAAAGGGCAAATCAAAACTCGAGTTGCCAAATTATGAGGACTTTAGTGCTGAGCAATTGCATGCTGGCAACTTAAGCCGCCTGGCTACAAGCCGGGATATGGAGGCTAGCTTGGTCAGCATGATGAAGAAGAAATACGAGGTATACTCCCTTTGTAGAGGATCAAAGTGTAGTCCCCAGGTCTTGATCGTAGGAAAGCTTTATTATGATTAAAATTTTAAGTAGCAATGCTTAAAGCGTGAAATGTAGCCCTCCAAGGGACAGGTTATCAAACTGATGATAAGCCGGGTCTTCAATGAGAACTCTAAAGATAAAAATCCTTGACATAACCCCCAAGGACCAACTCATCCGCATGAGATGAACCAGATCTTTAGATTAAATAGACTTGAAAGTTTTCATCAAGTAGCCCCCAAGCGCTGGCTCATCTTTGTGAGATGGGCCGCGTCTTCTGCAATACATGTTGATGAAAAAAGTGGCATACATTAGCCCCCAAGTGCAAAGTAGATTGCTTGCAAATGCTTGGGACTTGAATGAATTTATATTGCATGAGATAGCCCCCAAGTACCGGGTTAACTACTGTTGCTGGTTAAACAACGAATCTCATGACCAAATTCTTCTTTATTTTGCAGGAAGCATTATCTTTGGCCGACTCAAACTTTGTCGGCTTGAAGAAAGATTTTGAGTTGGAACAAGCCGGACTATTCAAAGCTGAATCAAGCTTGCAATCTTCATTGAAAGAACTAGAAAAAATCAAGGTGGACTTTGAAGCACAAATATCCGCCTTTGAGACTGAAAAGGCTGCTCTATTAAAACAAGATCAAAATGCTGAAGACCAGCTGAAGCCAGTGGCTGAAGAGTTAACTGGCTTAAAAAGGCATATTTCTCAAATGACCGAAGCCATCTTCGGTAAGTAAAACTGTGAATCAATTAAAATGACCTGTGGCAACTTGATCATTTAAGTGTAACTCGTCTATCGACCCTTCTGTTGAATATATTGCAGGTGCCAAGAGCTCAAACCTTGGGGAGAACATGTTGATGAAGCTTAAAGCTATATATTCCTTAGTGGAAAAAATATACGCTGGAGGTTGATAATCCCCAAGTGCAAGGAATCATCATAGCAATTTCTAAAGATGGAAGTGATAAGTATGGAGTGTCGAACCCAGAAGGAGCTAAAGGTAAGATCAATATTCTCTCAAGTCCTATCTGCCACAGATACAACTCTACATACACCGAGCGTTTGCTTTCATCTAGAAACGAGATATAAAACTACGTTCTGAGTATGAGGAGGATATATTACTATATATTACTATATATTATAAATAGCGAGTGTGGAATAATGATGGATTGGTGTGCGGAATTATCCTAGGCAATTGTTAACAAGATCGGTCATCATTATTGCAATTTTATATGAGGGAGAGGCATAAGCTAAAATACTTTCTCCACTTGGATCATATGCAGTTATGATTGGAACTCTAGCAAGCATCCGCAACTACTAAAGATCATTGAGGTAAAACCCAACCATAGCATTAAAGTATCCCGTCCCCTTTATCCCATACACAACAACCCCCTTACTCGGGTTTAAGCTTCTATAGCTCTAGCATCCCATTATAAGCAAATCATGAATGTATTGCAACACCCTACAGCGGGAATCCTTCATGTGTGCGCGGCACAGAAGGCACCATAGGTCAGCACCAAAATAAGACATACAACTCAAACCAATCTAAATCATCAATCAACCCAAAAGACAAAATAAATCTACTCAAAACATCATAGGGTGGCAGCACATCATTGGAGCATAATATGTGGCATAAAGCACCATGTTCAAGTAGGGGATTACAACGGGGTGCTGGAGAGTGGACCACTTAAAAGAGATGTGGAAGGTGATGAAGATTATCACCGCTACGATGTTTCCCCCAATGGCACTCCGGTGCCAATGAGAGAGGGGGAGAGAGTCTTCCCCTTGTGCTTCCTCCTCCATGGCCTCCCCCCTAGATGGGGAGAGGCTCTCCCTCTGGTCCTTGGCCTCCATGGTGATGATGGACCCCTTTGGCTTCCTCCTCCATGGCCTCCGGTGATGATGTCCCCCTCTAGCAGGGTGTTGGAGAGGGCCTAGATTGATTTTTCGTGGCTATAGGGGCTTGCGGAGGCGTAACTTCCGATCTACGGTTCTTTTTGAAAGTTCGGGTATTTATAAGAATTTTTGGCGTAGGTCTCACGTCAAGGGGGTGACCTAAGTGGTAGGGTGCGCCTAGAGGGCTTGTGGCTTCCTCTTCCACCTCCTGGCGCAGCTCTTCTGCTTCGGGGGTCTCTTTTGGTCCATAAAATCACCGTAAATTTTCAGCCCATTCCGAGAACTTTTATTTTTGCACAGAAAATGACACCACGGTAGTTCTGCTGAAAACATCGGCAATGCGGGTTAGTTCTAATCAAATCATACCACCATATAAAATTATTGTATACATGGCATGAGTACTTCATAAATTATAGATACGTTGGAGATGTATCAGCATCCCCATGCTTAATTCCTGCTCGTTCTCGATTAGGTAAATGATAAAAGAAATAATTTATGAAGTGTGAATGCTAGCATATTGCATAAGTTTGACCAATGATAGTTCCAAACAATTTTTTAGCTTCATTATATATCATAAATAGTAGCTCGTGTCATAAAACTTCTCGTGATCAACTAACAAGCCATTCACATGTTAAAGTATAGACCATAAAGTTTCTTGAAAACTAACAAACTATGCTTTCAGTCACCAAACAATTGCAATTCATCTTATTTTCAGGAAGGGTCTATGTAAGAGCTTTCATTTAGCAAATTCCACATACTCAACTATCATATAGTCTTCCATGATTGCTAACACTCAAAGCATATTTTTAGAACAAATAGCATCCGTCGAGCACAGAGAAGGATGGGGGCTTGATGTTTCGCCTCCCAACTTATTTATCATATAGATAATTGTCAACAATAATAATTCATGATCAAATATATTTGAATGGCACTATATGCTTGGATCTTTCCCCACCACATGATGCTTGCCAACTAAAGTATAACTGAGGTTGGACTAAGGAGTACTATTCACTCTTGCATAAAAGTAAATACATGAAAGTAAAAGATAATTCCTTCGCAGAGGGAGCAGAGGTTGTCATGCACTTTTTATTTTAGGATGTGCAAACCCTTAATGCAAAGGAATGACACGTTGTATTGCCCTTTGTGATAGAAACCTTTATTATGCAGTCCGTCGCTTTTGTTTATTTATGATCACAAGTTCGTACAACGCTTATTTTCCCTTACAATAAAAGATCATACGTATTTAGGAGCAATTTTATTGCTTTGTGCACCAATGACAACTTACTTGAAGGATCTTATTCAGTCCATAGGTAGATATGGTGGACACTCATGGCAAGAAACGGGGTTTAAGGGTTTTGGATGCACAAGTAGTATCTCTACTTAGTACAAATTTTTGGCTAGCAAAAGATCCTAAGCAAGCACCACATGCTGGAGGATCCATAACAAGATAACTTCTATACAAATATACCCAAACATAACTCATTACATTGTCTTCCTTGTCCAACTTCAACTAATTTGCTCAAGTTCAAAATTAATTAATGGGGCTCACAATCATAGAATACGTCCAAGATAGTATATTTATATGTGAAATATCTCTTCCTTCAATATTCTTTCATGAATTGTTGAAGTGACCAATGCGGTGTTTGCTAACTGTCAATAAATTTCACCACATATACTTCTCATATGTGAAGTCATTACTCCCCATGTGATAAGCATATAAAACATATATAATTTCAGATCTATGATATCCAATTCATTCAACAATTTACTCATAGGATATAAGTGAAGAACGAGAGTAAATGACAAAATTACTCCAAAAAGATACAAGTGAAGATCAAGGCATAATAAATTAGTTAAATAGCCATGTGAGGACTCTCCCTCATTCAAGATTTCAGATCCAATGATTTTCTTCAAACAACTAGTAAAATGAAAATACGCTCCAAGCAAAACACATATCACGTGACGAATAAAAATATAGCTCCAAGTAAGGTATACCGATAGTGTTGAAGGCGAAAGAGGGGATGCCTTCCTGGGCATCCCCAAGCTTAGTTGCTAGGGTATTCCTTGAATATTACCTTGGGGTGCCTTGGGCATCCCCTAGTTTAGGGTCTTGCCATGCCTTATTCTTCTCATATCGACATATCACTCAATACTTGAAAACTTCAATCACACAAAACTTAACGGAACTTCGTGAGATGGGTTAGTATGATAAAGACAAATCATTCACTTTGGTACTGTCAAGATAAGATTCATAATTTTTCTCACACAATTCCTACTGTACCATATCATTTCTACAATTTATGTTGAGCAATATAAGCCATAGAAACTAGAAAACAAGCAAACTATGCATTGAAAATAGAATATGTCATAGAGCAGTAAGTAATGATCTGAACAATAACCGTACTTATGTTACTCCAAAATTTCTGAACAATTAGGACAACATAGGCAATTTGTATATCAATCTTGTGTGAAAAATTCAGATCAAAAGCATGCTTCTGTGATTTTTTCAAATTATGCAAATGAGCGCAAAAGTTTATATTTTTCAGGAAGCTCAAATCAACTACCACCATAGATCATCCCAAAGGTCTTACTTGGAACTTTACTGAAACAAAAGCTATAAAACATGATTACTACAGTAGCATAATCGTGACAACACACAAAAACAGTAGGGGTAAATATTGGGTTGTCTCCCAACAAGCGCTTTTCTTTAATGCATTTTTAGCTAGGCATGATATTTTAATGATACTCTTCCAAGCACAATTCCGATGATAATTTTATTCATACTCTAAAATATATAAGTTAAGTTCATAGAGCATTCTATAATTAATATAGATTGACCAATATCCAAGATCAAAATATATGAGTGAAGCACACGAAGAATTCTATAAAGCCATACTCAAAAGATTTAAGTGAAGCACAAAGAGCATTTTATAAAGCCATACTCAAAAGATTTAAGTGAAGCACATGAAGCATCCTATAAATCAATTAAGGACTATCTCATACTATCATGGTGCATAAAGGAAAGGAAAAAAACACAAAAGACGCATATCATGTGAACAAAACAAAAATTGAGATATACTGATAATTGTTGAAGAAGAAAGATGGGATGCCAACCGGGGCATCCCTAAGCTTAGATGCTTGAGTCTCCTTGAAATATTTACTTGGGGTGCCTTGGGCATCTCCAAGTTTGAACCATTGTCTCTGTGTATTGTTCTTATATCGATACCTCAAAACTTAACAGAAAACCTTGTGAGATCCACACAAAACTTAACAAAAACCCTTGAAATCACTACTTTTAGCTACTGCTGTAAACTCATTCCAATTTCATATTAGCATTATATCTACTATATTCCAACTTCACCATGGTTCATACCCCCGATACAACCCATAGATTCATCAAAATAAGCAAACAACACATAGAAAGCAGAATCTGTCAAAAACATGACAGTCTAATCATCCTAAAATTATACAGAAGTACCGTGTAAATACTTCAGAAACTTTTGATGTTCCAGGAAAAAATGTAAACACGCACTACAGCCACAGTTTCTGTTTTTGCACCGCACATAGCAAACAAGCAATCTAATCATCCTAAAGCCAAATCTTGGCACATTATTTTTGTAATACAATGGATATATAAAAGGGGATAATTATTTTTGATAAACTTCCATTAAAAATTGTACATTGTTTCCATGAAAATGAACACAAGTGTTCAAGGCCGACCCTCACTTCTCCAATGCATAACCTTCCAATCACTTCTCTTTTTGATAAAAGTTTTTAGGCATAAGAGGCAAGTAACTTTTTTGATTTTGCATTCTTTATTTATTTTTGTTTCACCCACAACTTAAAGAAAACAAAAACAAAAGGGAATACAAAATCTACTTAGTGAAGAAAGCAAACAAGCACACACGAGAATATCAACCCCACGCTATTGCTCCCCGGCAACGGCGCCACAAAAGAGCTTGATTCTCTCAAGTGCAAGTAATCATCTTCGCAATTCCAAAGATGGAAGTGATAAGTATGGGATGTCTAAACCACAAGGAGCTAAAGGTAATATCAATATTCCCTCAAGTCCTATTTGCCACCGATACAACTCTACGTACACTGAGTGTTTGCTTTCATCTAGAAACGAGAAATGAAACTACGTTATGGGTATGAGGAGGATAGCTTTGTATGATATCAGAAAACTAAAGATGCTTTTAACATAAAGTTAGAATATATTACTATATATTATAAATAGCAAGTGTGGAATAATGATAGATTAGTGTGCGGAATTATCCTAGGCAATTGTTAACAAGATCGGTAATCATTATTGCAACTTTATATGAGGGAGAGGCATAAGCTAACAGACTTTATCTACTTGGATCATATGCAGTTATGATTGGAACTCTAGCAAGCATCCGCAACAACTAAAGATCATTAAGGTAAAACCCAACCATAGCATTGAGATAACAAGTCCCTTTTATCCCATACGCAACAACCCCCTTACTCGGGTTTAAGCTTCTGTCACTCTAGCAACCCACTAAAGCGAATCATGAATGTATTGCAAGACCCTACAATGGGAATCCTTCACGTGTGCGCGGCACGGAAGGCACCATAGGACAGCACAAAAATAAGGCATACAACTCAAACCAATCTAAATCATCAATCAACCCAAAAGACAAAAGAAATCTACTCAAAACATAATAGGATGGCAACACATCATTGGATCATAATATGTGGCATAAAGCACCATGTTCAAGTAGGGGATTACAGTAGGGTGCGGGAGAGTGGACCGCTTAAAAGATAGACAGAAACGTTTCGCTCATGGAAATAATTGTTAAAATTCACGAGAACGTGATAAAATATGAATTATTTTTGTAGTATATCAATATACAAATTATCCAGGTTTTCCTAGTTTTTCAGAATGTTTGGAGTTCCATAAGTATTCGAACAAATCTGATTACTACATACTGTTCTGTTTTTGACAGATTCTGTTTTTCATGTGTTGTTTGCTTATTTTGATGAATCTATGGCTAGTATAAGGGGGTATGAACCATAGATAAGTTGCAATACAGTAGGTTTAACACCAATATAAATAAAGAATGAGTTCATTTCAGTACCTTAAAGTGGTGACTTGTTTTCTTATACTAACGAAGCTCATGAGATTTTCTGTTCAGTTTTGTGTTGTGAAGCTTTCAAGTTTTGGGTAAAGATTTGATGGATTATGGAATAAGGAGTGGCAAGAGCCTGAGCTTGGGGATTCCCAAGGCACCCACAGGTAAAATTCAAGGACAACCAAAATCCTAATCTTGGGGATGCCCCGGAAGGCATCTCCTCTTTCTTCTTCGTTCATTGGTAACATTACTTGAGGCTATATTTTTAGTCACCACATGTTGCTTGGAGCGTCTTGTGTGACTTGAGTCTTTGCTTTTTAGTTTAACACAATCAGCCTTGTTGTACACACCTTTTAGAGAGACACACATGAATCGTAATTTATTAGAATACTCTATGTGCTTCACTTATATCTTTTGAGCTAGATAATTTTGCTCTAGTGCTTCACTTATATCTTTTAGAGCACTGTGGTGGTTTTATTTTATAGAAATTATTGATCTCTCATAGTTCACTTATATTATTTTGAGAGTCCTTTAGAACAGCATGGTACTTTTCTTTGGCTATAAAATTAGTCCTAATATGATGAGCATCCAATATGGGTATAATAAAAACTTTCATAAAAAGTGCATTGAATATTATGAGAAGTTTGATACTTGATGATTGTTTTGTGATCTGAAGATGGTAATATTAGAGTGTTGCTAGTTGAGTAGTTGTGAATTTGAGAAATACTTGTGTTGAAGTTTGCAAGTCCCGTAGCTTGCATGTATGGTAACGTTGTGCGACAAATTTGAAACAAGAGGTGTTGTTTGATTGTCATCCTTATGAGTGGCCGTCGGGGACGAGCGATGGTCTTTTCCTACCAATCTATCCCCCTAGGAGCATGCGCGTTGTGCTTGGTTTTTGATGACTTGTAGATTTTTGCAATAAGTATGTGAGTTCTTTATGACTAATGTTGAGTCCATGGATTATACGCACTCTCACCTTACGATCATTGCTAGCCTCTTCGGTACCGTGCATTGCCCTTTCTCACCTTGAGAGTTGGTGCAAACTTCGCAGGTGCATCCAAACCCCGTGACATGATACACTCTATCACACATAAACCTCCTTATATCTTCCTCAAAACAGCTACCATACCTACCTATTATGGCATTTCCATAGCCATTCCGAGATATATTGCCATGCAACTTTCCACCGTTTCATTTATTATGACACACTTCATCATTGTCATATTGCCTTGCATGATCATTTAGTTGACATCGTATATGTGGCAAAGCCACCATGCATAATTTTTCATATATGTCACTCTTGATTCATTGCCCATCCCGGTACACTGCCGGAGGCATTCATACAGAGTCATATTTTGTTCTAGTATCGAGTTGTAATCATTGAGTTGTAAATAAATAGAAGTGTGATGATCATACTTAATACAACATTGTCCCAAATAAAAAAGAGTAAGGCCAAATAAATAAATAAAAACGGCCCAAAAAAGAAAAAAAAAAGGGACAATGCTACTATCCTTTTTTCCACACTTGTGCTTCAAAGTAGCACCATTATTTTATAATAGAGAGTCTCTTGTTTTGTCACTTTCATATACTGGTGGGAATTTTTCATTATAGAACTTGGCTTGTATATTCCAACAATGGGCTTCCTCAAATGCCCTAGGTCTTCGTGAGCAAGCAAGTTGGATGCACACCCACTTAGTTTCTTTTGATGGGCTTTCATAAATTTATAGCTCTAGTGCATCCGTTGCATGGCAATCCCTACTCCTTGCATTGACATCAGTTGATGGGCATCTCCCTAGCCCGTTGATTAGCCGCGTCAATGTGAAACTTTCTTCCTTTTTGTCTTCTCCACACAACCCCCATCATTATACTCTATTCCACCCATAGTGCTATGTCCATGGCTCACGCTCTTGTATTGCATGAAAGTTGAAAAACGTTTGAGATTACTAAAGTATCAAACAATTGCTTGGCTTGTCATCGGGGTTGTGCATGATGAGAGCATTTTTGTGTGACGAAAATGAAGCATAGCCAAACTATATGATTTTATAGGGATAAGCTTTCTTCGGCCATGTTATTTTGAGAAGACATAATTGCTTAGTTAGTATGCTTGAAGTATTATTATTTTTAAGTCAATATTAAACTTTTGTCTTGAATCTTGTGGATCTGAAAATTCATGCCACAATAAAGAGAATTACTTAGAGAAATATGTTAGGTAGCATTCCACATCAAAAATTCTGTTTTTATCATTTACCTGCTCGAGGACAAGCAGGAATTAAGCTTGGGGATGCTTGATACGTCTGCAACGTATCTATAATTTTTTATTGTTCCATGCTATTATATTATCTGTTTTGGATGTTGAATGGGCTTTATTATGCACTTTTATATTATTTTTGGGACTAACCTACTAACCAGAGGCCCAGTGCAAATTGCTGTTTTTTTTGCATATTTCAGTGTTTCGCAGAAACGGAATATCAAACAGAATCCAAACGGAATGAAACCTTTGGGAGAGTTATTTTTGGAACAAATGCAATCCAGGAGACTTGGAGTGGACGTCAAGGAAGCAAGGAGGAAGCCACGAGGAAGGGAGGCACGCCAGGGGGGTAAGCATGCCCCCACCCTCGTGGGCCCCTCATGGCTCCACCGACCTACTTCTTTTGCCTATATATACTCATATACACTAAAAACATCCGAGAGCACCACAAAACCCTATTTCCACCGCCGCAATCTTCCGTACCCGTGAGATCCCATCTTGTGGCCTTTTTCGGTGCTCCGCCGGAGGGGGAATCGATCACGGAGGGCTTCTACATCAACACCATAGCCTCTCCGATGATGTGTGAGTAGTTTACCACAGACCTTCGGGTCCATAGTTATTAGCTAGATGGCTTCTTCTCTCTCTTTGGATCTCAATACAAAGTTCTCCTCGATCTTCTTGGAGATCTATTCGATGTAATTATTTTTTGGTGTGTTTGTCGAGATCCGATGAATTGTGGGTTTATGATCAAGATTATCTATGAAAAATATTTGGTTCTTCTCTGAATTCTTATATGTATGATTTAAATATCTTTGCAAGTCTCTTCGAATTATCAGTTTGGTTTGGCCTTCTAGATTGATCTTTCTTGCAATGGGAGAAGTATTTAGATTTGGGTTCAATCTTACGGTGTCCTTTCCTAGTGATAGCAGGGGCAGCAAGGCACGTATTGTATTGTTGCCATCAAGGATAAAAAGATGGGGTTTATATCATATTGCTTGATTTTATCCCTCTACATCATGTCATCTTGCCTAATGCGCTACTCTGTTCTTATGAACTTAATACTATAGATGCATGTTGGATAGTGGTCGATTTGTGGAGTAATAGTAGTAGATGCAGAATCGTTTCGGTCTACTTGTCGCGGACGTGATGCCTATATACATGATCATGCCTAGATATTCTCATAACTATGCACTTTTCTATCAGTTGCTCGACAGTAATTTTTTCACCCACCGTAAATTATGCTATCTTGAGAGAAGCCATTAGTGAAACCTATGGCCCCCGGGTGTATCTTCCATCATATTATTTTCCTATCAATTTACTATTTCTTCCTTCTATTATTTTGCAATCTTTACTTTCCAATCTATATCATAAAAATACCAAAAATATTTATCTTATTATCTCTATTAGATCTCACTTTTGCAAGTGACCGTGAAGGGATTGACAACCCCTTGATCGCGTTGGTTGCAAGGTTCTTATTTGTTTGTGTAGGTACAAGGCAACTTTCATGTAACCTCCTACTGGATTGATACCTTGGTACTCAAAAAATGAGGGAAATACTTACGCTACTTTGCTGCATCACCATTTCCTCTTCAAGGGAAAACCAACGCATGCTCAAGAAGTAGCATAGTACAAAGGAGAATCTGTAGAGATGCTCCATTTACGTTGCTACAGAGCACCATCATCATCCTCTTCCATACTCTTTTCCTTCCCCTTTTTTGAGTTTGCCTTGTCAAGTGAAAAGGAATAAAATTTGCTCTTCAGAACTCGTTGATGCATGATACTAATGAACACTACATTGATGTAAGGCAACCTCACGATAGGAGGATGGAATAGTATGAAAAACAGGACGGTATGACATATTGCCACCTTGTAAACTAACCAGAAGGCATTTCAACTAAATAGAAACAATGCAAGATAGACTCCATATGAAAGATGCACCCAATATCACTCCGTCAAATTAAAAGGGTGGCCTGGTAAGGGTATTTCAACAAATTAGAAGCAATACATGGCTATAGGCTAGAAATCATATGCAAGATGCAAGGACTAAAGGTGTCTCATCGTAAGTGGTTGACGCAGGATACACAAGAACAGTAGTTTCATTTAAGAACATGGTTAATAGATAGATATAGTATGTACCAAAAATAGGAAGGCATGTCATATTCATAGGTATAATGTGTAAACTAAGCAGATATATGTCGGTGCAACAAACCCCGGTTGTGTTGCCTAGACTGTACACAGGCTTAAGAACAAGGTTGCAACGTCCAAGACCAGACCAAGAAGAAGAGATCAGCGGACCAAGAAGACCAAGTCAAGCTAAAGGAGCAAGGCACCACTAAGGAAAAACCTCCCTTGACGGGCAGGCGAGCCTGGCGAGGTCGAGGTTGCCCCAAAGACAAATCTCAAGGCTGTCCCGGCAGGCCTGCCGGGCATGATGAGGGCCGACTATCACGCCAAGACTCCACCGCTCCACCCCACAACAACTCAAGCCATCGATCGATGCGGTGTCGAGCCCCCAAGTGACTAAGTGGTTGTTATTTGGCACGTGGAAGCCACTTCCTAAGGAAATCACCTCCAAATGACACCTGTCAAGAGACATGTCATGCAAGCAGACGAGAAGGTGGCCAAACGGACCAGCAAGGCTTGCCGGGCTACGCTATGATGTGACACTAAGCAGCGCATTTAAGGCGCCTTGTCCTGTCTGCAGAGTTAGGTATCATAGCACTGTTTGTTATCTAATCAATACATAATGACTGATTTGCCATTGCGGTGACCCCTTGATCTATAAAAGGAGGGTTGTGGCAACCTTAGAAAAGATTCAGACCCTTGTACACTTATACACGCGTAGCCGCTCTCACCCCGAGGCAACCTTGCCGGGCTAGAGCACTCCGTCTCCACTACGGTTGCCTCATCAATCCACCAAAGCAAATGTAGGGTTTTACGCCTCACGGCGGCCCGAACCTGGGTAAAAACTTCCCGTGTGATCTCTGGTGTGCTGCTCTGTGCCCTTTGCTCTTTGTGCAATGTGCTCTTCCCCCCTGCCGAACCACAAGGGGCTGATGGCCACATAGGTGGCCGTGTTTTCCCACAACATGTTTGATGCACCAGGTAGGGGGAAGCGCTTGCGCGAACCCGAGAGTGTATGCAGTGTGTCATTTTCACCAACGTTTTCTTCATCGATGGCTTCGTCATCCATGGCGCCCAAGAAGAAGCCCGGTGCTGCAGCTCACCCGTCCACCTCGAAGGCCCCGTCGCACGCAGCAGCCAAGGCCCTGGGGGCTACGGGGACGCACGGGGATGTGGAAGCTGCAGGGACCATGGCCGACGCAGGCGTCGATGTTACCACTTCCCCTGCGGCTGAAGCGGGAGCAGGAGGCACCAGGGAAGGACAGCGCTAGGAACATCCCAGCGGCCACGCTCCACAATGTGCTGGTGGAGAGATCATTCTGTCCGCACCTCTCTGCCCCATCGAAGGACGCAGCCATAGCGATAGCACTCGCTCTGGGGTGAACCGCTACCCTCAGCCGCCCCGCTGCAGGTGCGGCTGTAGGGTATACGTGATACGTCTCCAACGTATCTATAATTTTTGGTTGTTCCATGCTATTATATTATCTGCTTTGGATGTTTAATGGGCTTTAATATGCTCTTTTATATTATTTTTGGGACTAACATATTAACCGAAGGCCCAGTGTAAATTGCTGTTTTTTTTGCCTATTTCAGTGTTTCGCAGAAAAGGAATATCAAACGGAATCCAAACGGAACGAAACCTTTGCAAGGATCTTTCTTGGAACAAACACAATCCAGGAGACTTGGAGTGGACATCAAGGAAGCAACGAGGCGGCCCCAAGGTAGGAGGGCGCGCCCCCACCCTTGTGGGCCCCTCGTAGCTCTACCGACCTACTTCTTTCGCCTATATATACTCTTATACCCTCAAAACATCCAGGGGAACCACGAAACCACTTTTCCACCACCGCAACCTTTTGTACCCGTGAGAACCCATCTTGGGGCCATTTTCGGTGATCTGCCGGAGGGGGATTCAATCACGAAGGGCTTCTACATCAACACTGTAGCCTCTCCGATGATGTGTGAGTAGTTTACCACAGACCTTCGGGTCCATAGTTATTAGCTAGATGGCTTATTCTCTCTCTTTGGATCTCAATACTAAGTTCTCCTCGATCTTCTTGGAGTTCTATTCGATGTAATACTTTCTGCGGTGTGTTTGTCGAGATCCGATGAATTGTGGGTTTATGATCCATATTATCTATGAACAATATTTGATTCTTCTCTGAATTCTTATATGCATGATTTAATATCTTTGCAAGTCTCTTCGAATTATCGGTTTAATTTGCCTACTAGATTGATCTTTCTTGCAATGGGAGAGGTGCTTAGCTTTGGGTTCAACCTTGCGGTGCTCGATCCCAGTGACAGAAAGGGAAACGACACGTATTGTATTGTTGCCATCGAGGATAAAAAGATGGGGTCTATATCATATTGCTTGAGTTTATCCCTCTACATCATGTCATCTTGCCTAATGCGTTACTCCGTCCTGACGAAATTAATACTCTAGATGCATGCTGGATAGCGGTCGATATGTGGAGTAATAGTAGTAGATGCAGAATCGTTTCAGTCTACTTGACACGGACGTGATGCCTATCACTACAAATAAACGACACATCCGTGACATTTTGGGCCGAACGAAAAACTTTTCTGTCATACATATGACACGTCTATGACGATAATTGTGACAAACCCCGGTATCATCATAGATGTGGTGGGCTCCTACTTCTATGACAAAAAATCATGACATATAATGGGCTTTTCGTCCTTGGCGGGCCGGAGACGCAGCTGCATGACATTCTTTGGGTCGTCCATGACGGAAAAAACCATGGTAGAAGCGAGGGGGAGGAAAATTTCGGGGAGTTCCAGGTTACGGTGGGAGGTCGGGGCCGAGCGATGCGCGCACTACTAGGAAAAGGGCTACTAGTGGCGCACCAGTTTTGCCTACTAATGGCGCACTACTGGTGCGCCACTAGTACCACACCACTAGTATATTTTAGTAATGGCGCACCACAGGTGCGCCATTAGTATCTGGTGCACCACAGGTGCGCCATTAGTGTCCCACAGGTGCGCCATTAGTATCTGGTATACTAATGGCGCACCACATGGAAGTGCGCCATTAGTAACAATTTTTTTTTTAAAAAAATCGTTCTTTTTCTAAATCTCAGGTCACTATTTCACATATGAGATATCCAAGACATATATATACAACAAGCATCCATATAACAATCATATCCAACACACAAGTTTCATCATATATACATACATAGCCAACACATAGTTCCATCGTTACATATTACAAAAGTTTCACATTGTTCATCATCCAACACCGTTATCCATCAATTCACAAAAGTTTCACATTGATACAAAATAAAAACACAAATGGAAAAGAAGCACTCCATCCATGCAAGCTTCCGTGAATTAAATCAAATCTGCAAAATGATAAACAAGAAGTTAGAAGAAGAAGAAGAAGAAGAAGAGAATAATAATAAGAAGAAGAAGACTAGAAGAATACTAGAAGAAGAAGAACACTAGAAGAATACTAGAAGAAGAATAACAAGAAGAATAACAAGAATAAGAAGAAGACTATA